>CM026387.1:56741525-56781927 GCA_014843695.1 Archivesica marissinica
AATAAAAAATGAGATTTCTAAATATGATTTTATATATTATATGGTGTTCATTTGAGACCCATAACACACGTTTATATATATTATATGGTGTTCAATTGAGACCCATAACACACGTTTATATATTATATGGTGTTCATTTGAGACCCATAACACACGTTTATTTATTATATTGGGATAATTTGAAACCCATAACAATATAAACTCAGTTTCAACATTCTTTTGCATGTTTTACGTTTATTTATCGTCGCTACCGGTTGCCCATATGAGCGACGCCTCCTGCAGAGATTAGTCATTTTAGATTTTTGGAGGACAATACATTGATACAGACAGAGACCCATTCCAGAGTCTCCTCTCGTTCTTTTACGTGCACGGTGTACAGCACCGACACGAGACATCGGTTTAATGTTCCATCTGAAAGACTGTTAATTTTATTAGGGTCAAACGTGGGATCGAACTTGCGATCCCTGGATTACCAGTCCAGCGTGTTACCACTGGATTACAGATCCGTCTGTATTCAACATTCAAAATTGTTCTTTATATACGTATAATGTTGGGGTATAATGTCGAACAGACAGCGTATGTCATATGACCACCCTCTATTATTGGTGGAGAATGACCCTTGGGCAGTACTTCCGGCGCGGACAGGCACCCTGATAGAATCATCGACATTCCGCAAACCCGCTGGATAGCTTCCACACATGCAATAATTCGTGTGACGAGTCAGGTTAAGATATCTAAATATTTGTTGGGGGGTTTCTTTTGTGCCATTTTATTTGACATTATTTCCCTATAACTCATTCTATATCCAAATCAATCTAACGCGTTTCAAAGCAGGAATGAAATTGAATTTTCTGTATAAAAATACTGAATTTGAAATTGCATCATGCAAATGTCACTACGGGCAATCGATTTCATCTACATTAAATAAATGATTGAATCGCAGGTTGATATTTTTCCATTGCGGTATGAACTACATTGTGCGTTTTAAGTATGCGGAGGCCGCGAGGCTAACGTTAAACACGCCCAATGCAGTCGATTCCACGATGGAAAACATTAACCCGCGATTCAATACTTGTATTTATATTAATTATTCAGAGACTATCAAAGAAACGCTGACCAACACTATAACTGCGCATGCCCGTAACCTCGAGTGTGCGTGTCAGCTGCATATCATTAGTGAGAAAATTCACAAGAAAATAGATACAAAACAGGCCGTATACGTTCATTTAGTAAAATGCAATAGCAATGTAAATATTTTGCAATGAACGCATATGAATCCGAAATAACAGCGGTGTGATGAGGGGCGAATCCCATGAAGAGCTTGGCTTACCGTGTAGAACTCCCATTGTTTCGCCATTAACGACCGACCGACCGACCGACCGACCGACCGACCGACCGACCGACCGACCGACCGACCGACCGACCGACCGACCGACCGACCGACCGACCGACCGACCGACCGACCGACCGACCGACCGACCGACCGACCGACCGACCGCCGACCGACCGACCGCCGACCGACCGACCGACCGACCGACCGACCGACCGACCGACCGACCGACCGACCGACCGACCGACCGACCGCCCGACCGACCACCGACCGACCGACCGACCGACCCGACCGACCGACCGACCGACCGACCGACCGACCGACGACCGACCGACCGACCGCGTACCGACCGACCGACCGACCGACCGACCGACCGACCGCCGACCGACCGACCGACCGCCGACCGACCGACCGACGACCGACCGACCGACCGACCGACCGACCGACCGACCGACCGACCGAACCGACCGACCGACCGACCGACCGACCGACCGACCGACCGACCGACCGACCGACCGAACCGACCGACCGACCGACCGACCGACCGACCGACCGCCGACCGACCGACCGACCGACCGACCGACCGACCGACGACCGCCCGACCGACCGACCGACCGACCGACCGACCGACCGACCGACCGACCGACCGACCGACCGACCGACCGACCGACCGACCGACCGACCGACCGACCGACCGACCGACCGACCGACCGACCGACCGACCGACCGACCGACCGACCGCCGACCGACCGCCGACCGACCGACCGACCGACCGACCGACCGACCGACCGACCGACCGACCCCGACCGACCGACCGACCGACCGACCGACCGACCGACCGACCGACCGACCGACCGACCGACCGCCGACCGACCCGACCGACCGACCGACCGACCGACCGCCGACCGCCGCCCGACCGACCGACCGACCGACCGACCGACCGACCGACCGACCGACCGACCGACCGACCGACCGACCGACCGACCGACCGACCGACCGACCGACCGACCGACCGACCGCCGACCGACCGACCGACCGACCGACCGACCGACCGACCGACCGACCGACCGACCCGACCGGACCGACCGACCGACCGACCGACCGACCGACCGCCGACAGACAGACAGACCGACCGACCGACCAGACCGACGACCGACCGACCGACCGACCGACCGACCGACCGACCGACCGACCGACCGACCGACCGACCGACCGACCGACCGACAGACCTGTTTAGTTATATGTCCGTTTGTTATTCCCGTCTACTGCATACACATTTATTTTAGCTAGATTGCGAATACCTCATTCCCCATCGAATCCGTCGCCCTGAGGAAGAGAAAAGAGACAGTGTGGATTTAAGTGTCTTACCAAAAGGCCACAACAACCACCGTGGTTCTGACGGGGCTCGAACTGAAACCTGTCGGCTACAAGGTGGACACCGTATCCATTACTCCACGGGGACTGCTCTGAAAGATCAACCACGCATACCATTTCACATAAAGAAGCGGTAGTGAAAAGAATCAACAATAGTGTCACGTGTTGCAACGTGTTTATACAACTTTATTTGAGCTCGATTGCGAAACAAGTTCTTACGACTTATATTAATCAGTTTCGAGATCTCATTCCTGATGTAATCCATCGCCACAAGGGAGAGAGAAGTATTATTGTGGAATTTAAATGCCTTGCCTAAGGGCATACTCGTAACTCATAGTCAATAACTAAACTATTTCATTGCTGGATTCAGACAATATTCTCGACAAATACAGTGAAGCCATTTATGTGGTTGTAATCTCGCATATAATGTGCACCCCCCCCCCCCCAACGTAGTTATTTCTGAATCAGGACTTGCTGGTAGTGGTTTTATGTTTATTTATCGTCGCTACCGGTTGCCCATATGAGCGACGCCTCCTGAAGGGATTAGTCATTTTAGATTGTTGGAGGATAGTGCAATGATACAGACAGAGACCCATTCCAGAATCTCCTCTGGTTCTTTTACGTGCACGGTGTAAAGCAACGACACGAGACATCGGTTTAACGTCTCATCTGAAAGGCTGGGGGAACGAACCTGCGATCCCTGGATTACCAGTCCATCGTGTTACCACTGGACTACAGATCCGTCTGTAAGGACTTGCTACTATGTGTTCGTCTATATATGGGATTTTAGACTGATCATTTAAGATCGTTATCCGGAAGCGTGAAGGTTGTATATACGTAAATAGGCTTTTTGGTACAAATGCATTTTCATGACAGGCAGAGTATAGTTTTTGTGTTTTTTTTGAGAAAGTATGTGACGTGAGAAGACTTCAGACTAGTTGATGTGTAGAAAATATGTGGAATAAGAAATTTCAAACTGAAGGTTGGTATACTGTAATAATATGTGGCGGAGGAATACAGTGTGTAAACACAGTGACGTTATGCACAGGTGAGCAATGGCTATGCGAAACATTACATTTGGAATAGTTTTGCTATTTTTCAGTTTGATTTGAATACCTCTTCACAGTGGATGTGGTATCAGAAGAAATGAAAGATTGGAAATATAAATGAACATATTGTATGTTTTTACTTTTTACTATGTATTCAATAGGCAATGTATTTGTTGTTTTACAACCTGAAGTGATTGGATCTTGGAAAATGGACGATATTGTTAGTTTTTCTGCTACCCCAATGACATATTAAAGTCCGATTTATCCCGAAATGCATATTGGTAATTTTAGTTGGAATCCTGTTGTCCCCAGTCTGCTCAATGTGATCTATCAAAATCATATTAATTAATTGGTAACTATTGTTTAAAGGAAAGGGATGGGTGTTTTATGGTTTAAAGTTACACCAACAGCTTAGGTCATGTGGCGAATTTCCAGCTATTATTTGTGGATTATGTCAGGCTCTGACGGGCTCCCGGGTAGAACCGCCGATCGATTAGCGCAGTGGTTAGCGCGCTCGCTTCTCACCAATGCAACCGCCGACCTGGATAGCTTCCATTAAAAAGACCTATCTCCATTAAAGAGTATTCAGGGGGAGCAACTGACCAACATTGTTACACACTGACCAGGATACGTGATATGGGAAGCCCCGAGAAATGCTAAGATTAAAAATGTAAAATGAAACCATCTACTGAGTCAATCATGTTTAAAATTAGTGTGTTTGTTCTCCTAATGAACGCCGATGTCGTGTTTTTATAAAGCAGAACAGATTGGCATTACCGCTATTCGATGCAATCAGCTTTGTCACACCCGTTGCCGTCCCAACATTTTCCAGAGAAACGTTATTTCAGATGAAAGCGGTACACTGATCGTTACTGGCGTACTGTTTCTTTGTTTCTCCGGTCTGAAGATTGGCTTGAACCTAATTTATGTAAATCATACAATTTCCAATTTATGCTGCACGTGATCAGAGCGTAACGGTTGAACGAGGTGGAATAATAAACTAACGACATTTGCCTTGCACAAATGGGAATATTTACAAACACCGATATATATTTATATGTAAAGAACAAAGTAAATTGAAAGACAGACGGATCTGTAGTCCAGTGGTAACACGCTGGACTGGTAATCCAGGGATCGCAGGTTCGATCCCCCGTCTGACCCTAATACAATTAACAGTCTTTCAGATGAGACGTTAAACCGAGGTCTCGTGTCGGGATAATAATTTTATTGCGATCCCTGTATAAGCAGACTAAATATAAACACATATTACATTGTTATATAAAATGTAGAAATGTCAACAATCAATAAGTGTCACGTGTGGCACTGTGGCGTGTTTAGAATAACATTCTCGTTTGTGTTGTATCCTTGCTACCGATTGCCCAAATCTAAGATGACTAATCCCTTCAGGAGGCGTCGCTCATATGGGCAACCGGTAGCGACGATACATAAACGTAAAACACACATATATTTAGTCAATCTATCCCGTTTAGCAGTGCTAAGCAGCTTCTGTGCACCCTTGTTATATCTCGCACACAACTATCATGCCATCAATCACAGACAGTAATTAAACCATAAACATAGCGTATTTATTTAAAGCAGTTTCTAATATCCGATAAGCAGTGATATTGCAGCTTTATTCCAATTAAACTGTCACGGTGATAAATGATTGTGATTTAGATGTGTGTTCATCTCTTATACTTCCAGGGTATGTGTTTTACGTTTATTTATCGTCGCTACCGGTTGCCCACATGAGCGACCCCTCGTGAAGAGATTATTCATTTTAGATTTTTGGATGATAGTGCAATGATACAGACACAGACGCATTCCAGAGTATCCTCTGATTCTTTTACGTGCATGGTGTAAAGCACCGACACTAGGCCTCGGTTTAAAGTCCCAACAGAACCAACCAGAAACATTGAGAAATTACCTGTGACGTCACGAAAGGAAGTTGCCGCCAGGAGTATATCAATGGAAATATCAAATTTGTGTGACGTCACATAATTGTATACATATTTACACGGCGATCACCCCTGGTTCTTGTACCCGTCAGGTATATATAGCAGCCATGTGAAAGCTTCAATATTAATACAGACGGATATGTAGTCCAGTGGTAACACGCTGGACTGGTAATCCAGGGATCGCAGGTTTGATCCCCCGTCTGACCCTAATAAAATTAACAGTCTTTCAGATGGGATGTTAAACAGAGGTCTCGTGTCGGTGCTTTACACCGTGCACGTAAAAGAACAAGAGGAGATTCTGGAATGGGTCTCTGTCTGTATCATGCACTATCCTCCAAAATCTAAAATAACCAATCTCTTCAGGAGGCGTCGCTCATATGGGCAACCGGTAGCGACGATAAATAAACGTAAAACACACACTCAATAGTATTAGGATCAGAAGTGCGATCAAACATGCGATCCATGGATATTTTTTTTAAACTTTATTTATTTTACAATGATTGCGTAACAAGTTTTAACAACTTATATTAATCTCTCTCGTTGGCTCGGATGAAAGCGTAAATGTGGTTATTCGTGTGGGAGGAAACCGGAGTACCCGGAGAACACCCACCTGTCCGATATGGCGACCACCGTACCATCTCGCATACTTCTCGGTCCGAGGATCGAACCCGGGTCGCATTAATGAGAAGCGAGCGCGCTAACCACTGCGCTAATTGGATTCACAGTCCATCGTGTTAACCATTGGACAACTGGACCACTCACTAGTCTATTGTTACGCACATTAGTCCCGTGTAGCCGTGTGCTATATGCTGACATATGGCCGACAATGAGAGACATCGGTCAGTTACTGCCCCTGCATACTCTCTAAAAGTTGATATGTCCTATTAAGTGTTTTCCTCTGTTTTTATCGTTGTTTCCTTTGCACAACATGCTAGCAAATGTTATCCCACTATCGCTTCTTAAGATTATTTAATTACTACATCTCAACAGATCTCCTACAGTATAATTATGCAATGGGTACTTAATTGTAAAATAATGTTATAAATTAATTAACACGTTTTTGATCAAATCGCATTTATCATACCGCAACATCTGGTTAGTGCACACCAGTAAAAACAAAAGATTCTAACTAAAAGGACCTATTCACATTTTGGAATAAATCAGACTTTATCTGCCATGGGAGGTAATAGAAAATTACAGATACCTCTCATTAACATGTGGGTGCGAAATATGGGGATAAACGAATATAATGTTGATATAACTTGTGGTTCAACCAACGTGTGCGTATTTGCTATGTGTATATGATTCTGTTGAAGGTGTGTTTATCGAACTAAGTGCAATAAACTAAGGTGTGTTTATCGAACTAACTGCAATAAACGTAGGTGTGTTTATCGAACTAACTGTAATAAACTAAGGTGTGTTTATCGAACTAACTGTAATAAACTAAGGTGTGTGTATCGAACTAACTGCAATAAACTAAGGTGTGTTTATCGAACTAACTGTAATAAACTAAGGTGTGTGTATCGAACTAACTGCAATAAACTAAGGTGTGTTTATCGAACTAACTGCAATAAACTAAGGTGTGTCTATCGAACTAACTGCAATAAACTAAGGTGTGTTTATCGAACTAACTGCAATAAACAAAGGTGTGTTTATCGAACTAACTGCAATAAACTAAGGTGTGTTTATCGAACTAACTGCAATAAACAAAGGTGTGTTTATCGAACTAACTGCAATAAACTAAGGTGTGTGTATCGAACTAACTGCAATAAACTAAGGTGTGTGTATCGAACTAACTGCAATAAACTAAGGTGTGTTTATCGAACTAACTGCAATAAACTAAGGTGTGTGTATCGAACTAACTGCAATAAACTAAGGTGTGTGTATCGAACTAACTGCAATAAACTAAGGTGTGTGTATCGAACTAACTGCAATAAACTAAGGTGTGTGTATCGAACTAACTGCAATTAACTAACGTGTGTGTATCGAACTAACTGCAATAAACTAAGGTGTGTTTATCGAACTAACTGCAATAAACTAACGTGTGTGTATCGAACTAACTGCAATAAACTAAGGTATGTTTATCGAACTAACTGCAATAAACTAAGGTGTGTGTATCGAACTAACTGCAATAAACTAAGGTGTGTTTATCGAACTAACTGCAATAAACTAAGGTGTGTGTATCGAACTAACTGCAATAAACTAAGGTGTGTGTATCGAACTAACTGCAATAAACTAAGGTGTGTGTATCGAACTAACTGCAATAAACTAACGTGTGTGTATCGAACTAACCGCAATAAACTAAGGTGTGTTTATCGAACTAACTGCAATAAACTAAGGTGTGTGTATCGAACTAACTGCAATAAACTAAGGTGTGTTTATCGAACTAACTGCAATAAACTAAGAGTAAATATTTACATTAGCAAATCCCACACATAAGACCTAAAGCTAGTCAGAGACATAACTGTGCAATCAACACAAATTCAGTTTACATCTGTTTTTCCGGACTATATAATCAAGACGAGTTGTTGAGCACCAGACGCGAGTAAATCAATGTAACAAGTGTGTCCAGTCTATCTTAGAGAACAAGACATGAACGCATACATTGGGAAATGTGTGTCCAGTCTATCTTATAGTACAACACATGAACGCATACATGGGAAATGTGTGTCCAGTCTATCTTATAGAACAATGCATGAAGGCATACATGGGAAATGTGTGTCCAGTCTATCTTATAGAACAATGCATGAACGCATACATGGGAAATGTGTGTCCAGTCTATCTTATAGAACAAGACATGAACGCATACATGGGAAATGTGTGTCCAGTCTATCTTATAGAACAATGCATGAAGGCATAAATGGGAAATGTGTGTCCAGTCTATCTTATAGAACAATGCATGAACGCATACATGGGAAATGTGTGTCCAGTCTATCTTATAGAACAATGCATGAAGGCATACATGGGAAATGTGTGTCCAGTCTATCTTATAGAACAATGCATGAACGCATACATGGGAAATGTGTGTCCAGTCTATCTTATAGAACAATGCATGAACGCATACATGGGAAATGTGTGTCCAGTATATCTTATAGAACAAGACATGAACGCATACATGGGAAATGTGTGTCCAGTCTATCTTATAGAACAAGACATGAACGCATACATGGGACATGTGTGTCCAGTCTATCTTATAGTACAACACATGAACGCATACATGGGAAATGTGTGTCCAGTCTATCTTATAGTACAAAACATGCATACATAAATGGAACAAACGTGTCCAGTCTATCTTATAGTACAACACATGAATACATATATGGAACAAGAATGACAAGTCTACCAATATCTGCAAGTACTATCAAACTTACTGTTGAAGTAGCTTCTAAAACCAAAAACGTAAGACGATTCCGTTTCCCAATTTGATGTGAGAAATATGTCTGATACTAATGTGGAGAGAGTGCTCGAGGGATCTCTCGTTTCCATTTTATATTCACTCTTTATTGATAATTAATTGGGTAGGAACTACAGATTCACAGGGGCAAAGCCACGAGGGTGTAGTTATAAGTAAATCATTCAGGATCATAGACTAAGGTGCTTAACCGATTATTTATGACGTAGATTGTGGGATGCGACGACCATGCGACTTCAGCTACAACAACCAGACACAAGACATGAATAATGCATTCAAGATGACACTATCAGACTAGCCGAGAACCAGACATGATGAAAGCCGATACATTTGATCCTCTATTACACAACGTTAACACAATCAGGAAGTACAGTAATTTTGGAAGCGATACAATTACTATGTTTCGGAATAGTTAGAAATGACAGAAACTACTTTAAATCAAGAGTGTGAACGTAATTTACGACAGCACACACCCTGTAGACTGGTGTAGTGTGGTAGTAGGAGCATTATGTATATACTGTACATGGAATGTGTTGCCGCTAAAGCATCCACAGTTTTGATTAACCCATTCAATACCAAATAACTGACATGGACTTGTACAGTGTGGCGTTCGTGGTCCAGTGGTAGAGCGTCGGATTTGGAATCGAACTGTCTCGGGTTCGATACTCGGTCAGGCCACGTATGTAGGGTCATTGAACAAGGCACCTCATACACATTGCTTAGTACTGGTTAACCACTTAGGTCGGCTAAGCCTGCCCCGGAAAACATGTCTAGGTCCCCGCAAGGGGTTTGACATTAATGGAACATACATACATACATGATATTTTAGACCAATAAATTAATAAGAAAAATTACATTCAGACCAGTTCATTTATCAAAATGGGTAATTGGGTATAAAAATAGTAATATTAATGGCAACAAGTGCAGATCCTCATGAGACACGAGCCGGCTCATCTCATCTAGAGCTACACTTTTGTAAGCCTATTTAGAGGTATGTAGTGTTGAAAGGGTTAAGAATACATTTTTAGTCCTTTATAATTACAACTTCTTGCTTTATCGCGATTCTGATTGGCTGATTCAGCCCATGTGATTGACATTAATAACCCAATGAATTGCAAATTTATTCTATTGTGATGAATATTCATAGACTACTCTTTCATTCAGAAACATGACTGTGCTTGATGACGCAGGATTTAGTAAAATACCGATCACTACACGTATTGTAGTGGTGTGCATGTATTGTAGTGGTATGCATGTATTGTAGTGGTGTGCATGTATTGTAGTGGTGTGCATGTATTATTGTAGCGGTGTGCATGTAATGTAGTGGTGTGCATGTATTGTAGTGGTGTGCATGTATTGTAGTGGTATGCATGTATTGTAGTGGTGTGCATGTATTATTGTAGCGGTGTGCATGTATTGTAGTGGTATGCATGTATTGTAGTGGTGTGCATGTATTGTAGTGGTATGCATGTATTGTAGCGGTGTGCATGTATTGTAGCGGTGTGCATGTATTGTAGTGGTGTGCATGTATTGTAGTGGTATGCATGTATTGTAGTGGTGTGCATGTATTGTAGTGGTATGCATGTATTGTAGCGGTGTGCATGTATTGTAGTGGTGTGCATGTATTGTAGTGGTATGCATGTATTGTAGCGGTGTGCATGTATTGTAGTGGTGTACATGTATTGTAGTGGTGTGCATGTATTGTAGTGGTGTGCATGTATTGTAGTGGTGTGCATTTATTGTAGTGGTATGCATGTGTTGTACTGGTGTACATGTATTGTAGTGGTGTATATGTAGTGTAGTGGTGTACATGTATTGTAGTGGTGTGTATGTATTATAGTTGTGTGCATGTATTATAGTTGTGTGCATGTATTGTAGTGGTGTGCATGTATTGTAGTGGTATGCATGTATTGTAGTGGTGTGCATGTATTGTAGTGGTATGCACGTATTGTAGTGGTGTGCATGTATTGTAGTGGTGTGCATGTATTGTTGTGGTATGCATGTATTGTAGTGGTGTACATGTATTGTAGTGGTGTGTATGTATTGTAGTGGTGTGCATGTATTGTAGTGGTGTGCATGTATTGTAGTGGCGTGCATGTATTGTAGTGGTGTGTATGTATTGTAGTGGTGTGTATGTATTGTAGTGGTATACGTGTAGTGTAGTGGTGTACATGTATTGTAGTGGTGTGCATGTATTGTAGTGGTGTGCATGTATTGTAGTGGTGTACATGTATTGTAGTGGTGTGTATGTATTGTAGTGGTATGCGTGTATTCTAGTGGTGTACATGTATTGTAGTGGTATGCGTGTATTGTAGTGGTGTACATGTATTGTAGTGGTATGCGTGTATTGTAGTGGTGTACATGTATTGTAGTGGTGTGTATGTATTGTAGTGGTGTGTATGTATTGTAGTGGTGTGCGTGTATTGTAGTGGTGTACATGTATTGTAGTGGTATGCGTGTATTGTAGTGGTGTACATGTATTGTACTGGTGTACATGTATTATTGTTGTGTACATGTATTGTACTGGTGTGCATGTATTGTAGTGGTGTACATGTATTGTAGTGCTATATATGTATTGTAGTGGTGTGCGTGTACTGTAGTGGTATGCATGTATTGTACTGGTGTACATATATTGTAGTGGTGTGCATGTATTATAGTGGTGTACATGTATTGTAGTGGTGTGTGTATTGTAGTTGTGTGCATGCATTATAGTGGTGTGCATGTATTATAGTGGTGTACATGTATCATAGTGGTGTACATGTATTGTAGTGGTGTGCATGTATTGTAGTGGTATACATGTATTGTACCGGTGTGCATGTATTGTACTGGTATGCATGTATTATAGTGGTGTACATGTATTGTAGTGGTGTGCATGTATTGTAGTGGTGTGCATGTATTGTAGTGGTATGCATGTATTGTAGTGGTATGCATGTATTGTAGTGGTGTGCATGTATTGTAGTGGTGTGCATATATTGTAGTGGTATGCATGTATTGTAGTGGTGTGCATGTATTGTAGTGGTGTGCATATATTGTAGTGGTATGCATGTATTGTACTGGTGTACATGTATTGTAGTGGTGTGCACGTATTGTAGTGGTGTGCATGTATTGTAGCGGTGTGCATGTATTGTTGTGGTATGCATGTATTGTAGTGGTATGTATGTATTGTAGTGGTATGCGTGTATTGTAGTGGTGTACATGTATTGTAGTGGTGTATATGTATTGTAGTGGTGTACATGTATTGTAGTGGTGTGTATGTATAGTAGTGGTGTGCATGTATTGTAGTGGCGTGCATGTATTGTAGTGGTGTGTATGTATTGTAGTGGTGTGTATGTATTGTAGTGGTATACGTGTATTGTAGTGGTGTACATGTATTGTAGTGGTGTGTATGTATTGTAGTGGTATGCGTGTATTGTAGTGGTGTACATGTATTGTAGTGGTGTGTATGTATTGTAGTGGTGTGTATGTATTGTAGTAGTATGCGTGTAATGTAGTTGTGTACATGTATTGTAGTGGTATGCGTGTATTGTAGTGGTGTACATGTATTGTACTGGTGTACATGTATTATTGTTGTGTACATGTATTGTACTGGTGTGCATGTATTGTAGTGGTGTACATGTATTGTAGTGCTATACATGTATTGTAGTGGTGTGCGTGTACTGTAGTGGTATGCATGTATTGTACTGGTGTACATATATTGTAGTGGCGTGCATGTATTATAGTGGTGTACATGTATTGTAGTGGTATCGATGTATTGTAGTGGTGTGTGTGTATTGTAGTGACGTGCATGCATTATAGTGGTGTGCATGTATTATAGTGGTGTACATGTATTATAGTGGTGTACATGTATTGTAGTGGTGTGCATGTATTGTAGTGGTATACATGTATTGTACCGGTGTGCATATATTGTACTGGTATGCATGTATTATAGTGGTGTACATGTATTGTAGTGGTGTGCATGTATTGTAGTGGTATACATGTATTGTACCGGTGTGCATTTATTGTACTGGTATGCATGTATTGTACTGGTATGCATGTATTGTACTGGTGTGCATGTATTGTACTGGTATGCATGTATTGTACTGGTGTGCATGTATTGTACTGGTATGCATGTATTGTACTTGTGTACATGTATTGTACTGGTGTGCATGTATTTTACTGGTATGCATGTATTGTACTGGTGTGCATGTGTTGTACTGGTGTACATGTATTGTACTGGTGTGCATGTATTGTACTGGTATACATGTATTGTACTGGTAGGCATGTATTGTACTGGTGTGCATGTATTGTACTTGTGTACATGTATTGTACTGGTGTGCATGCATTGTACTGGTATACATTTATTGTACTGGTGTGCATGTATTGTACTGGTGTATATGTATTGTACTGGTATGCATGTATTGTACTTGTATGCATGTATTGTACTGGTATGCATGCATTATAGTTGTGTACATGTATTGTAGTGGTGTGCATGTATTGTACTGGTGTGCATGTATTGTACTGGTGTACATGTATTGTACTGGTGTGCATGTATTGTAGTGATGTGCATGTATTGTACTGGTGTACATGTATTGTACTGGTGTGCATGTATTGTACTGGTGTGCATGTATTGTACTGGTGTGCATGTATTGTACTGGTGTACATGTATTGTAGAGGTATACATGTATTGTACCGGTGTGCATGTATTGTACTGGTATACATGTATTGAACTGGTATACATGTATTGTACTGGTGTGCATGCATTGTACTGGTGTACATGTTTTGTACCGGTGTGCATGTATTGTACTGGTATGCATGTATTGTACTGGTGTGCATGTATTGTATTGGTGTGTATGTATTGTACTGGTATGCATGTATTGTACTGGTATGCATGTATTGTAGTGATGTACATGTATTGTAGTGGTGTGTATGTATTGTAGTGGTGTGTATGTATTGTAGTGGTATGCGTGTATTGTAGTGGTGTACATGTATTGTAGTGGTATGCGTGTATTGTAGTGATGTACATGTATTGTAGTGGTGTGCCTGTATTATAGTGGTGTACATGTATTGTAGTGGTATACATGTATTGTAGTGGTGTGCGTGTTTTGTAGTGGTGTGCATGCATTATAGTGGTGTGCATGTATTATAGTGGTGTGCATGTATTATAGTGGTGTACATGTATTATAGTGGTGTACATGTATTGTAGTGGTGTGCATGTATTGTAGTGGTATACATGTATTGTACCGGTGTGCATGTATTGTACTGGTATGCATGTATTATAGTGGTGTACATGTATTGTAGTGGTGTGCATGTATTGTAGTGGTGTGCATGTATTGTAGTGGTATGCATGTATTGTAGTGGTATGCATGTATTGTAGTGGTGTGCATGTATTGTAGTGGTGTGCATATATTGTAGTGGTATGCATGTATTGTAGTGGTGTGCACGTATTGTAGTGGTGTGCATGTATTGTAGTGGTGTGCATGTATTGTTGTGGTATGCATGTATTGTAGTGGTATGTATGTATTGTAGTGGTGTACATGTATTGTAGTGGTGTGTATGTATAGTAGTGGTGTGCATGTATTGTAGTGGCGTGCATGTATTGTAGTGGTGTGTATGTATTGTAGTGGTGTGTATGTATTGTAGTGGTTATATACTTGTATTGTAGTGGTGTACATGTATTGTAGTGGTGTGTATGTATTGTAGTGGTATGCGTGTATTGTAGTGGTGTACATGTATTGTAGTGGTGTGTATGTATTGTAGTGGTGTGTATGTATTGTAGTGGTATGCGTGTATTGTAGTTGTGTACATGTATTGTAGTGGTATGCGTGTATTATAGTGGTGTACATGTATTGTACTGGTGTACATGTATTATTGTTGTGTACATGTATTGTACTGGTGTGCATCTATTGTAGTGGTGTACATGTATTGTAGTGCTATACATGTATTGTAGTGGTGTGCGTGTACTGTAGTGGTATGCATGTATTGTACTGGTGTACATATATTGTAGTGGCGTGCATGTATTATAGTGGTGTACATGTATTGTAGTGGTATACATGTATTGTAGTGGTGTGTGTATTGTAGTGACGTGCATGCATTATAGTGGTGTGCATGCATTATAGTGGTGTACATGTATCATAGTGGTGTACATGTATTGTAGTGGTGTGCATGTATTGTAGTGGTATACATGTATTGTACCTGTGTGCATATATTGTACTGGTATGCATGTATTATAGTGGTGTACATGTATTGTAGTGGTGTGTATGTATTGTAGTGGTATACATGTATTGTACCGGTGTGCATTTATTGTACTGGTATGCATGTATTGTACTGGTATGCATGTATTGTACTGGTGTGCATGTATTGTACTGGTATGCATGTATTGTACTGGTGTACATGTATTGTACTGGTGTGCATGTATTGTACTGGTATACATGTATTGTACTGGTAAGCATGTATTGTACTGGTGTGCATGTATTGTACTTGTGTACATGTATTGTACTGGTGTGCATGTATTGTACTGGTATACATGTATTGTACTGGTGTGCATGTATTGTACTTGTGTATATGTATTGTACTGGTATGCATGTATTGTACTTGTATGCATGTATTGTACTGGTATGCATGTATTATAGTTGTGTACATGTATTGTAGTGGTGTGCATGTATTGTACTGGTGTGCATGTATTGTACTGGTGTACATGTATTGTACTGGTGTGCATGTATTGTACTGGTGTGCATGTATTGTACTGGTGTACATGTATTGTACTGGTGTGCATGTATTGTACTGGTGTGCATGTATTGTACTGGTGTGCATTTATTGTACTAGTGTACATGTATTGTAGAGGTATACATGTATTGTACTGGTATGCATGTATTGTACTGGTGTGCATGTATTGTATTGGTGTGTATGTATTGTACTGGTATGCATGTATTGTACTGGTATGCATGTATTGTAGTGGTGTACATGTATTGTAGTGGTGTGTATGTATTGTAATGGTATGCGTGTATTGTAGTGGTGTACATGTATTGTAGTGGTATGCGTGTATTGTAGTGGTGTACATGTATTGTAATGGTGTGCCTGTATTATAGTGGTGTACATGTATTGTACTGGTGTGCATGTATTATAGTGGTGTACATGCATTGTAGTGGTATACATGTATTGTAGTGGTGTGCGTGTTTTGTAGTGGTGTGCATGCATTATAGTGTTGTGCATGTATTATAGTGGTGTACATGTATTGTACTGGTGTGCATATATTGTACTGGTATACATGTATTGTAGTGCTGTGCATATATCATATGTGGGTATGAATCTGTAGGACAGTAATGTAGATCCCCCAAGAAAGTAGTACTCACAACCACTTGGGTATGCAACCTACTCTAGATACAATGTATCAACTACGCATTTATTTAATTCTACGATTTCATATTGGTCCGATATTCATATATAATACTCATAAGGATACGACTGGCCCTTTAAATAGGGTCGACACTATATTAAACAAACATTATAATAGCCATAAGGTTGTGTCTTACTGTACTTCTATATTAATAGTAACATTATATTTGGTATAATGTTTTTCCATAGCAAAATAAAAAAATTGACATTGTGTGCAAAGAGTCCTATAGAAACAATCAGAGAAATGTATTTGTGTCTTTAAAATATATGTTTAAGCACCATATATCTATAGGATCAATACACGAATTTTTTATTTTATGAAACGAGTTTTGGAATTTTCCTATTAAGCTATCATATCCACAGGCACACATCCATACACAGAGACGCAGTCAAACACATTTACGTCCGTTAGCAAGCAATGGCAGAGGAGAACCTGGAGGACTAGACAACGGCTAAACATATCATATGATATATATCATTGTGGAAGTCGTGATAGCGCAGTGGATGTGTGTTCGCTTCATGTGCGAAAGGTCTGGGGTTCGAGCCCCGCTGGAGCTGTTACGATTCTGCCCTTAGGCAAGGCATTTAAATTCCACGTTGCCTCTTCTCTCTCCCTCGTGGCGTTGGATTCCATCAGGATTGAGGTCTCGAGAGTGATTAATATAAATTGTAAGAACTTGTTTCGCAATCACATTTGTATTAACTAAACATATCATACTCATTCTGTCCATAGAGGTCGCTCCACAGTTCACAGTATTCCGCTCTCTAGTGTAGCATTGAATTTCCTGCGACATGTTTCCCCGTTTCAGAATTCAGAATACTGCGCTTCTACATTCAATTACAGCAATGGAAACAATTTCACTCATTTCAAAGCAAGATCTCCTCCGGCAGACGAAATTATACGTGATGTCCATACAAACACATCAACTGGATTACTTCCGAGAACGAATAGCGTTTTCCCCCAATTTCCAACATTTAGATGGACGTTGATTGGAAAAACAATGCAGAGTACCGCTATCTTCAATTTATCACATAGTATTCAATCCACGTCCGCCTCCGTGGTCGAGTGGTTAAGGTCGCTGACTTGTATACCACTGTAACCTATCATCACTGACGGTTCGAGCCCCGCTCAGGCCGTGTCTCATTTATATGAAAAAGTTGGCAGTTTCTTACGGAGGTTGGTGCACCCAAGTACTGGTTAACCGCTGGAGCCTGCCCAGGAAAGGTGTTGTTAGGTAAACTGCCCGCCGGCGATATAGCCCAAAATGGTGCTGATGCAGGCGTAAAACCCGAATCATCATAATAATTCAATCCACAATACACGTATTCCGAACACAATTGTATTGTGTAAGCCATTTATAAAACAGTGAAGTTACTAAATTTGTAGTTACACTTGAATGTTTCTAGTTGGAAATAGTGTATACACATTTATCTTAGCTCGATTGTGAAATAAGTTATTACAACTTATAATAATCACTCAAGAGAGAGAGAGAGAGAGAGAGAGAGAGAGAGAGAGAGAGAGAGAGAGAGAGAGAGAGAGAGAGAGAGAGAGAGAGAGAGCATTATTGATGTAATCCATCGCCACGAGGGTGATAGAAGAGGCAGTGTGGAATATAAAGGCCTTGCTTAAGGGCACACTCGTAACGGCTGCAGCGGGGCTCGAATTCCGGACCTTTGGAAAATGGAATTCTGACTCGACTTTTAATTGATTACATAATAAACAAAGTCGTTGCTCTCTACATACATTATCATACCTACCAGCTTCTATAGCAATATTATGAGAAGACGATTGTAAGAATATCGATCAAACATATACATAATCTACATTTATACAGAACGAAACAGACGGATATGTAGTCCAGTGGTAACACGCTGGACTGGTAATCCAAGGATCGCCGGTTCGATCCCCCGTTTGACCATAATAAAATGAACAGGCTTTCAGATGGGACGTTAAACCGAGGTCTCGTGTCGGTGCTTTACACAGTGCACGTAAAAGAACCAGAGGAGATTCTGGAATGAGTATCTGTCTGTATCATTGCACTATCCTCCAAAAATCTAAAATGACTAATCACTTCAGGAGGCGTCGCTCATATGGGCAACCGGTAGCGACGATAAATAAACGTAAAGCACACACATACTGAACGTACACACTCAATGTGTTTCAATGTGGATGTTGGATACATTGAGCGGGACTTGCGTTCTCAATGCGGCTGATGGCTACACGGAGCGGGACTTGCGTTTTCAATGCGGCTGATGGCTACACGGAGCGGGACTTGCGTTCTCAATGTGTTTTAATGCGGCTGATAGCTACACGGAGCGGGACTACGTTCTCAATGTGCTTCAATGAGGCTGATGGCTACACGGAGTGGGACTACGTTCTCAATGAGCTTCAATGCGGCTGATGCCTACACGGAATGGGACTACGTTCTCAATGTGCTTCAATGCGGCTGATGGCTACACGGAGCGGGACTACGCTCTCAATGTGTTTCAATGCGGCTGATGTCTACACGGAGTGGGACTACGTTCTCAATGAGCTTCAATGCGGCTGATGGCTACATGGAGTGGGACTACGTTCTCAATGTGCTTCAATGAGGCTGATGTCTACACGGAGCGGGACTACGTTCTCAATGTGTTTCAATACGGCTGATGGCTACACGGAGCGGGAATAAGTTCTCAATGTGCTTCAATGAGGCTGATGTCTACACGGAGCGGGACTACGTTCTCAATGTGCTTCAATGCGGCTGATGGCTACATGGAGCGGGACTACGTTCTCAATGTGCTTTAATGAGGCTGATGGCTACATGGAGCGGGACTACGTTCTCATTGTGCTTCAATGCGGCTGATAGCTACATGGAGCGTGACTACGTTCTCAATGTGCTTCAATGAGGCTGATGGCTACACGGAGCGGGACTACGTTCTCAATGTGCTTCAATGCGCCTGATGGCTACACGGAGCGGGACTACGTTCTCAATGTGCTTCAATGCGGCTGATGGCTACACGGAGCGGGACTACGTTCTCAATGTGCTTCAATGCGGCGGATGGCTACACGGAGCTGGATATGCGTTCTCAATGTGCTTCAATGCGGCTGATGTCTACACGGAGTCATTATTGCGTGCTGGACATTTCTATTGTTACAGACTCTCGCGAGATATCTCTATCATTCATTTCCTCTCTAAAACCTTTCAGTTGTTTCGGTATAACATGCTTCATAAATTCCATATATCTTATTTCATATAACCAATAACTATACGTCTCTTAAAGTATAACGATCAAACAACGTGATGGAAATGTTACTTTAAGCATATCATGGTTTTGACAGATAAATTACAAATTGTGTGACTTGAGCCCCGGTGTCAAACAGAACAACGAAAATAGAATAGAACACAAATCGAATTGCAGCATACTGATCAATTAATTCCATCAAAATGGCGCCACATGTTAATGGCATAATATTCTCCGAGTCATATGCATGATCACAATTACAATGGATGAGAGTGCTCCGTTTTACGTGCCATCAATTTTAAGAATATGTGCTAAAAGTGATTTATGGTTAAGATTTTTGCTAATATGAAATAGACACTATATCTATCAACTGGGAAAGCCAATAAATTGTTGAAGTAAAATTCAATTACTGAAATAGACATCATAGGAGGAATATGACTACATTCAGGCGAGTGTTTTGACATCTAAGGAAGATAAGACAGAAGAATGATGACAACGACTATGCTTTTATTGTAGACGTTAAAACCTTATTTGCAGAAATCATGAAACGTGCTTATAATGGAGCGCCACCGGTGACATCGTATAATTTACTGGTCCACGGTATGTAATGGTTGTATTGTATATGCGGTTTCAGCAGACCTCGGTTTAACGTCCCATCTTTTATTAGGGTCAGACGGGGGATCGAACCTGCGATCACTGGATTACCAGTCCAGCGTGTTACCACTGGAATACAGATCCGTCTGAAATGTTTGCTATCCTTTATGGTTGTATATATATGCGTAAATAGGCAGAAGTGCATTCGCGGTCGAATGTAGTCCCAATAACTAATATAGTAAATGTTTCTTTTTGATATACATGCATTTTCATGACAGGCAGTGTAGAGTTTGTGTTCTTTGAGAAATGATGTGACTTGAGAAGACTTCGGACTAGTTGATGTGTAGAAAAGATGTGGTATAAGAATTCCAGTCATTTCAAACTGAAGATTGGTATACTTTATTATTTGGCGGAGGAATACAGTGTGTAAACACAGTGACGTTATTCACAGGTGAGCACTGGCTATGCAAAGCATTACTTTTGGGACAATTTTGCAGTTTGATTTGAATACCTCTTCACCGTGGATGTGGTATCAGAAGAAATGAAAGATTGGAAATATAAATGAACAGACTGTATGTTTTTACTTTTTACTATGTATTTAATAGGCAATTTAGTGTGTTACAACCTAATATTGGGCAACTGATGTTTAAGCTTTTGTTCTTTTTCCTGTGCAAATGTATACTTTGCCTACACATGTCTCGTACATGTTATCTACGGGCGTACATGCTATATACAGGCGTACATGTTATCTACAGGCGTGCATGTTATCTACTTGCGTACATGTTATCATCGGGCGTACATGTTATCTACGGGCGTGCATGCTATCTACGGGCGTACATGTTATCTACAGGCGTACATGCTATCTACAGGCGTACATATTATCTACAGGCGTACATGCTATCTACGGGAGTACATGTTATCTACAGGCGTACATGTTATCTATGGGCGTACATGTTATCTACGGGCGTACATGCTATCTACGGGCGTACATGCTATCTACGGGCGTACATGTTATCTACGGGTGTACATGCTATCTACGGGCGTACATGTTATATACGGGCGTACATGTTATCTACGGGCGTACATGCTATATACGGGCGTACATGTTATCTACGGGCGTACATGCTATCTACAGGCGTACATGTTATCTACGGGCGTACATGTTATCTACGGGCGTACATGTTATCTACAGGCGTACATGCTATCTACAGGCGTACATGCTATCTACGGGCGTACATGTTATCTACAGGCGTACATGTTATCATCGGGCGTACATGTTATCTACGGGCGTGCATGCTATCTACGGGCGTACATGTTATCTACAGGCGTACATGCTATCTACAGGCGTACATATTATCTACAGGCGTACATGCTATCTACGGGAGTACATGTTATCTACAGGCGTACATGTTATCTATGGGCGTACATGTTATCTACGGGCGTACATGCTATCTACGGGCGTACATGCTATCTACGGGCGTACATGTTATCTACGGGTGTACATGCTATCTACGGGCGTACATGTTATATACGGGCGTACATGTTATCTACGGGCGTACATGCTATATACGGGCGTACATGTTATCTACGGGCGTACATGCTATCTACAGGCGTACATGTTATCTACGGGCGTACATGTTATCTACGGGCGTACATGTTATCTACAGGCGTACATGCTATCTACAGGCGTACATGCTATCTACGGGCGTACATGTTATCTACAGGCGTACATGTTATCTACGGGCGTACATGTTATCTACGGGCGTACATGTTATCTACGAGCGTACATGTTATCTACAGGCGTACATGTTATCTACGGGCGTACATGCTATCTACAGGCGTACATGTTATCTACGGGCGTACATGCTATCTACAGGCGTACATGTTATCTACAGGCGTACATGTTATCTACAGGCGTACATGTTATCTACGGGCGTACATGCTATCTACAGGCGTACATGCTATCTACGGGCGTACATGTTATATACAGGCGTACATGCTATCTATGGGCGTACATGTTATCTACGGGCGTCAGTCAGCCCGCTCAGGCTTGCTGCGTAATTTACGCATAGTGAGAGCCGGAGCCGAACGAACGAATGACGATCCTAGTCGAAGTTTCAATTACATTATAACTGTCAAGTACTGTTTTTGTAACTAATACACACTTACATGATAACCACTTATATAGAAATTGTGGCAATCATTTTAAACAGGAATATTACTTTAACATAGAGATGTCATTCACATGTAGGTCAGTTAGTGACGTCATTCACAGGTAGTGACGTCATATAGATATAGTGAATGTCAGTTAGCGACGTCATTCACATGTAGTTACTGCCAGTTAGCGACGTAATTCAAACGTAGTTATTCTCAGTTAGCGACGTCATTCACAGGTAGCTAACGTCTTTTTGCGACGTCATTCAAAGTCAGTTAACGCTGTAATTAGCAGGTAGTTACTGTTACCTAGCGACTTCATTCACATGTAGCTACTATCAGATAGCGACGTCATTCACAGGTAGCCACTATCAGTTAGCGACGTCATTCACATGTAGCTACTATCAGTTAGCGACGTCATTCACAGGTAGCTACTATCAGTTAGCGACGTCATTCACATGTAGCTACTATCAGATAGCGACGTCATTCACATGTAGCTACAATCAGATAGCGACGTCATTCACAGGTAGCTACTATCAGTTAGCGACGTCATTCACAGGTAGCTACCATCAGTTAGCGACGTCATTCACATGTAGCTACTATCAGTTAGCGACGTCATTCACAGGTAGCAACTATCAGATAACGACGTCATTCACAGGTAGCAACTATCAGTTAGCGGCGTCATTCACGGGTATTCACTATCAATTAGCGACGTCATTCACGGGTATTCACTATCAATTAGCGGCGTCATTCACAGGTATTCACTATCAATTAGCGGCGTCATTCACGTGTATTCACTATCAATTAGCGACGTCATTCACGGGTATTCACTATCAATTAGCGACGTCATTCACGGGTAGACACTATCAATTAGCGGCGTCATTCACAGGTATTCACTATCAATTAGCGACGTCATTCACGGGTATTCAATATCAATTAGCGACGTCATTCACAGGTATTCACTATCAATTAGCGACGTCATTCACGAGTATTTACTATCAATTAGCGACGTCATTCACGGGTATTCACTATCAATTAGCGCGTCATTCACAGGTAGCCACTATCAATTAGCTACTATCAGTTAGTTTACACAAATTTATTTCTTAGAACTTATATTAAATCACTCTCGAGACCTCATTCCTGATATAATCCATCGCCACGAGGGAGAGAAGAGGCAACGTGGAATTTAAATGCATTGCCTAATGGCACAATCGTAACGGCTCCAGTGGGCCTCGACCTCCGGGCCTTTCGCACAAAACGCTCTACCACTGCGCTATCACGACTTCCACTATGGTTCATTATTTTAGTATTTCCGTTATTAAAACGACGTTTATGTATGTACCTAAGCTTCCTGGTTCCTTGGACAATCACTTGATAACAATATGTTAGGAATGAGGTCTCGAGCGCAATTTATATAAGTTGTGAGAACTTGTTTCGCAATCGAGCTAACCTAAATTCGTATAAACTAACCCTCGTTTCATTACAGCAATGCTAGAAATAGACATTTGCTTAAATAGACTCATGTAATTTTGTCTAATTTGAAATGTAAATTCGTTGATCTAATTTAGGAAACTTGCTTAAAGCCCGCGTATAGTGTAGGTTTACCGAGATAGTCCAACCATTGCATTATTATTTTCATTTTCTTAATAAAATGTTGAATAACAGCTCACAATTAACTGTTTCTTCGGACATTATATATACATTAACTCTTTCTTCAAATAAGCATTTAAATATTAACCTTTTTCTTTTAAAATCCAAAGCTATGCATTTACTGATAAATACTTCTGAAATTCTTTAGCATATACCTAGAATATATTTCACGTATTTTCATTGTTATATACCGAGTCAAAAAAGAAACGATACCTGGTGTTTATGTGTCTATAATTTCAACATTTATTAAGAAAATTCTTTGAAAATTCATAAGATGATAGTCCAACATGTTTGAAAGAGGAGCACATAAAGCATAATGAGCCTCCGAAACTGTCTGCTGCGTGATGACGTAATTCGTCGGACAGGGGTCTAATGGAGTTTTCACACAGACGTCAATACCGAGTATGGGCACCATTTGCGTCTCTCACTGCAATGCACCGCCGTCGCATCGAACGGAAGAGTGTCTGAATCTCTTGCTGGTCAATATTTGTCCACTCCTGACGCAAAACATCCCTCAGTTGGTTTAACGTTACCGGCTGACGCGGCGGTCTAACGTATCCCACAAATGTTCTATGGGTGACAAGTCTGGTGACAAAGCAGGCCACGGCAGGGTTTCAATATTGTTCTGCTCCAATAATGTGGTGGAAATCCGAGCAGTATGACACCTGGCGTTGTCCTGTTGGAACAGTGTGACGTTTCTGTTGGCGTTAAAGAACGGCACAACAACTGGCGCAAGGATCTCATCACAGTACCGCTGGGCGTTTAGGTTCCCGTCCACCACTAACAGTACAGTGCGACTGCCGAAGGTGATACCGCCCCACGCCATAACGCTTGCGCCCCCGAACAGATCGACCTGACGTACACATGCGTCGGCGTAACGTTCACCGCGTCTGCGATATACCCGCTCTCTGCCATCCGCTCGACGCAAACAGAACCGCGATTCATCGCTAAACATCACCGAATTCCACTGTAACCGAGTCCAGAAAGCACGTTCCGTCGTCCATTCCCGCCGTACGTCACGGTGACGTCGTGTCAGGATGGGTCCAACGTATGGCCGATAGGCACGTATGCCACGTTCACCGAGCCGGTTCCTGACTGTTTGTGCACTGATGCGATTGTTGGTCATCCCAGGAGTATCGGCAGCTGTGTGCGTAGCAGGTAGGAACCGGTCACGTAAATGTGACGTCCGAATGTGACGGTCCTGTTCACGCGTCGTCACACGTGGTCGACCAGATCTTGGACGGTCGTCCACCGATCCATGTGTTCGATAACGTCGAAGTAGACGTGTTATCGTGATCCGCGTAACCCCGAGTCGATTTGCGACGTCACGCTGACATAAACCGCCGTCAATCATGCCAATGGCACGCATTCTCTGATTGCGGTTTAGCCTAGGCATTTTGTTAGAGGTAACATTGGGTATGTAAGGTGTTTTTCCTCGATGATAATGCAATACCAGCACAATAAACCGGTTTTCCGATTTGTACATGTGTAGGAAGTTGTCTTTGTTGAGGAGCACGTGCAAATCGGAAATTCGGCGTTCCAGGATTATCGGGTGTTTATTTACCTGTGTTTATGGTTGGCTGACGTTGCAATAAGATACCCGGTACTGATACGTAATAATATATTAAACCTGTCTATGGTTTTATCCGTTTTACGTCATTGTTAGTTTGGTATCGTTTCTTTTTTGACTCAGTATATATACAATGTATATATATATATATATATACCATTCTCTTGCCTATTGCATGTCAACCAATTGATAGGGAGAAGAACTATATACGTTTTCTTTCGTTCTAATCCCTTTCAGTCAACTGCTGTTAAAGTTGTCAACCAATTGATAGGGAGAAGAACTATATAAGTTTTCTTTCGTTCTAATCCCTTTCAGTCTACTCCTGTTAAATTATATGTAAAATGTCCATTTCTTTATTACATGTATAAAAATACTGAAATAAATAACGTTTAAACTAAATGAACTATCTGTATTTGTGTGGTAATAGTTTAAGTGTATGTGTCTTACGTTTAGTTATCGTCGCTACCGGTTGCCATATGAGTGACGCCTCCTGAAGAGATTAGTCATTTTAGATTTTTGGAGGGTAGTGCAATGATACAGACAGAGACCCATTCCAGAATCTCCTCTGGTTCTTTTACGTGCACGGTGTAAAGCACCGACACGAGACCTCTGTTTAACGTCCCATCTGAAAGACTTAATTTTATTATGGTCAGACGGGGGATCGAACCTGCGATCCTTGGATTACCAGTCTAGTGTGCTACCACTGGACTACAGATCCGTCTGTATCCATCTATATGTTGTACGTCTGTCCTTTATAACTTTATTTGCGCGTCACCTCCGCGTCACCTCCAAATCCATTTGTGGGATGTTCACCAAAGTTGCCAAGATTCATCAGTATAATGTCTTGTTGCGAATATAATAATAAGAGGGTAGCATGGGTTCCAGTCTGTCGATTTGTCACTTTTATTACTTATGGTAAAATGACATGGTGATATTATAAGACACTCAATACGGCTCAATTAATTGTCTCATTGTTAAACATATATTTATATGAGTGACCAGGCAACATATACCATCGCCTGTTCCCAGGCTAATCAGAGGGCCCCAACGACGATTTGCTGTATGGCTAAATGGGTTCCAGTCTGTCGAGTTATCACTTGTTTTTACTTATGGTAAAATGACATGTTGATATTATAAGAAACTCAATACGGCTCAATTAATTGTCTCGTTGTTAAACATATATTTATATGAGTGACCAGGCAACATATACCAACGCTTGTTCCCAGGCTAATCAGAGTGACAAGGCAACATATACCAACGCCTGTTCCCAGGCTAATCAGAGGGCTCCAACGACGATTTTCTGTATGGCTAAATGGGTTCCAGTCTGTCGAGTTATCACTTGTTTTTACTTATGGTAAAATGACATGTTGATATTATAAGAAACTCAATACGGCTCAATTAATTGTATCGTTGTTAAACATATATTTATATGAGTGAACAGGCAACATATACCAACGCTTGTTCCCAGGCTAATCAGAGTGACAAGGCAACATATACCAACGCCTGTTCCCAGGCTAATCAGAGGGCTCCAACGACGATTTGCGTTATGGCTAAATGGGTCACCCTCTGTAAGTAAAGTCTTATCATGCATCCATTCATCATTTCAAGATGTCTACATGCACACCGTATGTGATCACAATGTCGGACCTTATTTATCTACAATATCGTATACAATATTTAGAGGAATCCGGTGTATCAATTAGTAAACGTTAATATAGCAACATGACACACATATAAACATATACCCAATCGTAATCAATATAATGGTACATCGAATCCACCAGCTTCACCAGTCATGTTAGTATGGTATAACGGAGAATCGAACCTGCGACCCCTGGATTACAAGTCCAGCGTGTTAACCACTGGAGGACTGATCCACTACAGAATACATACAGGTAACTCACTATGTGTGTAGGATAATAAGCCGAAAACGATCCATTATGTAAAATATTGGACTATTGGATCGATTGAGGCCTATATCTTACTTAAAACATACACTTATATAACAATATCTTAGGATATATAATCGTACATTTATGCACAGGATTTGATATAATATAATACTCTTGTCTTGAGCAGTCCAATATTAAAAATAGAGTACAGCAAGTACAGAGGTATGCTGAAATGGCACTGTTTAAAAAATATCGCCGGTGTATATGTCTAATCGGCTCCAAATATTACAATTATTAAGCTGGCCCGTGGTACAGGCCGTTGTCTAATGTTGTTAAAACGTGTGGCCCAAACCATTTGTATTTTCATGCTATGTATTTATCTTTATGTGTATGACATATTTACTATTGATTTGCAATAAAATATGGTTAAACTATAAACTGTTCCTTAGCACACATTGTATACCGTAAGCTGTTCCTTAGCACACATTGTATACCGTAAGCTGTTCCTTAGCACACATTGTATACCGTAAGCTGTTCCTTAGCACACATTGTATACCGTAAGCTGTTCCTTAGCACACATTGTATACCGTAAGCTGTTCCTTAGCACACATTGTATACAGTAAGCTGTTCCTTAGCACACATTGTATACCATAAGCTGTTCCTTAGCACACATTGTATACCGTAAGCTGTTCCTTAGCACACATTGTATACCGTAAGCTGTTCCTTAGCACACATTGTATACCGTAAGCTGTTCCTTAGCACACATTGTATACCGTGAACTGTTCCTTAGCACACATTGTATACCGTAGACCGTTCCTTAGCACACATTGTATACCGTAGACTGTTCCTTAGCACACATTGTATACCGTAAGCTGTTCCTTAGCACACATTGTATACCGTAGACTGTTCCTTAGCACACATTTTATACCGTAGACTGTTCCTTAGCACACATTTTATACCGTAAACTGTTCCTTAGCACACATTGTATACCGTAGACTGTTCCTTAGCATACATTGTATACCGTAGACTGTTCCTTAGCACACATTGAATACCGTGAACTGTTCCATAGCACACATTGTATACCGTAGACTGTTCCATAGCACACATTGTATACCGTGAACTGTTCCATAGCACATATTGTATACCGTGAACTGTTCCGTAACACACAGTGTATACCGTGAAATGTTCCGTAACACACATTGTATACCGTAGACTGTTCCTTAGCACACATTGTATACCGTAAACTGTTCCTTAACACACATTGAATACCGTGAACTGTTCCATAGCACACATTGTATGCCGTGAACTGTTCCGTAACACACAGTGTATACCGTGAAATGTTCCGTAACACACATTGTATACCGTAGACTGTTCCTTAGCACACATTGTATACCGTAAACTGTTCCTTAACACACATTGAATACCGTGAACTGTTCCATAGCACACATTGTATGCCGTGAACTGTTCCGTAACACACAGTGTATACCGTGAAATGTTCCGTAACACACATTGTATACCGTAGACTGTTCCTTAGCACACATTGTATACCGTAAACTGTTCCTTAACACACATTGAATACCGTGAACTGTTCCATAGCACACATTGTATGCCGTGAACTGTTCCGTAACACACAGTGTATACCGTGAAATGTTCCGTAACACACATTGTATACCGTAGACTGTTCCTTAGCACACATTGTATACCGTAGACTGTTCCTTAGCACACATTGTATACCGTAGACTGTTCCATAGCACACATTGTATACCGTAGACTGTTCCATAGCACACATTGTATACCGTGAACTGTTCCATAGCACATATTGTATACCGTGAACTGTTCCGTAACACACAGTGTATACCGTGAAATGTTCCGTAACACACATTGTATACCGTAGACTGTTCCTTAGCACACATTGTATACCGTAAACTGTTCCTTAACACACATTGAATACCGTGAACTGTTCCATAGCACACATTGTATGCCGTGAACTGTTCCGTAACACACAGTGTATACCGTGAAATGTTCCGTAACACACATTGTATACCGTAGACTGTTCCTTAGCACACATTGTATACCGTAGACCGTTCCTTAGCACACATTGTATACCGTAGACTGTTCCGTAACACACAGTGTATACCGTGAAATGTTCCGTAACACACATTGTATACCGTAGACTGTTCCTTAGCACACATTGTATACCGTAAACTGTTCCTTAACACACATTGAATACCGTGAACTGTTCCATAGCACACATTGTATGCCGTGAACTGTTCCGTAACACACAGTGTATACCGTGAAATGTTCCGTAACACACATTGTATACCGTAGACTGTTCCTTAGCACACATTGTATACCGTAAACTGTTCCTTAACACACATTGAATACCGTGAACTGTTCCATAGCACACATTGTATGCCGTGAACTGTTCCGTAACACACAGTGTATACCGTGAAATGTTCCGTAACACACATTGTATACCGTAGACTGTTCCTTAGCACACATTGTATACCGTAAACTGTTCCTTAACACACATTGAATACCGTGAACTGTTCCATAGCACACATTGTATGCCGTGAACTGTTCCGTAACACACAGTGTATACCGTGAAATGTTCCGTAACACACATTGTATACCGTAGACTGTTCCTTAGCACACATTGTATACCGTAAGCTGTTCCTTAGCACACATTGTATACCGTAGACTGTTCCTTAGCACACATTGTATACCGTAGACTGTTCCATAGCACACATTTTATACCGTAAACTGTTCCTTAGCACACGGTGTATACCGTAGACTGTTCCTTAGCACACATGGTATACCGTAGACTGTTCCTTAGCACACATGGTATACCGTAGACTGTTCCTTAGCACACATTGTATACCGTAATATGTTCCTTAACACACACTGTATACCGTAGACTGTTCCTTAGCACACGTTGTATACCGTGAACTGTTCCTTAACACACATTGTATACCATGAACTGTTCCTTAGCACACGGTGTATACCGTAGACTGTTCCTTAGCACACATGGTATACCGTATACTGTTCCTTAGCACACATTGTATACCATAGACTGTTCCTTAGCACACATTTTATACCGTAGACTGTTCCTTAGCACACATTGTATACCGTAATATGTTCCTTAACACACACTGTATACCGTAGACTGTTCCTTAGCACACATTGTATACCATGAACTGTTCCTTAGCACACATTGTATACCGTGAACTGTTCCTTAGCACACATGGTATACCGTGAACTGTTCCTTAGCACACATTGTATACCGTAGACTGTTCCTTAGCACACATTGAATACCATGAACTGTTCCTTAGCACACATTGCATACCGTGAACAGTTCCTTAGCACACATTGCATACGGTAAACTGTTCCTAACACACATTGTATACCGTGAACTGTTCCTTAGCACACGTTGCATACGGTAAACTGTTCCTAACACACATTGTATACCGTGAACTGTTCCCTAGCACACATTGTATACCGTAAACTATTCCTTAGCACACATTGTATACCGTGAACTGTTCCTTAGCACACGTTGTATACCATGAACTGTTCCTTAACACACATTGTATACCGTGAACTGTTCCCTAGCACACATTGTATACCGTGAACTGTTCCTTAGCACACATTGTATACCGTGAACTGTTCCTTAACACACATTGTATACCGTGAACTGTTCCCTAGCACACATTGTATACCGTAAACTATTCCTTAGCACACATTGTATACCGTGAACTGTTCCTTAACACACATTGTATACCGTGAACTCTTCCTTACCACACATTGAATACCGTAAACTATTCCTTAGCACACATTGTATACCGTAAACTCTTCCTTAGCACACATTGAATACCGTAAACTATTCCTTAACACACAGTGTATAGTAGAATATCGGAAAGCGATTTGGTTTGCATAAATCTCACGTATGTGGCTGAAAGTCCCATGGATCCTCTCTGGACATGAAGGAAGAAAGTTTGTCGACAGTCAGATTAAACCTAAATAAAGTACGACAACATGATGGTTTACATCATTCAGAAACTTCTGCCATATGCAAGACAGTTTACCATATCTTCAATAACGACTGTATTTGAATAGCTAAATGGCATTCGAATATTCGAAAATGATATTCGACGATATTCGATGCATATTTCACATCAAATCCTAACTTTTCCCAACCTGACCTCTATTCACCGGTACACGCGTGTAATTTACACCTCGTGAAATTGGCTTCTATTGACATGGATTAAGTTAATACTTCTATAACAAAACCTTGAACAAAATGTCAAGACGCAGGAGGGCGCGTGTGATTGGGAACAGGTGGTCAAGTTTACGAACTTAAACAAACACTCGATGAGGTGCGAATCAGTGGACTTTATGGATAGAAATAACAACGTTGTGTTTTGTTTTCGAATATGTATGTATGTATGTTCCATTAATGTCAAACCCCTTGCGGGGACCTAGACATGTTTTCCTGGGCATGCTTAGCCGACCATAGCGGTTAACCAGTACTAAGCAATGTGTGCGAGGTGCCTTGCTCAATGCCACTACATACGTGGCCTGACTGAGTATCGAACCCGGATCGTTCGATTCCAAATCCGACACTCTACCATTGGACCACGGACGCCACACCGAACTAGGATTCGAATATTATTCAGGTATTCGGAAAACAAATGTGTATTAGCGGCGACCCTTCAATCCAAGACGTGTGTTTGTTTTGGGGGCTTAAACTCATACCAACAGCGTGGTACTTGGTTGAGGACAACCCCCGAGTGTTCCTCCTTGCAGTAGTACATGCACGACCGGGCAACCGGGTAGAATTATCGACCTATCACAAGCCAGCTGGATAGCCTCCTCAAATGAAATAATTAGACACCCCAGTGGGATTCGAACATAAGAGCGGTGGGGGCAAGTGATTTGAAGTCAACGACCTTACCACTCAGTTGCATGTGGTCACTAGCATAAACAAACATAGGGTTTACCTTATCAGATGCATAAACAAATACTTACTATCACAAGTATGATCGTCTTTTTTTAAATAACAATATTCCTTTTTTTCTGCAAAAAGCTAAATCCAGATATAAAGTTTAACAGTGACTGAAAACAATCATTGTCACAATTCACAATGGACGAATATAGAACTCTGAGAGGAAAGGATGGATTGATTGTGCCGTGACAGGGCTTCATAGACATATTTAATCAAACAAAACAAGAAGATTTTCAACGATTGAGACAAGTTCAACGCTTGAACAACTATTTACCCGAATTAACCAAATACATGTACATGTGAATGTTCAACTATTTACCCGAATTAACCAAATACATGTGAATGTTCAACTATTTACCCGAATTAACCAAATACATGTGAATGTTCAACTATTTACCCGAATTAACCAAATACATGTGAATGTTCAACTATTTACCCGAACTAACCAAATACATGTGAATGTTCAACTATTTACCCGAACTAACCAAATACATGTGAATGTTCAACTATTTACCCGAACTAACCAAATACATGTGAATGTTCAACTGTTTACCCGCAATAACCAAATACATGTGAATGTTCAACTATTTACCCGCAATAACCAAATACATGTGAATGTTCAACTGTTTACCCGCACTAACTCAGTTAAGGAGAATGTTCAACTATACTCCAATCTGTCCAATTTTGACATTCGAGTGAAAATTGGATACATTTTTAAATAGATAGATAGATAGAACTTTATTTCCTCCACTGTAGGGGGAGCAACATACAATATAAACATAAACATCTAATTTACAAATAACACAATCTAATACAAATGGTTTATAGTAGGCAACTACAATCGTCTTCGGCCATTTAGCAAAATGATGTAATAAAAGGGGTTTATAATGCACTATGTGACAGCTCCATTTATATTGTTATACCATCTACGTGAATACGTTCTCGTGCTCTATAATTTTATTATGCTTAGTGTAGTATGTTCCAATGTGTGATTCTTTAATAGATGGTTTTCCAATAAATGGCTAATGATAGCTTGACTTTGGGAAACAGACGAATCTGTAGTCCAGTGGTAACACGCTGGACTGGTAATCCAGGGATCGCAGGTTCGATCCCCCGTCTGACCCTAATACAATTAACAGTCTTTCAGATGGGACGTTAAACCGAAAGTCGTGATAGCGCAGTGGATGCACGTTCGCTTCAGGTGCGAAAGGTCCGGAGTTCGAGCCCCACTGGAGCCGTTACGAGTGTGCCCTTAGGCAAGGCATTTAAATTCCACGTTGCCTCTTCTCTCTCCCTCGTGGCGATGGATTACATCAGGAATGAGGTCTCGAGAGTGATTTATATAAGTTGAAATAACTTGTTTCGCAATCGAGCTAAAATAAATTTGTATAATTCGAGGTCTCGTGTCGGTGCTTTACACCGTGCACGTTAAAGAACCAGAGGAGACTCTGGAATTGGTCTCTGTCTGTATCATTGCACTATCCTCCAAAATCTAAAATTACTAATCTCTTCAGGAGGCGTCGCGCTCATATGGGCAACCGGTAGCGACGATAAATAAACGTACTACACACAGACTTTGGGAAAGGTAAGGCAGTGTGCGAGGAGACATGTGAACGCTAGTTTATGTAGGTAATGCCCTTGTATAAGCTACATAAGGATATATAGGTGTGGACTAGGGAGTATCGAGCGTGTGGCTATTATGTACTGAACGTATTACGTGCATAGGAACGTGCGATTTGGGTAGAAGGATAGAATGGTACAAGAGTTTTGGTGTAACGGGATTACTAGAACTGCTAAAAGAGAAACGGGGTTTGATATATTATGTTACATAGTGTACGTAGTCGATTGCTATTGTTAATAAAACTATATATCCTCTAGTGTCCTCAAATCGTGATACCTTCTTTTTCGTTTACAATACTGCACGCGATCGGTGTTTTCTGACGTCACAAATCAGGAATCATTTTCCATATTTGGCAACAAAAATGCTCCGTATAATCCTTGGAGGCGTAAGTAATCGGTTATTTTCCTTGGATTGGTATAAAACATGCTATCTTTCATAATGCAATATTGCATCACAATTTTTCCATTTGATTTACTACAAAATATTGACCATTTCCAGTTTTCTTCTGCGTCGTCTGATTTGTTTACCTACCTGTCATTTAATGTGAAGGTCAAAATAGACTGGGTTACAATTTTAATTAGTGTAAGGGGAGATAGTTTTGGAGACTTCTCTTATATTGTGTTGGGGTCCATATAGTGGTTTACTGTCATCGTCAACTAAACTATGTGTCCGGTAGTGTAGTGTAGTGTACTTAAAGGAATAGTTTTTAATTTTGTTTTAGGTTTATGGCAGTCCACCACCTACAAAGCGAAAGTACAGGCAATATTTATCAGCAGCCCTTACAAATGGGCACAGTGTGATATATGTGACCATTGGACCCACCTCATTTAATGTTCAAAAGTCATGTGAAAATGCTTGTTAAACTGTGAAAGTGTTCACTGTGAAAAGAAATATTCATCAAAATAAAAAATATTATCATTATGCTGCATAAAACGTGTTAATTTTATATTTACATCCATTTGATGTTACGCAAAATTGATTTTCTGAAAGGTCACGAAAACTCCGGAACCAGTCACCGGATCGTGGTAAAAATGACAGCGCCCATTGTTGTTTACGTAGTCATATTCATTTCTAATTATTTGGAATAACAGAGGAACGCTATTTTATTTACATCATACATTTAGAAATGATGTAGTTTTAAGATTCGTTTTGTTGAATGCCGATCATTTCTTATCATAACGGAAGCCGGAAACTCGAGGGCATTATATAAAACCAAATAGCAAGTACTGATTATTGAGAACGCCACTTTACGAGTTCATGAGCCCCGGTGTCACATGTTCCGGGTGTCACGTGTTAATGCGTCACATGTCGTAGTGTGACAGTTAGTTAACAAATAATAAACGGTGAATATGGCCAAGTCATACTATAGAACAGAATAGAACATAAGTTTATGCATGACGTATGCATATAGTCATAATATATACATACACTTATATAAATAAGCAAGTGATCAATAAAGCTGTCGTATTGCTACTGTATGCTAATTACCTATGTAGAGGATGAACATTCTAGTTGGTGTTTTTGTGTAATTAAGAAAATATAGCATTCAGTATGGTGTTCCTATTACTTAAAGCTTAAAGCATTCTTAACAAAACGAGCCAAGTTTAATAACACCTGTCTATTATGACTGTTCATTAAAATACAAAATGTATACATGTTTTGTCTCATGTAATAGTACTTGTTAATGAGTGCTTTCCTCAACACGAACACATTATAACAAAATGTAACTCATCTTCAATGTCTCTAACATTGCAACATTGACAATAATGCTCATTTCACTGTACTCTATTATTAGCTAATCTACCTGTATGGACTCTAAGCGAATGAACAGAAGTCCTCATTCGAATTAGAAATATGCAATGCGCATATATACGCCTAATCATACTAGTCTAGCATAAATAAAGACTGTATATGAATAACATACTTGAATGCATACTAAAGTATTATAAATCATGTAAGCCAACAAGGGGTTCTTTTCTAATTTTAAAAGTATCAGTCACAAATTGTGCAATATTGCATAAGGTTTTATTATTTCTAGACGACAGTAATGTCACACATGTATGCATATTTGTCCATGAACAGTTTCTGCCGTATGTATTCTAACAATAGCATAGCTAGGACAATATAATAAACAGTGGTATTCGGATTCAATTACATTACAATAAGGCAACCATAAAATAAACAGGAACATCTAGTACATATAAATATGTACTAGAAGGAGGATTGACTCACTCGGATAGTATGTATTTGAGTGAATGTATATAAATTATAGAATGCATAATTTAGTAATTAAATGCAAACATGTTGACAATAACATGAAACCCTGTTCAACATAATAGTATAATATACCACATCCCTGTTGCGACATCCGCGAATCATATGGGAACCAAATATTGTTTCAGAATTTCAACTACGTAAATAGATTGACTTGACCATTTCTGGATTCCAGCTCAAGCCTGTATGTATATGCGCACACAAGTGAACGCTTGGAACTAGTTCTCTGAAAACAATTGGGACATTTGTAATACCTATAATACTAATACATCGCAGTAATTCTTATCACAAATTCCCCATTCGTCAGAAAATCGCATAACGAGTACATCAATACCGATTGATGCCACGCTGTGTCATGATGACAGTAGTACATGTTGAATGCGTGCAATTTATGTAATGTACCCCTGTTCACTAGTAGTCCTTGTCAGAATCAGTGCACGTTCTAGCTCTAGAAGAGCCTGCGTCCTAGTTCACCCCAGAGGTCTTCGATGGGATTTAAATCTGGTGAGTTTGAGCACCATGGATAGGATATTAACGTGATTTCTTGTCAGGGGTACGTAAATTAAAAGAAATTATCACCGTTACACTATTAAATAGCTTACCTGTCTGTAAGATACTCCGCCCCTTGACCACTCCAACAGCACACCGCCTTTCTACTACACTGTCATTCGACGCACATCATCGTTGGATTGTATGGTCTGTTTCTACATGTCAATGAACACGGGTGTCATTTGCGTCCATTTGGGAGGATTACGGGTATTTTACATCAATTGGTAAAAGTATGAAATGCACTTGCACTTAGGATTAGAGAAATAGCGTGGTCTACGGTCGACGTTATCTAGAGGAATATATTGGACATAGTGTGCATTGAAAACAGACGAAATGTGATGTGTATGACAATAAGCGTGTAGCTAGCTACCTCGTATGTTGTTTTACACGCATAAACCCAGTAAATGAGAATGTTCAACCATTTACCCAGTTTTCCAACCATCCATCCGACTATCATCCGTCCGTAAGTCCCCATCCGTCCGTCCGTACATCCATCCATTCAGTTATCCATAGTGCCATCTATTTAACCATAACGGGGTATAATATTTCGAATTGGTGAAAAGTGGGTGGGGTACTGCTGAATTAAAGTCTATTGATTCAAGCCCAACCTTTGGACAATTATTGTCTTCATTAAACATAAAACATAATATTACGTAATGATAGAAAGAGCGATATGTTCGTAAAATTTCAGATATGGATCGGGGCAGAAGAACCCAAGCCTTACCGCAAGTCGGCTGGATAGCTTTCCCACGTGAAATCATTCGACACCCCGGGTGGAATTCGAACCTACAGCGGTGATTGGGCAAGTGAATTGAAGTCAACAATATTAACCACACTGCCACGGAGACCTCTTCACACTATTTCCCACAAATAAGTCCTGATGTTAATCGCTTTGAATTGCAGAAAACATTTTCTACGACAGATAATCGGTCGCGAGAACTTTAGATTAAAATACGATACAACGGACCCTTCTGGAAACAATGAGCCTCAAGACAATACGTGTCTAAGTGATTTATATCAATATTGAAAGTGTGTCCAAGAAAGAAACAACGAACACTGGAAAGTCTCCTCTCAAAATATCGTTGTTTTAACAGAAAAGACGTAGACATATTTAGCGAACGACTGATTGGTTGAATGACAACTTGCTTCAAGCAGCCTGTGTCTACCACTGTCTAGTGTTCATACTTTGAAAAGCTTTCAAATTCTAGATCTACGTTTTAGTGGTGTTTTGGCACTCGTCGTCTATATTATTTGGTTAGTAAAATGTAGAATTATATAATGTCATAAGCTAAAATTACTTTACGTGTAAAGTAATGTTTTCTTAAAATGTGTTTTACGTTTATTTATCGTCGCTACCGGTTACCCACATGAGCGACGCCTCCTGAAGAGATTAGTCATTTTAGATTCTTAAAATATCATATACTGGACATATTAATACAAAATGATATTCATCTTCAATGTCATTTCGTTCACACAATGTACATTTTCTTTCATTTTATATTGGATAATAGAAGAACATACAACATAAATACACATATATGTTAAAGATATATTCCTGCTTTAAACAAATGAATTTGCATTGTATGCGAGTGTCACATATTTTATACCTGTATTATTAATAAACATGATAAGCTGTACGTTCATTAATTAGTTGAATATTATGATTTGTTACGGAGGAATGGAGCTACGAAGATAGCCACATGAAATAAGACTTCTTTTTTATATTTTATTTTTATTTGGCATAAACATATCACATTTTCATCGCCATAAAACATAACATCGCGATTATAATAAATCGACAATACATAGTGGTTAAGGCGTCCGCCTACGGAGCGGGAAGTCGAATGTTCGAATCTCGTCAGTGGTTCGTTCTGATATGGCCGGTTGGTGAGCCGCCAGCTAATTAAGTAATGGTTACCGATTGCCTACGAGCCTGGCGCCTAGCATACAAGCATAGGATTCGGGAAGTACTGATGTTCATAAAAAGAGGTGTCTCATAAGTCAGAAATGGCTGGCCCTTTAAATAGGGGTGACACTATAATAAATAAACACCTACATCGTCCTATATGTTGTGAAAAGTGTGTGCATTATTAATTACTTAGAATATAGTGTAGTAGTTATTAGCATAATAACAATTAGTTATCATTAAACTATGTAACTATATATCAATGAACCCTACTGTAACTATATATCAATGAACCCTACTGTAACTATATATCAATGAACCCTAATGTAACTATATATCAATGAACCCTACTGTAACTATATATCAATGAACCCTAATGTAACTATATATCAATGAACCCTAATGTAACTATATATCAATGAACCCTACTGTAACTATATATCAATGAACCCTACTGTAACTATATATCAATGAACCCTAATGTAACTATATATCAATGAACCCTACTGTAACTATATATCAATGAACCCTAATGTAACTATATATCAATGAACCCTAATGTAACTATATATCAATGAACCCTAATGTAACTATATATCAATGAACCCTAATGTAACTATATATCAATGAACCCTAATGTAACTATATATCAATGAACCCTAATGTAACTATATATCAATGAACCCTAATGTAACTATATATCAATGAACCCTAATGTAACTATATATCAATGAACCCTAATGTAACTATATATCAATGAACCCTAATGTAACTATATATCAATGAACCCTAATGTAACTATATATCAATGAACCCTAATGTAACTATATATCAATGAACCCTATGTAACTATATATCAATGAACCCTACTGTACTATATATCAATGAACCCTACTGTAACTATATATCAATGAACCCTACTGTAACTATATATCAATGAACCCTACTGTAACTATATATCAATGAACCCTACTGTAACTATATATCAATGAACCCTAATGTAACTATATATCAATGAACCCTACTGTAACTATATATCAATGAACCCTAATGTAACTATATATCAATGAACCCTAATGTAACTATATATCAATGAACCCTACTGTAACTATATATCAATGAACCTAATGTAACTATATATCAATGACCCTAATGTAACTAATATCAAGAACCTACTGTAACTATATATCAATGAACCTAATGTAACTATATATCAATAACCAACTATATATCAATGAACCCTAATGTAACTATATATCAATGAACCCTAATGTAACTATATATCAATGAACCCTACTGTAACTATATATCAATGAACCCTACTGTAACTATATATCAATGAACCCTAATGTAACTATATATCAATGAACCCTACTGTAACTATATATCAATGAACCCTACTGTAACTATATATCAATGAACCCTACTGTAACTATATATCAATGAACCCTAATGTAACTATATATCAATGAAC
>CM026387.1:56782927-56820427 GCA_014843695.1 Archivesica marissinica
ATATATCAATGAACCCTAATGTAACTATATATCAATGAACCCTAATGTAACTATATATCAATGAACCCTAATGTAACTATATATCAATGAACCCTAATGTAACTATATATCAATGAACCCTACTGTTGACAAGTGTGCTTTATACTATACCTGTCTACATACTGTTTGATATTCAAGTTGTGTACAGACGGATCTATAGTCCAGTGTTAACACGCTGGACTGGTAATCCAGGGATCGCAGGTTCGATCCCCCGTCTGACCATAATACAATTAACAGTCTTTCAGATGGGACGTTAAACCGAGGTCTCGTGTCGGTACTTTACACCGTGCACGTAAAAGAACCAGTTGAGATTCTGGAATGGGTCTCTGTCTGTATCATTGCACTATCGTCCAAAATCTAAAATGACTAATCTCTTCAGGGGCGTCGCTCATATGGGCAACCGGTAGCGACGATAAATAAACGTAAAACACACACACTTCAAGTTGTGTAACACAGTCCAGCATGTTTGTAAACTACATCAATTACTTATAGTGGTAGTCGTAAAACAATTGTAAATAAAGATAGGTGACCCCCATATCAGTTTAAAGTGCTTGGGTGAATGAATACATATGTAATCAGGATGAAATCTTAGACACGAGGGTGTTTTTGAATCTGAGGTGCTCTATATGTACAAGATGTAGAACTGTATTACACATCGATTTGCCTCATACAACACTTGTGTTAACATACCATATCATTGTATTGTACATGAAATTTAAATATTTACAGAGATGGATAATACAAACATAATGTACATAAAACATATCAATATAATTGCACAAGGTATCACTTTTATGCTGATATAAATGTACTTTGACATGGTAGACTAACCCAGTCAAAATAAGGTTTCATATTTTTCAACAATGTTCAAGTTTACTAAATATGTTAAACGGGTGGATTTCTTTTTTTACAAAACTTGTGTAATACTGATTACAATTCTGTGTTACATTTTTAAAAATAGTGACAAGCAGTGTGAACAGAAATATAACTTTAAGCGTTTTGCATTCGCGTTTGCATCTCACCAATGTCAGGGCTAAGATACATTAAAAGCGACTCTACATCAGTGAAAACGCAGCTTTCTGCAGAATGTATTTTCCTATTATATCGTATAATTTGTTCCTAAATATTTGCCTCAAAATCTGAGTATTTCAACTAATAAACAATCGTCGTATACGCTGTTTGATGGCATATCATAATAATGCAAATAGGGTCGACATGCATGGGTAATACACCGCGTCATACAACTCGTGTATCCTGAATAACACGATTTATGGTACAGATTTACCGTTATATCTCACATATTTGCCTAATCTTAGTTAAATTATCCATAAACGACATTATATCGCGTTCAGTATTGACTCCGATGACAAACACACGTCTATTCAGGAGCATTGATGACCGTTATATGAAATCCCACTTTCAATTTTGAAAGTTTGTAGACAACAAAAAACTGTTTATTGATTCAATATTAGTGTTCGAATGTATTCGGAAGAATTTGCAATAGCATTGCATTTATCCGTGAAAAAAATGCATTTTATTTGCTTTTTTGCGATATAATGTCGCTTTAAGCTTTATGGCATCAATTAATTTAGTATTTAATTTTCCTAACAAAGTTCATGACTTGTATGTACCCGAACAGCGATCTACCTATGTCCTGCTGTAGTTAATGTTCATAACATTTACATCGCGTGTGACATGAATGTATTACTCCTGATACGCCATTTGGAACACAGAATTACATGTGAAAGTTCACACACTCGGTTATTGCCTATTTATGACTTCGCTAATGTTTGTGGCATGCGCGTCTAATCATGTCCATTGATCCAAGGTACAACAACGGAGAGATCATTCTGGTTCCATGATTACGTATTGCCAATACCAGACGGCGCAGCCAAAACTACAACCAGGAGTGAACATTCATCTATAGAAATAGCCTAATTCTCACTAACAACTATTATCTTAATGCGGAGCTATTTGCCGCAAGCTGCAGTAGAAGAGACACCATGGAACGCTTCCAATCAGTCATGTCTCTACAATACAACGACTTGACACAGCGACATTTCTATCCGGTTTTAATCAACGGTCTTTTTATAGCAACTGTACACAGCGTATCGTTTACTTCGGAACATATAGTCAGATAAGGGGCCTCTGCAGCCAGATGGCCGAGTGGTTATGATCGTTCACTTAAATGTGTGTTTTACGTTTATTTATCGTCGCTACCGGTTGCCCTTATGAGCGACGCCTCCTGAAGATATTAGTCATTTTAGATTTTGGAGGATAGTGCAATGATACAGAGAAAGACCCATTCCAGAGTCTCCTCTGGTTCTTTTACGTGCACGGTGTAAAGCACTGACACGAGACCTCGGTTTAACGTCCCATCTGAAAGACTGTTAATTTTATTAGGGTCGGACGGGGGATCGAACCTGCGATCCCTGGATTACCAGTCCAGTGTGTTACCACTGGTTGAACTTATTTCCCAACACATTTTTATATAGTTTCTCTACTTTTCAGCTTTAACATTACAGTGTTCACGTATAGTCATATCATTTGATTTCTGTATATGTTGAGGGCCTCATGGTAGATTGACTTCTGTTAAATTTAAACATTATTTATTTTACAACGATTTGCGAAGCTCATATGGGTAACCGGTAGCGACGATAAATAAACTTAAAAAAGCAGTTCTAACAACATTAGTAAACTGCCAACCCTACTAGCAACCAAGTATCGGTGGAAACGTTCAGAAAACCCATAACTACATTATTTTTCCATTTTCGGGTTTTTGGTGAAAATTACTCAGTTTTGCACCACGCGCCCACCATACAAATATCCATTCAGAAAGGGAAGAAAAGGGAATGTGATAAAATGCCGATCGTCCATTGCTTAGACAATGGAAAGATAAGTAGTCGCTCATGATGTATCATGTTTGCTCACGATGTCGGGCATCTAATGCCGACAACCGACGATCGGCAATACAAATCAAATCGTAGACTTGTTCTTTTTGTTTTGTTTATTTATTTTTTAAACTGCAATAAACAAAAGCAGAACAAATATTACTTGGCAACATTCAACTGAGACTCATTAATCTCCGCCAAAGCCTTCGTAAGTTTCCGTGAACTACGACCAGGACATGCGTTAGGTTTTTACCGTTAATATTTGAATCAAGTCAGTAAGTAAGTGTACCATAATCTAAAGCTCATATTTTACTTCGGAAATCCGATTATTAACGAAGTAAGTTCACGGAATATGCAAATGTCTCAGTTTAATATTGCCAAACAATACCCCGTGTTTATATTATTGTTGACATTATAAAGGCTAACGCAGGTTCGGTCCCCCGTCTGACCCTAATAAAACTAACAGTTTTTCAGATGGGACATTAAACCGAGGTCTCGTGTCAGTGCTTTACACCGTGCACGTAAAAGAACCAGAGGCTACTCTGGAATGGGTCTCTGTCTGTATCATTGCACTATCCTCCAACAATCTAAAATGACTAATATGTTTAGGAGGCGTCACTCATATGGGCAACCGGTAGCGACGATAAATAAACGTAAAACAAACAAACTAAGCTAACCGTCTCGCAGCCTTCTCACAATTATCTCGGGAATTTCCAGTTGTGCGAAAAGTCAATTATATAGGACAGTTCATTATTCTTCTGCTAATATAATAATATGCATACAAATGTTCACACATTTTAAACTGGTATTATCAAAATAATGCCAGAGTAAAACAGTCTCTACCGTGTAGTTAGCGCGCTGTGACATTATGGGTACATGTTTATTTATTTATGTCTCATCAATGTACAACAATAACAGAACAACATTAAAATAATACATGGTATAGTACATTGCCACTCATAAATGAGTTACAAGAGACGGTATTTATCAAAGTATAAAACACATCACATTATGCAGTTGTAATAATATAGTATAATATAGCACATGTATATACATACAGGTATATGTATTAGATGTAATAATATAGTATAATATAGCACATGTATATACATACAGGTATATGTATTAGATGTAATAATATAGTATAATATAGCACATGTATATACTACAGGTATATGTATTAGTTGTAATAATATAGTATAATATAGCACATGTATATACATACAGGTATATGTATTAGTGTAATAATATAGTATAATATAGCACATGTATATACATACAGGTATATGTATTAGTGTAATAATATAGTATAATATAGCACATGTATTACATACAGGTATATGTATAGGTAAAATATAGTAAATATACACATGTATATACATACAGGTATATGTATTAGTTGTAATAATATAGTATAATATAGCACATGTATATACATACAGGTATATGTATTAGATGTAATAATATAGTATAATATAGCACATGTATATACATACAGGTATATGTATTAGATGTAATAATATAGTATAATATAGCACATGTATATACATACAGGTATATGTATTAGATGCAAGGTTGATTAGATCAATTTGAAATAATACATGTATAGCATACGATTTCATTATACTCTCATATTTAATTTTGCATTTAATCTATGTTTGTATCATGCCATCATGATTATACTTTGTGTCTACATTGTATTTGTAATTGTATAATCACTGCATTTACGTGCTAGTGGTACAGGGTTGATGAATTACACAGTACATGTATTTAGTGTACACTTTCAACCGCTTTTTTGAAATTTTATTTTGAGTCGGCAAGATATAAACAGGGTCTGGGTGAGCTTTTGAACCGACTATATAGCATACAGTGTAATGATAACAAGTGTATACAAACTATAACATTAGAATCACTGATAATTAATAATATGCATATGTATTAAATTTTTATTTCTAAGACAAATGTTGAAAAATGTTATCCCTGAATTACCAGTCCAGCGTGTTACCACTGGACTACAGATCCGTCTGTGAAATAGCTACGGCATTTGTTTTTACCTCTATATGTACAGAAAAATAGCCGCCCCGTAAATAGGTACCAATTGTTTTCCAAATGTTCACAGGTTTAATTTAAAAGTCCGGATTTTTTTTTTACAATTTTGGAGGAATAAAGAATTATGTGCTCTCAAGTCGCCATCGTTATGTTGCGAAAATACCTGGTGTGTGTGTGTGTGTGTGTGTGTGTGTGTGTGCGTGCGTGCGTGTGTGCGTGCGTGCGTGTGTGTGCGTGGGTGCGTAGGGTGTGCGTGGGCGCGTGTATGCGTGTGTTATTGCGAAGACCATGCACATTTTCTGGTCAATAACCAATTCTCCACTATCCAACCTCGACACGCAACTGACAGAGTTCTCATTAAGTGTCACTTATCCTTGATATGAACCTAGCTCGGTGACCAGATAGGTGATAGAGATGAAAGGCGAGGTATTAATGACCACATTATGCTAGACGACTCGGTCAGCTACGGAGGCGTTATGGTATGTGCGAACTAGGTTGATTAATAATACTAATAATAACATTAATAAAATCTTTAATTACGAGGAAACACAGTTGGAATAATATCAAATTATCCACGTAGTCAGCCAGATATTATGCAGCGTATAATAAATCCACATATATACAGTCAAACCTGTGTTAGTGGTCACCTCCATTAAGCAACCACCATGTATTAAGCAACCAGTTTCCAGATTCCCAATATGTTGCTATATTATACATTTGACCTCTATTAAGCAGTCACTTTCTACGATTCCCTTGGTTGGTTGCTTGAGGTATGACAGTATGTCCAAAATAATTTCTCTGTTGTGTGTTACTTCATTCAATTTTTTATATTTTTTTTATATTTTTTAAATATTTTTTTCGTATATGTATTTCAAGGAAAATACAAGATGAAATACGAGCACATGTTTTGTGCTACGTAATACAGCGGTTCAGTTTGATTTAATCAAAAGGGAAACACATAATTTAGGCCAGCAGTTTTGTTCGGTTGGCGATCTATATCGTGTATCATCATTGTCTATGCTTCTTATTGTATTTTGTATTATCACATTTGAGTAACTTCATTGGGCTGTCGGATTAACGCAGTGGTTAGCGCGCTCGCTTCCCCTAATTTATACAAATTTATTTTAGCTCGATTGCGAAACAAGTTATTTCAACTTATATAAATCACTCTCGAGACCTCATTCCTGATGGAATCCATCGCCACGAGGGAGAGAGAAGAAGCAACGTGGACTTTAAATGCCTTGCCTAAGGGCACACTCGTAACGGCTCTAGTGGGGCTCGAACTCCGGCTCGCTTCCCCTACCAATGCAATCCGTTATGATGGTCGACAGATCGGACAGGAAGGTTTTATCCGAGTTCTCAGATTTCCGCCCACACGTATGACCACATATACGCTTTCATCCGCGCCAACGAGAGTGATTAATATAAGTTGTTAAAATTACTTCGCAATCGTTGTAAAATAAATAAAGTTTAGACTAAGTAACTTCAGCCAGTATTTAACAACTCTAATTCTTAGTGGGATTCTCCCACATTCTGCCGGTATGTCTGCCTGTCCGTCAGATGCCCGCCCCCGCCCACCAGCCCGCCTTTTTTGTGCCAACTATCAAATCTAGTAGTGCACCTGTTGTACGGTTGTAGAACTTGAGAGCTAGATAAAACAATCGTTTGAATAATGAGAGACATCTCTAATGTTCTATTACCTCCCTTAGTAGATAAAGTCTGAGTTATTCCAAAATGTGAATAGATCCTTTTAGTTAGAATCCTTTGTTTTTACTGTTATTCTCTAACCAGATGTTGCGGTATGATAAATGTGATTTTATCAAAATCGTGTTAATTAACTGATAGCATTGATTTACAAATAGGTATCCATTGCATATACTGTAGGAGATATGTCGGGATACAGTAATTTAATAATCGTATAAAGCAATAGTGATGGAATACAATTGCTAGCATGTTGTGCAAAGAAAACAACGACAAAAACAGAGGAAAACACTTAATAGGACCTATCTACTTTTAGGGAGTATTCAAGGGCAGTAACTGACCGATGTCTCGCATTGCATTCCTTATTTGACACGGTAGTTCAGTCAATGTCCATATAATTCATATACAAATTGGGTCTCACCGAAAAGGATCATAGTGTATCATAAAAACACTACAATCTTTCAACTTCGTAAATACACTGCTTATCAAAAGATGATAGCGGCACAAAGCATCATATTCTCAGATATTTCCACTTCATCAGTTGTGACATTGCCACATCCTCTCGAATTAATGACAGCACATATCGTCAACTATCATCTCAGCGAGCAAATCATAAATCATTTCCAGAATTATATGCTCAGTAATTTCAGTATGATTTATGACACTAATGCCATCGTTTCTTTCCTTGAATGCTAACGATTATATGTTGTGGAAGTCGTGATAGCGCAGTGGTAACGCGTTCGCTCCAGGTGCGACATGCCCGGAGTTCGAACCTCAATGGTGCCATTACGAGTGTGCCCCAATGCAAGGCATTTAAATTATTCCATATTGCATCTTCTCTCCCCCTCGTGACAATGAATTCCATCAGGAATGAGGTCTCGAGAGTGATTAATATGAGTTGTCAGAACTTGTTTCGCAATCGAGCTCAAATAAATTTGCATAAACTAAGCTAATATATAACTGTACCAATATAGTATGGTATATTATATATAGTTCCGACTTAGGGGTGATATTCCATTAATGTAAATAATGGGCACAGGGTCCTTTTATATATACGACATTTCCCATCATATAATTATTTTATTAACAACAAAACTTGGATTGTTTGTAGATTAATATATTTACCAAACGATAACATATTCGTACTCAGGTTCACGATATACTGCATGATACTCATAACGATAACGAATCTGAATTCAATTCGATTTTAACATTTAAATCAATATGGAAACCCGTTCATAGATTCCATTCCCGAAACAATTCGAATTTGAATAGCGAAAGTGCTTGTGAAACAATCGAAGCCTAACGTAGAACTGACGATCAATCGCACCATATCACATGATCGAACACGCACTCACAGCCATGTGCTCATCATTATATGCACCACTAATTCGCACACATCTGAATATATTAGTCATTTTAGATTTTGGAGGATAGTGCAGTGATACAGACAGAGACTCATTCCAGAATCTCCTCTGGTTCTTTTACGTGCACTGTGTAAAGCACCGACATGAGACCTCGGTGTAACGTCCCATCTGAAAGACTGTTAATTTTATTAGGGTCAGACGGGGGATCGAACCTGCGATCCCTGGATTAAATTTTAAAAAACTGGATAAATTTGTTTACTCGAGTTATACTAGCTTAACGCACAGCACTTGAAAATATATGATATATACAAATTAAATAATGTATTTATTTTTGGCTTCGAGGTAACTCTGGACACGTAGAAAGATGTCCCTGTGCCTCAATGATAAACAATGGCTACACTAAGCAAACCAATTTTAATGGGGTCATTTCACCGAGAAATCTTCCCGGAAGACTGAGCTGCGATCTCAGAGCGTGGCTTGGTCGCCGCAGGTCGTTCGTAGTCGACGGTTGACCGAGGGTTGGTCACGACTTGGTCTCCCGTGGTTGCACATGGTTGAGGAATGGTCTCCCCGAAAAATAGATTGTAGCTCGGTTTAATGTCGGTTTTTTGACATGTCAAAAGAATGAGCCTCGACCTAGAAGTCGCACAGAGAGCGTCGAAAGAGCGTGAGTGAGTGAGTATTTGGTTTAACGGCGCATTAGCACAGTTCAGGCTATATCGCGCCGGGTTAAGTACATTGTATACAAGATATCTACAACTAAAACTACTATGTAGATAACATTCTGTATGCATTAAAATTGCAATGACGAAAGGTCAATTGCAACAATATTTATCAAGCTGTAAAAACTGTATAATATTTTCGACGAATGAGTGCTAAATCTACACAGTGAATTAAGATGTGTTCAACATTTATAGAGGAATGGCATGGTATACATCATGGTGGATCCTCTCTTTTCAATAAAAATGAGTGTGTAAATTGTCCAAGTCTCAGTCGTGGCATTACTGTTTCCTCTCTACGGTTGGAGTGATAAATAAAAGATGATTTGCCAATGTTTGGCTTAATTGGTTGTAGTTTATTGAATTGTATGTTATTCCAAGTGGTTTGCCACTTTGAAGTAATGTAAGAAAGAATCGATTGCATGGCATCAGTGTATGGTACATGTATTTTAGGATTTATACAGTCTAGCTTAAGTGCATCTTTTGCACTTTGATCAGCCATTTCATTGCCACGAATATATAACATGTTTAGTTGATGTAATATCTGTGTGCTTAATAAGTAATTTGTGGATAAGGTTTTTTTAACGTTCATGTTGTCTACTGATTGTAGTACAGATAAGGAATCTGAAAGGATCATAAATTTCCTATCACGTGATGCATCAGCAAAATTCAAAGCTAAATCAATAGCCTCTACTTCTGCTGAAAATATAGACGCATGATCAGGTAGTCGTAATTTAGAATTATGCAAATTACTGACAGCAGCACAGCCAACTTTCTTGCCAGCTTTAAATCCATCTGTGTATATTGGTGTATAATCTGAAAACATGGTTCTGATTTCATTTAATTTTGATTAAAACATTAAAGGGTTAGTATATGAGTTCAGGTTATCATGAAGTTGTAAAATAACGTTGGGTTTAGTCAGGTCAAAATGAGCTATATCTGAGATAAAAGTTTCATGAACATTGTCAATGTTAAAATCTACGTTATGAATAGCTTCCTCGATGCGAGCGTCGAAAGAGCGAGCAAAGTCGAGGGACAATCGTGGCTAGAGCGTGGATCGACGCAGGTAGAGCGTTTATAGAGAGTCTACAGAAAGTATAGTACGCAGGTAGAGCGTTTGTAGAGAGTCTACAGAAAGTATAGTACGCAGGTAGAGCGTTTGTAGAAAGTCTACAGAAAGTATAATACGCAGGTAGAGCGTTTGTAGAGAGTCTACAGAAAGTATAGTACGCAGGTAGAGCGTTTGTAGAAAGTCTACAGAAAGTATAGTACGCAGGTAGAGCGTACGTACATCGAAGGTCATACGAGATTACATCGAACATAGAGTGTACACAGAACATAATAGGGTAGGTCGCACGGAGTTTGTTGGCGACTATGGGAAAACAGAGCTGCGATCATAGTCGCGCGTGGTCGCGTGCGATTTTTCCACATCGTGCTCAGTGAAATGACCGCATTAGACAGTTAGCGAGGTGACTTAAGTCGAAACTAAACATGGCTACGCCCTATGATTTGATATTAGTCGAATATCAAGAATATTTCGCGATAGAACGAAATCAAATCCTCTCGATGCTATGAATGACCGAGAATTAATATCCATATATAGTATTGCACGTGATGTTATATTTCAGTTATGTGAACTCTTAGAAATGGCCAGTAGGAGCTATAGGATCAAACAGTTTACCTGTATCCTTGCAAGTGGTGACAGTTCTGCGAAATTACGTGACTGGAAGCTTTCAGACTGTCAATGAAGACGTCCATAGCATTAGCACAGCCAGCACAGCCAGCGTTTCGAGGGTTATCAGAGTTCGATGCTTTATGTAGGCAGTAATATGTACTGTAAGCCTAGAAATTATTTCTAGCGTTTTAAGTTAGCGATGTTCGCGGACGGTGGATTTCCGCGAATATTTATACCCGCGAACACCTCGGTAGCATCGCTGATACTATGTTTCGCGTTTTTAATGATCTGAACAATGTCGCCGCTATATAGGTTTGCGATATTAAACTCTACGTTTTCGAAAACTTTCCAAAGGGTATAATGATGTACATGTACATACCTGTATGCCATGGGTGGTTTTTCTGACATATGACATTTTGTGATTGAAGCTGTAGATGGTACGAATATACCAATACAGAGTCTTACAGAAGGTTGACACCTTTATGTTAGTAGTACGGGGGTTCCACTCAGTTAATGTGCAAGCTGTGTGTGATCACAGCATTACACTTTTAGACATTGTTGCAAAATGTCAAGTTTCAAGTAGCCTGGGAACAGGTGTTGATATATTTTGCCTGGTCAGTCTTAATAAGTGAAAAATCGACTGACTGGAACCCAGGCTAATGTTCAACAAACGATGCGTTTATATGGTCCAATTCCAGGTTATGGTTGTTTGTTGTTAGGCGATAGTGGTTGCCAACTTATACCAATCACAATAGAAATGATAACAGACACAAGAAATGTACGTAAAATAGATGCTAAGCGTATCAGCCGATTATTTTGACTTTGTACACACCACACAACACATATTACTTAAACGTGGCTTGTGTACACTGATATGCAATAAGATTTAGGACGGGAAGTATGAGTATGTAAGAAACAATATCTCATTTAGTAAACAACTGTCCTTCAACTGTCCGTCACTAATGTGGGATTCGAGCCCGCATAATAGTTACCTTAGTTCTCTCTTAGTCGAAAATAATCAGCATAGTTCTTGCCTGTGAATCGTTCTAAGCAAGAACTTAAGTTGTTCATAATATTTTACTTAAGCTCCAATATAATCAATCACTTAGGTCTAAACTAAGATTTGCTCGTTAAACCTGGTCTTTACAATGTGCATTTCGTTTTATTGGTTTTTTGAAACTTTACTTTTTTCGATTTTGGATTTAAATTCTCGCCAACAGCTTAGGTCATACGGCGACTCTCCGGCTATTATTTATGGAGGCAGACCATTGGTGTCCCTCCGAGCAGGATCGCAGGCACATACGGGGCACCCGGGTAGAACCACCAACCTATCGCAGACCAGCTGGATAGTTTCAGTTTCCTCTCCAATATATAATTCGACACATCCAGTCGAATTAGAAAAAAACAGCGATATGGGGCAATTGATGACAATAACCGCTCGGTCACGGATGTCCTCTGATGACTTGCATGCACAGCCTGATTTATAGTACATCGAACGGCATGTCAATGCCATATTAGCTTAGCATTATTGATGACGTTCCGGGCTCATGTTTTACGGGTTTTTTAAGATCCTGTTCATAAAAACGAAATTGCATTGTATGCGAGTGTCCCGGTTGTTATGCCTGCAATATTAATAAAGCATACAAGTGATGCGCGCGCATTGACGTCATTGTCATTATGATTTGCTACGGAGAAACCTAATGAAACAAAGATTGACGTAATTAAACTAAGACTTGTTTTTTCAACATTGCTCAAGTACATGTACATGAAAATGTTTAAAAAAATGATGGATTATTTTTACTGCAAAGCATGTTATACTGATTTTGTAAACGAGTACAATTATATGATAGCAGCTTAGAAATTGTGACAATCCGTTTGAACAGACGAGGAATATATCTTTAACATTTTGTTATGCTTGATTAAATTAAGCTTCTTGACAACTAACATGAAACAGCCACTGCCTACCAACAGGAAGGGCGAACAAAAGGAGTTAATTTAACATCAACTACTGCGAAAGGAGATTAAGGGGCTTATATATAATTAAATGGTGGCCAGACTAGAACTATCGATGAATGATGACAACGATTTTTCTTTTCTTGTAGACGTAAATATTGATTGGAATAACTTCTGCCCATATCAGCGACGCTTCCTGGAGAGATAAGTCATTTTGGATTGTTTGTAGGATAGTGCAATGATACAGACAGAGAACCATTACAAAGTCTCCTCTGGTTCTTTTACGTGCACAGCACCGACACGAGACCTCGGTTTAATGTCCCATCTGAAAGACTGTACATTTTATTAGGGGGATCGAACCTGCGATACCTGGCTTACCAGTCCCACGTGTTACCACTGGACTACAGACCCGTCTGTCACATATGTTTCTTTGACTATGGTTTTTATTCAGGACCCAATTTGTTGTTTGAAAATGTGATAAAAACGTAACTAAACATAATTATAAATAACAAAATACCTGCCTGAAGGTGAATTAAATAATTCCTGGTTATATATTCAACGACACACTTCTGGAAATGTCTTCACATGTGTGTATGCCATATTGATATTTTATTTTGGAAACGTGACATAACGGTACATTAACATTTCCAGTGTACTGATCACTAATGGCGGAACTATTATTAGTGAGTGCTTTATAATTAATGCAAATGTTCACAATCAAAACAACAATTCAGACGTCAGTGTTTCGAATTTCTGTTCTGTATATAAAATTACCGGAACATTTCTGACATGTGACCAGTTTTTAAAAGCCAGTATGTCAATCCTATGCAGGGATGTTAGTGGTCATTGTATATACTATAACAGTGAGTTCTTCCACAAAGATAATGCAAGGTCGTTGGATGCTCTTGTGTTTTAGGGAGAATAGAATCATAGTGGATTAATATGAGAGCGCTCGGCACTCCAACCGTCATCTTGGTTTTACGTTTATTTATCGTCGATACCGGTTGCCCATATGAGCGACGCCTCCTTAAGAGATCGTTTTAGATTGTTGGAGGATAGTGCAATGATACAGACAGAGACACATTCCAGAGTCGCCTCTGGTTCTTTTACGTGCACGGTGTACAGCACCGACACGAGACCTCGGTTTAATGTCCCATCTGAAAGACTGTTCATTTTTATTAAGGTAATACGGGGGATCCAACTGTCATCTTGGTTACGTAAGTTGTAATTTTCACTGCGAACGAAAGGCGAACGCACACCAGAAAGGCATGACGGTGTTACGTTGGTTATCATCGTGTGACAGTGTTTATGTTTCTCGTGTCTTGCATCAACGGTATCCCAGACAAATGCTTTAAGGAATTGCTGTATGTTGTATATACGTAAATAAGCAGAAGTGCATCCGCGGTGGAATGTAGTCCCACTAACTAAGGCAGTGTATAGTTTTTGTGTTTTGGAGAAATTATGTGACTTGAGAAGATTTAATTTCAGACTAGTTGATGTGTAGAAAAGATGTGGTATAAGAAGGTAGGCCATTACAAACTGAAGGTTGGTATACTGTATTATTTGGCGGACGAATGCAGTGTGTAAACACAGTGACGTTATTCACAGGTGAGCACTGGCTATTTGAAACATTATATTTTGAATATTCTTGGTGAGTTTCAGGCTGATTTGAATACCTCTTCACAATGGATGTGGTATCAGAAGAAATGAAAAGTTTAATATTGGAAATATAAATGAACAGACCGTATGTTTTTACTATGTATTTAATAGGCAATTTATTTGTTGTTTTACAACCTTATATCGAGGCAAGTTGTGTTGCTGAAATGATTATACGAGCACCGCGTATTGGATTTAGCAAGCGTATCGATGTCCTGCCATGTACACTTGTCTATGTTGACATCCTCCTACACAAGAATCGGATGTCGGTTGGGAACTTCTCAATGCATAGGAGAAAAATACATATGCAAATATACTAAATGACATAGAAAACTCACACGTCGGATAAGTGTGTTTTACATGAAAAACAATAACTATATAAATACATATATGCATTTTCTTAAAGACCAATTCATTATCGTCATTTTGATACCAAAATATTTAAAATGTATGTAGTAACAAAGAAATTATCGTAAGCTAAAGATAGTGAAAGATAGTGAAAGATAGTGAAAGTAACACTTTTTGCTAATTGTGATTAGGATGCAAATGTGAATGTGATGAACCAACTTTTCGCGATTACTTTAAATTATTCTATATTTTTAAACAGTAACAGTATTGTCGCAGCGTTTAGTATTTTCACACCTTTTAAAGTAATACGTTCCACGACTGAGTCATTAATGTCTATATAATAATCATCATATAATATAGGTGTGCGTTTTCTATGTCATCTAGTATAAAATCACATCAACTATTCTTAATATATCAACTTATGTATTCGAAGCAAAGAAGTTACCATGCGATTAAATGCATCTCCATGGATTTTAACTGGTATTAAGTAGTTAATATGAGATAGTACGGTGGTCACCAGACCGGACAGGTGGGTTTTCTCCGGGTACTCCGGTTTCCTCCCACACGAATGACCACATATACGCTTTCATCTGCGCCAACGAAAGTGATTAATATAAGTTATTATTATTCGCAACCATTGTAATATAAATTAAGTTTTAAAAAAAGAAGCTAATACGACATAGGCATAACACTTACAAGAAAGCACAATATTTGAACAATGTTGAAGACTGGTCATATTTTAGAACTTTGCCCAACTAATTCACATGTGACTTCAATGGGACGATTTATGTTAGCATGATGTTTATTCAATAATATGTTTGTGTTTGTAACCAGTTGAATGTCCACCTTGTCCCTGAAAACACTTGGGGTGATGTACCGGATTTGGTCTACTAGAAAAATATAAGAGATTACGGTATTTTGTTTTTATCGAATTTGGCCAGCCACAGATTTGCCCACTTTGAGTCTGTTTTAGGGTGCACGCTTCTGTCATTGGATATATAGTCATATCTAGACTAGTGGTGTCTACAAACAGACGGAAGTGAACAGCTATATCTATAATCATGTCATTTATGAAAGTTAGTAAGAAGATATGGCCCAAAATTGAACCTTGTGGAACACCAGCACTCATGATATAACTTCCTCCCTCTCCTACTAGAAAATAAGATTATAATCAGTTGAGCAAACTACCAGTAATACACAGTCTCTTAATCTTGCTAAAGACATCAGTGTGCCTAATATCACAGAAAGAGGCACACACTTCCTGTCTTTCTCGTGCTACTATGGCTACTACTAATCGCTTATAGAAAGAAGTATTTCAAGTAGGCAAGCTGATTCATTGTTGAATCCCCTGGAGTGAATCCAGCCTGGTGAGAAGTTAAACTATAGTGTGTGCCCCCAGTGAAGATTAGTTCAGAACTAATTAGGTCATCCTCTAAAAATAAATAAATTTATCTATCTCTATCTATCTGCAATGTTGCTTACATCTACCAGGTCGTGTTTTGTTCTGGTATGTTCTACAGTGAAGAGAAAAGGGGGGATCAATAAGTTACAGCTAACGACCGATCACCATGATACAAATTCTTCTTTCTAGGCATCTGGAATCTGAGGTGTGGAAAGAGACTGAATATAAAGTTCAGAACGTGGATTAGAGAGTTCTACGTTTAGCGCTGTAAGGTTCCTGCTCCTGGTAGTATCGGGATCTGATCGATGCATTCTCTCCCCTCTCTCTCTCCTCTCCCTCTCTCCTCTCTCTCCCCCTCTCTCTCTTCTCCCTCTCTCCTCTCTCCCCTCTCCCCTCTCTCTTCCCCCTCTCCCTCTCGCCCCCTCTCTCTCTCTCCCTCTCTCACTCCCGCTCTCTCTTTTCCGGAAGGACATGCGGATTGGATTTTATTCGTTACGTGATTGCTTAGTTCAAACAAATATATGCGTTAGTTGTAAGTTGTTGAGAATGATTAATACATGTGTGTATACTGTATAACATTCGGACGCGCCCAATATAACTCATACCCCGATGGAACTTATTGATTCGCGAGTTATTGCTTATATTTTACATTAATTATTCAAAGAATATCAAAGATTGTATTATATACATGTCTCTGTACTCAGTTTAATACAGCCACCACATATTTACCTATATGTGTAATACAACCTGTGACGATTCTGATTGATAGCGGCTTAATAGACAGATAGTTTGTGGTTGAAAACCAACTGTTTAAATCCACGAAATGCTAACATTTAATAAGAACTAGCTGCACTGTGTCGATTATTTGCAATGATTTGTTTGATAATCAGGGACTATTTACTACGGCGTAGGGATGTACCTTACTGATTTCCTTGATTAGGCTAAAAGTATGCTGGCACACATAATTTGTTTCTTCAAATTTAGTGTTGTTGTTACTGTGGTAATATTCTTTCATATCACATTGTTCATGCCAAAAGGCTCCCTTCATAACAAAATGTAAAAACCTATATATATATAGTCAAACCTGTGTTAGTGGTCACCTCTATTAAGCAGCCAACCTGTATTAAGCAGCCAGTTTCCAGATTCCCAATATGTAGTTTCATTACACAGTTGACCTCTATTAAGCAGCCACCTGTGCTAAGCAGCCACTTTCTGTTATTCCGTTGACTGGCTGCTTCAGACAGGTTTGACTGTATACATATATTAGTCGAATCCTGACTGTTACGTGTTTATAGATATTATATCCGGTTGCTAGCGGATTCTTGACAGAGTGAGGCAATTTCTGAAATGATGATGGGATGCGTTCATCTTCCGCAATTAAGCCGGAACAATATATCGGATAGTATAGCACAATTCTCACCAACAACATGCGTGCAGACAAATATGTCTTCGGAATGATTGATACCACTTGTTATAGTGTCTGCACATGCTCTACAAGACAACATTAACGAACGTGTGACGCAATTTATCTCTGTTACGAGCCGTTATCTATCTCTAAGATGTATCTAAATGTTTCCTGTTTTCTAGCCCGGGTTCACGTTTTTTATTTCTGACAAAACGACATCAGAAAAACTACATACCGATAAAGGTTCGATTTGGGTGTTATATAAATAAAACAACATGACGGAAAAGGCAACATATATCAACGCCTGTCCAGTTCCCAAGTTACCTGTTTTCTGCAGGCAACGTGGTATCTTTATCACAGTACACTATTGTTCTCTGACCTGTTACAATACAGCCAAACATGTATTCCATTAAGCAGCCAACCTGTATTAAGCAGCCAGTTTGCAGATATGTTGTTTTCTTATACATTTGCACTGCATTAAGAAACCGCATGTGCTAAACAGCCACTTTCTGTAATTCCCTTGGCTGACTGTTTAAGACAGTTTTCGACTGTAGTATATACATCGATATCTATAAATGGAACTTCTTTTCCATAATATAGTGTTATATTGTCTGTGCTTAGCGTAGAACCAACAGCTTAGTTCATAGTTCATGTGGGGACTCTCCGGTTGATATTGGGTGGAGGAAGACACCGGATGTGGGGACTCTCCGGTTGATATTGGGTGGAGGAAGACACCGGATGTGGGGACTCTCCGGTTGATATTGGGTGGAGGAAGACACCGGATGCCCATCCTAACAATATTCCAGGCACTAACGTGCACCCGGGTAGAACCATCGACCATCTACAAACAAGCTCGAAACTTCCTCTTTGAATCCAAATAATAACAAATCAATAATACTCGGGACACTCATAGATGCTTGCATCGATACGCCCCATATATGTACAATGTACTAGTACCCGGATGTGGTGACCCGTATTTCACTCTTTTCATATATCACCAATGTGTACAGTAATGTTTAAGCCTTGTTATAATGATAACTAAAATCCGATTGAACTATAAAATATGACGAGGCCGATGGTCGAGTTGACTAGGGTACGACCTGAGCGCGTACATACATGTATATATACAAGAGTAGCATGATGCGTATATATGCAACCGGCTGCCTATGGGGACACCAGCGATTAAGCGCTACTATTTATAATGTTTCTAATTAGATGAGATTTCCACCGCACTGCCGAGGCTAATTAATCTTCATTTGTTAACATTTTACAACAGCACTGTCAAAGACACGATTTCCTGATCGCCTTAATTCTAAAACATTAGCTCTTATGGCTGCTCTAATATGAGTCGGGGAAGCTAAAGCAATGCTGCAAGCATGCATGCCATTCATTGTATCGTATTATTCTCGTGATTAATCTTAAACTCTTTGCATGATGGTAGGTACAATAATGGCTATAACTAGTCCAGATAAGTGTAGCAGACGACGCAGACGGATCTGTAGTGCAGTGGTAAGTTGGTAACACGCTTTACTGGTAATCCAGGGATCGCAGGTTCGACCCCCCGTCTGACCCTAATACAATTAATAGTCTTTCAGATGGGCGTTGTCTCGTGTCGGTGCTTTACACCGTGCACGTAAAAGAACCAGATAAGATTCTGGAATTGGTCTCTGTCTGTATCATGCACTATCCTCCAAAATTTAAAATAACTAATCTCTTCAGGAGGCGTCGCTCATATGGGCAACCGGTAGATACGATAAATAAACGTAAACAACACAAGTAGCAGGCGACAATCCATTGTTTGTAACTCTAGCGCAAAGAGTTAAACTTTGTGATAAGAATATGACTATTAACATGGGAATATATCATAATCGTCGAGTAACGAATGTGCCCTTATTTCTGTTCCACCGGCATAGAAGGAGAACTTAAAGCAAACCTCATTTTGTAAAAACACTTATTGACATAAACGTAAAAGTAGAGTTGTCCTCTTAATTTGTTTCCTCTGTTTTTATCGTTGTATCCATAGCACAGCATGTTATCCATTTTAATCCGTGTTCTCATCTTAAACTAATCATAATCGTACAGTATATCCAATGGATACATTACTGTAAAAATGTGAACATTATCAATTAATTAACAAGATTTTGAAAACAAAGGATACCAACTAACGCTACCAATATAAGTTTCGGGTAAATCGGACTTTATCTGTCGAGGGAGGTAATAGAAACACCAGAAATGTCTCTCATTAGTTTAACATTTTACATTTATTATTAGTTTAACAGTGTAGCGAGTTACAACTAGGTGAACGATGACAACCCTGCCTTGAAAAGCTCATTTAGAAAGACAAACTGATAAGAATGAATACTTTAAATCGCCTTGTTGCTAAGCATAAAACAGAGAAATTATGTTATCAATATAATAAAGATTTTATGACAAAAGTTCACGACCTTCTGAGACAACACTCGCAGATATAAAAGGATTTTGTCACGAGGAGACAATAGTATTCAACGGAACGTTTATTTCAGAGTACGGACCTGACCTGGGGGCTAACAATCTATTTTCAGACCTCAAACTCGAGCTCAAGTGAAATGATTGAGTGAGTTTGAGATTTTATCTTGGGTCAACCAATCATAAGCTTGAGATTGAGCTTGAGATGTGAGAAAAAAAGGTATAAGCTCTGGTCATAGACGTTAAACATTTTGTGCATGGCAGCTATGAACGAAGGCAAAGAAAGCAACACCAAAGCGGACACGAGCTTGATAACAGGCTTCGGCTAGTTGAGGGTAAAACAGGCTTCAACTAGTTAGATAGATAGATAGATTTCTTTATTTATAGAGGGTGACCTAATTAGTTTTGAACTAATCCTCCTTAGGGCCCTCTTCAATTTGATAACACTATAGAATAAATGTACATACACAATAATTATAACATAGTTACGCCGTACAATATACATGCATAATGTTGTACAATGTAACTTAAACAACAGCCTAAATAAATCAGGTACTTTGATAGAAATACAAAACGACATAAGCATATTGATTTACAATCATTATATATATATAACTGTCTAGTGTCTACCGATTAAAACGTTGTATCCATACTTTACATTTTGTCTTGAATATATTTAAAGATCTGGACGTCTTAATTTCAAATGGTAGACAATTCCATATCTTTGGACCAGAGTATTCTAATGATTTCTTATACATTTCACATCTAGGTCTTGGAATATAGAGATCCATATTTGAAACATTTCTCAATGTCATATCTGAAGTAACTGAATTTCAATGTCTTAATTGAAAATGTTCATTCAAATAATTCGGTACAAGATTGTTCATAATATTGTACATTGTTACTGCTTTTTGAAAAATAATCCGTTGGTCAAAAGTCATTAAATTAATTTCAGACATTGATTCACGCAAAGAAATATAATCTTGGCCCAGAATGAATTTACAAGCTCGTCTCTGCAATCTTAATAGGGTGTTAATATGTTGTTGTGTGGTGTTTCCCCATATGATACAACAATAATCAAAATGTGGTTGGATATATGCCTTGTAATAAAGTATTCTGTAGTTCAGATTCACAATATACCGTATTTTACCTAATAGCCAAATGTTAGTTGAAATCTTTTTCACAATATATTTGATATGTGCTTCCCATTTTAATGAATCCTGAATGTGTACTCCAAGCAACTTCTCTGATTTGCTGGTTTTCAATAATATATTTTCATATTTAAGAGAGAGTGTAGGATTAGGGAAAGCACATTTTTGCTGGGCTGTCATCATAAATAGAACTTTCGTTTTGTCTGTATTAATCTTCATTCCATTTTGGAAACACCAGTATTTCAAGTCTTCCAAAGCTTGTTGTAATCTGGTTTCTAACACTTCTTTCTTATTATGGATATCATATAATGTAGTATCGTCTGCATATAAATCGCTACCGGTGATTTTATTTGAAAACATTAGTGGTAAGTCATTGATAAAAAGTAAGAATAAAAGAGGTCCTAATATTGAGCCCTGTGGGACTCGACAATTAACAGTTCTATTTTCAGATAAAACGTCATTTATAGAAACAGTTTGCTTTCTATCACAAAGTTATGATTGAAAAAGCTTCAAAGTATTGTTGCTACATTTGTATAATGATAATTTCTTTAACAAAACAGTATGATCGACAAGATCAAAAGCTTTTCGAAAATCGACCATTACAATTCCAATCAATTTTCCCTCATTCAGTGCTCGAATCCATTTATCTATCATATAAAGTAAAGCTGATTCAGTTGAGTGGCCAGTTCTGAAACCACGTTGTGTTTTGTGAAGTAAATTGAAGTGATCTAAAAAAGTCTGCAGCGATTTATGCACGTGTCTTTCAAAAAGTTTCGACAAAGATGGTAACATTGAAATAGGTCTATTGTTATTGACGTCATTGGTTTTTCCACTTTTGAATAATGGTTTGACTTTTGCAAATTTCCAAGCTTCAGGGAAAGTTGATGTTTGCAAACTCTTATTTATTATAACAGTTAAATGTTGTACAATGATATCATCTGAAAGTTTTAACAGCTTTGGTCCAATATTATCGATTCCAGTAGCTTTAGAAACATTAAGTTCGAGTAATTGCTTTCTGATATTACTCTGTGTAACTTCTGGTATTCAAACACTACATCAACAGGTACATGTTCATTAATAACATCTTTTATATAGTCAAAGTTTAAGTGATCAGGGACTGGATCTTTGATATTAGATGCAACATTGACAAAGAATTCATTAAATATATTTGCCATTTCAACATTTTGAGAGTAATCAGATCCTTGATGGTATATTGGGTTAATATTGTTTCAGATTGTGTTGATTTTCTTGAACCAAACTCGTTAAAAATCTTCCAGACAGTACGTGGGTTAACTTTACCAGACTCTATTTTTCTTTCACATGACTCTTTCCTTGCTGTATTAATCATTGCCGACACTTTGTTTCTAAGTAGTTTATATTGATTAACACCTTGTTCTGATTTATCTTGCTTCATTTTATCGCGTTCTTTCATAGTATCTAAGATTTCTGTTGTTATCCAGTCTGGTTGATATTTCCGTTTCACTCGCTGAGTTTTTATTGGAATATGCTTATGTACAATTTCTAAAAATAGTTTACACCACATATTTAATATTTCATTTGGATCATCATATATATAAACAAAGGTCCAGTCTGCAATACGTAAATCTTCGCAAAAGGACTCCTCATTGAAGTTTTTAAAGTTGAGGGTAAAACAGGCTTCGACTAGTTGAGGGTAAAACAGGCTTCGGCTAGTTCAGGGTAAAACAGGCTTCGGCTAGTTGAGGGTAAAACAGGCTTCAGCTAGTTGAGGGTAAAACAGGCTGCGGATAGTTGAGGGTAAAACAGGCTTCGGCTAGTTGAAGGTAAAACAGGCTTCGGCTAGTTGAGGGTAAAACAGGCTTCGGCTAGTTGAGGGTAAAACAGGCTTCAGCTAGTTGAGGGTAAAACATGCTTCAGCTAGTTGAGGGTAAAACAGGCTTCGGCTAGTTGAGGGTAAAACAGGCTTCGGCTAGTTGAGGGTAAAACAGGCTTCAGCTAGTTGAGGGTAAAACAGGCTTCAGCTAGTTGAGGGTAAAACAGGCTTCAGCTAGTTGAGGGTAAAACAGGCTTCAGCTAGTTAGGGTAAAACAGGCTTCGCTAGTTCAGGGTAAAACAGGCTTCGGCTAGTTCAGGGTAAGATATACTTCAGCTAGTTCAGGGTAAAACAGGCTTCAGTTGAGGGTAAAACATGCTTCGGCTAGTTCATGGTAAAACAGGCTTCAGTTGAGGGTAAAACAGGATTCGGCTAGTTCATGGTAAAACAAGCTTCAGTTGAGGGTAAAACAGGCTTCGGCTAGTTCAGAGTAAAACAGGCTTCAGTTAGTTCAGGGTAAAATATACTTCAGCTAGTTCAAGGTAAAACAGGCTTCAGCTAGTTGAGGGTAAAACAGGCTTCAGCTAGTTGAGGGTAAAACAGGCTTCAGCTAGTTCAGGGTAAAACAGGCTTCGGCTAGTTCAGGGTAAAACAGGCTTCGGCTAGTTCAGTGTAAAATATACTTCAGCTAGTTCAGGGTAAAACAGGCTTCAGTTGAGGGTAAAACAGGCTTCGGCTAGTTCATGGTAAATCAGGCTTCGGCTAGTTTAGGGTAAAACAGGCTTCGGCTAGTTCAGGGTAAACCAGGCTTCAGCTAGTTCAGGGTAAAACAGGCTTCAGCTAGTTCATGGTAAAACAGGCTTCAGTTGAGGGTAAAACAGGCTTCGGCTAGTTGAGGTAAAACAGGCTTCGGCTAGTTGAGGTAAAACAGGCTTCAACTAGTTGAGGGTAAAACAGGCTTCAGCTAGTTGAAGGTAAAACAGGCATCAGCTAGTTGAGGGTAAAATAGGCTTCAGCTAGTTGAGGGTAAAACAGGCTTCAGCTAGTTGAGGGTAAAACAGGCTTCAGCTAGTTGAAGGTAAAATAAGCTTCAGCTAGTTGAGGGTAAAATAAGCTTCAGCTAGTTGAGGGACTGCTTCAACAGTACCGACCACACAGAAGCTGTTTAACATCACATCACAGTACCAAAACTGACAAGTAACGTTTGTCAATAATTAAATGATTGATGGATTTATGAAAATAGTCTTTTATTTTCGAATCCTTCGTCTTTCTATTTCTAATTTTCGTCTTTAAAAATAACATTACCGATCAAATTTCGACATTTCCAGTTAAGGGCCGTTTTCTAATGTTGGTTATAACTTGTGGCCCGACCCTTTTGCTATGTTACACAAATGTATATATGTGCCTTATAATCTGTTAACTTATTTCACATCTGATTCATACTCGTATGTAATATTGCATTGTCGAATATGTATTACATATGCAATAAAATATGGCTAAATCAAGTAACGTTTGTGGAAGCGATGTCAGCTGCCATCGGTCATGAAAATAAAGCCAATAGGGAACTGTTCTTGACTATTCTACTATTTCAAGAAGCATAACATATTTATCACGACAATATTTGTTTGTTTATGACCATGACAGAAGTCAGAATTAGCTTATCGAGATAATATAACTGCACAGGGAAGCCGGTGAATCAATTCTCTGGCGTGAATGACAAGGATATTCCACACGAGTGGTCAGACATATGCACTGTCGCAGGACAAGGGTATTCCACCCGAGTGGTCAGACATATGCACAGTTGTGGGACAAGGGTATTCCACCCGAGTTGTCAGACATATGCACTGTCGCAGGACAAGGGTATTCCACCCGAGTGGTCAGACATATGTACAGTTGTGGGACAAGGGTATTCCACCCGAGTTGTCAGACATATGTATTGTCGCAGGACAGGGATATTCCACCCGAGTTGTCAGACATATACACTGTTGCGGGACAATGATATTCCACCCGAGTTGTCAGACATATACACTGTTGCGGGACAATGATATTCCACCCGAGTTGTCAGACATATGCACTGTTGCGGGACAATGATATTCCACCCGAGTTGTCAGACATATGTACTGTTGCGGGACAAGGATATTCCACCCGAGTTGTCAGACATATGTACTGTTGTGGGACAATGATATTCCACCCAAGTTGTCAGACATATACACTGTTGCGGGACAATGATATTCCACCCGAGTTGTCAGACATATACACTGTTGCGGGACAATGATATTCCACCCGAGTTGTCAGACATATACACTCTTGCAGGACAGGGGTATTCCACCCGAGTTGTCAGACATATGCACTGTTGCGGGACAATGATATTCCACCCGAGTTGTCAGACATATATACTGTTGCGGGACAAGGATATTCCACCCGAGTTGTCAGACATATACACTCTTGCAGGACAGGGATATTCCACCCGAGTTGTCAGACATATATATGCACTGCCGCAGGACAATGATATTCCACCCGAGTTGTCAGACATATGCACTGTCGCGGGACAATGATATTCCACCCGAGTTGTCAGACATATGCACTGTCGCAGGACAATGATATTCCACCCGAGTTGTCAGACATATGCACTGTCGCGGGACAAGGATATTCCACACGAGTTGTCAGACATATGCACTGTCGCGGGATAAGGATATTCCACCCGTGTTGTCAGGCAACGACATATTCTGACATCGTGTTCCTACAGAAACGTCTATCAGACATACATTGTGTGTGTGTGTGTGTGTGTGTGTGTGCGTGCGTGCGTGCGTGCGTGAGTGCGTGCGTGCGTGCGTGCGTGCGTGCGTGCGTGCGTGCGTGCGTGCGTGCGTGCGTGCGTGCGTGCGTGCGTGCGTGCGGCGTGCGTGCGTGCGTGCGTGCGTGCGGCTGCGTGCGTGCGTGCGTGCGTGCGTGCGTGCGTGCGTGCGTGCGTGCGTGCGTGCGTGCGTGCGTGCGTGCGTGCGTGCTGCGTGCGTGCGTGCGTGCGTGCGTGCGTGCGTGCGTGCGTGCGTGCGTGCGTGCGTGCGTGCGTGCGTGCGTGCGTGCGTGCGTGCGTGCGTGCGTGCGTGCGTGCGTGCGTGCGTGCGTGCGTGCGTGCGTGCGTGCGCATGTGTACCTACCTGAATAAATAGACCAATTACCGAGCGAAACTGGCATAAATGTTGAAGATATACAATATGTTCTCGATTCAAATTGTTTCTGATTTACATATAAAATAAATTTCTGCTTTTGATTTTAACAACAATAATGAGTCCCAGACGCTAACATTATTGAAAGCATCAATATTACCACACCAATGGTGTGCAATGGGATGGTCACGAGAGAGTTAACGACATTTGTCAGGTGGAGGTAAGGATAACGAAATTCCGCGTTGGTGAAACTAACTGAAACATAATATCAAAACTCATTAATTGTTCCTAGAAGTTGACACCACTCTTTCAGAACAAGGTTTTATTGTACATGGCACTGTGGATATTACATATATTACATATATATATGTCTCAAAGTTACGTGGAACATGGCACTGTCGATGAATATGTCTCAATGTTTCCTTCTATATACATGTATATATATATAGACCAGATCCGTCCGATATACATTTATATATATACATTGTATATATGTCTCAATGACATTCTGTCGGACGGATCTGTAGGCCAGTGGTTAACACGCTGGACAGGTAATCCATGGATCACAGGTTCGATCCCCCGCCTGACCCTAATAAAATTAACATTCTTTCAGATGGGACTTTAAACCGAGGTCATGTGTCGATGCGTTACACCTGACAGGTACAAGAACCAGGGGAGACTCTGGAATGCGTCTCTGCATGTCTGTATCATTGCACTATCCTCCAAAAATCTAAAATGACTAATCTCTTCAGGAGGCGTCGCTCATATGGGCAACCGGTAGCGACGATAAATAAACGTAAAACACACAGTATGTCGTGGAAGTCGTGACAGCGCCGTGGTAACACGTTCATTTCAGGTATGAGAGGCCCGGAGTTCGCGCAAGGCAGTAGCCGTTACGATTGTGCTCCTAGGCGGCAAAGCATTTAAATTCCACATTACCTCTTCTCTCTCCCCCATGGCGATGGAGTCCACCAGGAACGAGGTATCGAGAGCGATTAATCTAATGTTGTAAAAGGTTGTTTCGCAAGAAAGCTAACATAAATTTCTATAAACTAATTGACACGGTGTGTATATATGTCTCCATGTGTCCTTGTAAATGACATGTATGCGGTGGCGACTTTAAATAAACTTATTAATCAGTCAGTAAATGACATTTATGCGGTTGTGACTTTAAATAAACTTATTAATCAGTCAGTAAATGACATTGTGGCATGTTTAAAGTCGTTGTTTATTATAGTGTCACACATATCAAAAGGGTCAGCCATTACGGACTTATGAGACAACTTTGTTTTAACAACAGTACTTCCCGAATACTGTCCGTGTAGATCAGGAGTCAGACTTGTATTATGCTTCAATGTTTCCTTGTACACAATTGAGACTATCAGCGCACAACTTACGGATTGAAACTGGCAGATATGGTAGAAACCGTATTGATCAAAACGAAAGGTTATGTGTATTGTGTAATACAAACAACGTGGAAGATGAGTTTCATTTCATATTTAAATGTGAAGTGTATAGTACATTAAGAAAAAAATATGTTAAACGTTTATATTCTAATCGACCAAGTATGTTCAAATTATTGCAAATATTTCAATGTGACAATTCCCTAGAGCTGGTTAACTTTAGTAAATATATTCATGAAGCGTTATCCCTTCGTAATTCACTTGTTTAGGATATATGAATTACCAGTTGAATACTTCCGACACTCTTAATACAGTCATGATCATGTTTTGCATAGTCTAAAATCCATCCATTTTTCCATGTATGTCCATAATCATTACATCATTTGTCCATCCTCATCATGATTGCATATATCATAATATTGTACTATATATAATGTAAATATGTTTAAATGTTACAGACGAGAAATTGTAAAGTTTAAGTCTTAATAAAGCATTCTTCTTCTTCTTGTATTTGACATAGTGTGTGTATGTGTCATGATTAGTCGATAACCTAGATTTTATAATATGTTGTTAGCCTATGGATCCAAAACCATAGTCTTGATTAGACTTTTGCAATTTAAATCTTTATTAATCTTTAATAATAGTCTAACTGTTGTATGTTTATGTGGTTGATAGTCGCACCTGCAGCTATTTTGATAATATTGTATTGCTCTATATATGTATACTCGTATGTAACAATGACAGTCAACATTGGCTGTCCAATTAGCGCAGTGGATAGCACGCTCGCTTCTCACCAATGTAATCCGGATTCGATCCTCGGACCGGGATGTATGTGAGATGGTACGATGGTCGCCAGATCGAACATGTGGGTTTTCTCCGGGTACTCCGGTTTCCTCCCACACGAATGACCACATATACGCTTTCATCCGCGCCAACGAGAGTTATTAATATAAGTTGTTAAAACTTGCTTCGCAATCGTTGTAACATAAATATAGTTTAAACTTTTAGTTTAAACAGTCAAAATACAATTTGAAACAGCAAATGGGTTGGGCCATAAGTTCTAACAACATTAATGATTGGTCGTCCCCATAGAAACGATGTGAACACTACATAATGTAAGTGGCGCAATGAAATATGAAATCATGTACATAATACATTTTACGATATTGAATATATGTAGTATTAGTATTTTAGTTTTTCAAAGAAATGTTCTAGTCTGCACAATACACTGTCCAGTTTCCCAAGAATTACAACCAGGACAAATGCTCAAAGAAAACTGAAAACGAACAGGCCTTTGGAGAGTTGCTAACTCAAATAGCATACGCATAACATTAATATAAAAGTAATCATTTAAAACGATTGGTTTGTTTAATAATTTAAACTTTATTTAGTTTACAACGATTTCGAAGCAAGTTTTAACAACTTATATAGTTATCACTTGTCAATCAATTGTTTAGTACATTGCTGTACTGCTGTGCATAACGCATTAACACCAAGTTGATGGTAAACTCTTGTTCGTGAAATAGCACAATTCTTGGAGCACCATATTTATAACATTGAACGAAAACGTGTTTGGTATTTACTTAGAAATTCACATTCACAATTTGAGTTTTCTCTTACATGTGTTTTACATAAATCATCATTTAAATCGCTACGTTTATCTCGTAATCGGGCGTGGAGCCAAATATCCAGCTATTAATGGTGTAGGAAGATCCCAGACAAGCAGTATCGCATGCACGGACGGGCGCTCGGGTAGAACCACCGACCTTCCGCAACCCGACTGGATAGCTTTCCCATACGAAAGAAATCGACGCGACATTGTGATTCGAACCTACTGCGGCGAGGAGCAAATGATATGAAGCAAATGGCCTTAACTCGGCCACGGAGGCCCCTAGTATACCTACTGCGAAAACATGATAATGGTCGTCTATCGAGGTGGAGTGAGGTCGAATCCTACAATGCATGTGTGTGGCCTGTCAAACTGAGATCAGTAGTTTCAGTAGTAATATTCGTAATACTTCTGTTTCAATTACATTGTCTCCGAAATGATCCGAAAATACATATCCACATCCAGATAATACCGTAATTACAAAGAAATAAAATGTGCTTACTCATTAACAATCCCTGCCAATTATTCAATATCCATCACTGTTTTCTTGTTGACAGCCGGGGACAATTACCGATATAGGAATCCTGCTAATTTCAAGACATTCATCTAGAAATGCCTTCTACAAATACTGCCCAGTAATTGGGTTTCGTCACTTAAATCTGTGCGAATCAAAGCAGGAATCAGTAGATATTCAGATTTTCTTAATACTAAATAAGACGTAGTCATGGAAACGAATTTTCCCTAAGAGTTCTTCGTTGTCATCGTGAGATGCGAGGACATGGATAATGTTTGTCTTTGATTTGATTGGCAATGCCATCCGTTTGTTACATACAATTGTATATTAACTTGTTAGTAAAACAGCGTAGTAGTTAGTCATATTTAAGATAAACCTCCTGTCACACTTGGCTTTCCTTCTATTGCTACGCTATTCATACGATTTGTAACAACGTAATTTGTAATAACCACACAATATGTAGTAAAAAGTGTTATTGTTTCTCTAGCATTTTACAATGGAAGCATAGAACTATATGCGTATAAAGGCACTATACGAGTCAACGTTCGCAATGCATCCCTCGTCTGACCCTAATAAAATTAACAGTCTTTCAGATGGGACGTTAAACCGAGGTCTCGTGTCGGTGCTGTACACCGTGCACGTAAAAGAACCAGAGGATATTCTGGAATGGGTCTCTGTCTGCATCATACATTATCCTCTAAAATAACTAAAATCTTGTATTCATGCAAGATATTTCTTCTCAAGACTAACATATATAGCTTATTATATAAATAGTTAAATACCAATCACATATATTGAACAGATGGATCTGTAGTCCAGTGGTAACACACTGGACTGGTAATCCAGGGATCGCAGGTTCGATCCCCCGTCTGACCCTAATACATTTAACTGTCTTTCAGATGGGACGTTAAACCGAGGTCTCGTGTCGGTGCTTTACACCGTGCACGTAAAATAACCAGAGGAGACTCTGGAATGGATCTCTGTCTGTGTATCATTGTACGATCCTCCAACAATCTAAAATGACTAATCTCTTCAGGAGGCGTCGCTCATATGGGCAACCGGTAGCGACGATAAATAAACGTAAAACACACAAGTCAGAAATGACTGGCCCTTTAAAATAGGGGTGACACCATAATAAACAAACACACTGTTGGTCTACTCACTCACCTGTTGAGGCTGGCTTATAAAATAAGAAATTTAAAAAAGGCGGGGCGGGGTTACCGTGATTCCGCTCTAGAAATAACATACAGCTTAAAGTGACCGGGTGCATTTAGAAGTATACTTAAACACATGCCTAGAATGTATAACATATCTATATTTGGATTTTTATCTTAGATTTGCCTTAATTTGGTTGAAATTGCTTGCAGGAGTAAACTATATTAGAACTACATCCAACCACGTTCAAACAGGCCGTCAAAGTAAGCTACGTAAACACGAGCATAAAACCAGGTAGAACTGCGTGACTGCGTGGTTCGCTGGATACCAAACATGAAGGGTGCCGAGTGGTTATGATCATTTACTTCAAATCACTCTCCCCTCACCGTTGTAGATTCGAATCCCATTGAGGGTGTCGAATTCTTACATGTCAGGAAGCTATCGAGTTTGGTTGTGGAAGGTCGATGGTTCTACCTGGGTGTCCGACATACTCCTTGGAGGAGCACTTGGAGTCTTCCTCCACCGATATCAGCTGGAGAGTAATTGATAAGACATTAAGATACGAATTTGTTGTGACGATACGGGAATAATGAAATAGAATATACGACAATTTAAGAATAGAATTATCGTGTCAAATCCCAGTATGCTACAACATGTAAATTATCTTGCGGCGACAAGAAAAGGACCGTGGCAAATCTACCGACAGTATGCCATATGTAAATTATCTTGTGGCGACAAGAAAAGGACCGTGGCAAATCTACCGACAGTATGCCATATGTAAATTATCTTGTGGCGACAAGAAAAGGACCGTGGCAAATCTACTGACAGTATGCCATATGTAAATTATCTTGCGGCGACAAGAAAAGGACCGTGGCAAATCTACTGACAGTATGCCATATGTAAATTATCTTGCGGCGACAAGAAAAGGACCGTGGCAAATCTACTGACAGTATGCCATATGTAAATTATCTTGCGGCGACAAGAAAAGGACCGTGGCAAATCTACTGACAGTATGCCATATGTAAATTATCTTGCGGCGACAAGAAAAGGACCGTGGCAAATCTACTGACAGTATGCCATATGTAAATTATCTTGCGGCGACAAGAAAATGGCCGTGCCAAATCCCTCAACAGTATGCCATAATATGTAAATTATCTTGCGGCGACAAGAAAATGACCGTGACAAATCCCTCAACAGTAGGCCATAATATGCAAATTATCTTGCAGCGACAAGAAAATGGCCGTGCCAAATCCACTGACAGTATGCCATATGTAAATTATCTTGCGGCAACAAGAAAATGGCTGTACAAAATCCCTCAACAGTATGCCATAAATGATATGTAAATTATCTTGCAGCGACAAGAAAATGACCATGCCAAATCCACTGACAGTATGCCATATGTAAATTATCTTGCGGCGACAAGAAAATGACTGTGCCAAATCCACTGACAGTATGCCATATGTAAATTATCTTGCGGCGACAAGAAAATGACTGTGCCAAATCCACTGACAGTATGCCATGTGTAAATTATCTTGTGGCGACAAGCAAAGGACCGTGCCAAATCCACTGACAGGAATGCTATAGCGGTCGATTAAATCATTGTGTTGCCTGGGTGACAGAAATGAGTGACTCGCGTTTATGCCAAATGAACAAGGCTTCGTCAGGAGATATTTATTTTGAAATAATTTAAAATAATTACATGTATTACTAACAACAAGCACTAGCCAAATGACACCAAATGTATATACTGGTATAGCAACGGATGCTTGCAAACAAAGTATTCCCCACCCATTGGTAAGGTCATTGGTAATCAAACTCATCGATATTAGTTTGTTTTTGTGGTGGAAGAAGACCCTGGGTGCCCCTCCGAGCAGTTTTTCAGACACAGGCGGGCACCCAGGTAGAACCACAGACCTACCGCACGCAGCTGGATATCTTCCTCACTTGAAAGAATTCGCCACCCCTACTTGGATTGGAACCTACAGCGGTGAGGGGCAAGTGATTTGAAGTCACAAACCGTTACCACTCAGCAACCTCATCGATTTAAAAGTTTAAGGACACAAACTGTTGCTCTCATTTCTGACATTAGATGGTGTGTGTTTTACGTTTATTTATCGTCGCTACCGGTTACCCATATGAGCGACACCTCCTGAAGAGATTAGTCAGTTTAGATTTTTGGAGGATAGTGCAATGATACAGACAGAGACCCATTCCAGAATCTCAACTGGTTCTTTTACGTGCAAGGTGTAAAGCACCGACATAAGACCTCGGTTTAACGTCCCATCTGAAAGACTGTTAATTTTATTAGGGTCAGACGGGGGATCGAACCTGCGATCCCTGGATTACCAGTCCAGCGTGTTACCACTGGACTACAGATCCGTCTGTACCTTAGATGGGAAAGTGTGACCATGGCCATGTCCGAGTCTTACGCACAATACGTCGACTCAATATGGTGAACAATTATGTCACACTATATCACATATGGAGCATACACAAAATATTACACCAATTTCCGACCGTTGATAGCTCAGTTTTACAGTGACCTGGACTTTGCGAAAGATACGTCGACTCAATATTATGAACATGTGTTTGAAATAATTTGAAAAAGTGTGAATCAGTTTCAAAGAAATAGAGCAGATGCGAAACCTACCAATCTGATAAGACATATCGACATACCAAAGTTTCATGAAAACCCTTCGAGGGGTTTAGGAGATATGTGTTGGACATAAATTATTTTACATTAATGCAACCTTGACATTGATGCAACCTTGACCTACTACAACATGTAATCTTTATTTATAAAGCATTCAGAACATAGCAACATGGTCCAGAGGCTATACAACTATTCTCCAATCTCAAGCTTCTGATTGGTTCAAATCTCAGAATCAACAAATCAAATCACTTTAACTCAAATTTGAAAAAAACTTTAATAACTGTGGAAACAAAGACAGGAACATCACCAATTTTCATTTTTATTTGAACGCTAAAAGGTGATAGTAAATATTTATATGTGAATGTTGAGCACTAGTGACTGGGAGTATATTATGAGTTTATTAGCTAAATCTGTCAAGGTGAAGAAGCTATGGCCAGTATTTTCTTCAGAACATTTCTGGGTCAAGGTCATAATTTATATTGCAAAATGGAATGAAACTGACTAGACGTAGAATGCAATCATGTGTGACCAAATACAATCTTCAAAGTTAAAGTGAAAACAAAACAGCGAAAAATCGATATTTGACCATTATTAATTACAATCATGTTACCAAATAGCTACCTAGTGACGCCGCCAAAATGTGGGTATACCATGCAGTAATCTTATCAATAAAATGAACAGGGAAAAAATCCCAGCGGAAAATCAATATTTTATCAGAGTTAATGAATCACACTGTCTAAAACAATTGATAAACAAGATAAATCACTAACTGTGTGCATTGTGATAAACCACTAACTGTGTGTGTTGTGATAAACCACTAACTGTGAGTGTTGTGATAAACCACTAACTGTGTGTGTTGTGATAAACCACTAACTGTGTGCATTGTGATAAATCACTGTGTGTGTTGTGATAAACCACTGTGTGTGTTGTGATAAACCACTGTGTGTGTGTTGTGATAAACCACTGTGTGTGTTGTGATAAACCAATGTGTGCATTGTGATAAACCACTGTGTGTGTTGTGATAAACCACTGTGTGTGTTGTGATAAACCAATGTGTGCATTGTGATAAACCACTGTGTGTGTTGTGATAAACCACTGTGTGCGTGTTGTGATAAACCACTGTGTGTGTTGTGATAAACCACTAACTGTGTGTTGTGATAAACCAATATGTGTATTGTGATAAATCACTAATTGTGTGTGTTGTGATAAACCACTAACTGTGTGTGTTGTGATAAACCACTAAGTGTGTGTGTTGTGATAAACCACTAACTGTGTGTGTTGTGATAAACCACTAACTGTGTGTGTTGTGATAAACCACTAACTGTGTGTGTTGTGACAAACCACTAACTGTGTGTGTTGTGATAAACCACTGTGTGCATTGTGATAAACCACTAACTGTGTGTGTTGTGATAAACCACTATGTGCATTGTGATAAACCACTAACTGTGTGCATTGTGATAAACCACTAACTGTGTGTGTTGTGATAAACCACTATGTGCATTGTGATAAACCACTAACTGTGTGCATTGTGATAAACCACTAACTGTGTGCATTGTGATAAACCACTAACTGTGTGTGTTGTGATAAACCACTATGTGCAGTGTGATAAACCACTAACTGTGTGTGTTGTGATAAACCACTGTGTGCATTGTGATAAACCACTAACTGTGTGTGTTGTGATAAACCTCTAACTGTGTGTGTTGTGATAAACCACTATGTGCATTGTGATAAACCATTAACTGTGTGCATTGTGATAAACCACTAACTGTGTGCATTGTGATAAACCACTAACTGTGTGTGTTGTGATAAACCACTATGTGCAGTGTGATAAACCACTAAGTGTGTGTGTTGTGATAAACCACTAACTGTGTGTGTTGTGATAAACCACTAACTGTGTGTGTTGTGATAAACCACTAACTGTGTGTGTTGTGACAAACCTCTAACTGTGTGTGTTGTGATAAACCACTGTGTGCATTGTGATAAACCACTAACTGTGTGTGTTGTGATAAACCACTATGTGCATTGTGATAAACCACTAACTGTGTGCATTGTGATAAACCACTAACTGTGTGTGTTGTGATAAACCACTATGTGCATTGTGATAAACCACTAACTGTGTGCATTGTGATAAAACACTAACTGTGTGCATTGTGATAAACCACTAACTGTGTGTGTTGTGATAAACCACTATGTGCAGTGTGATAAACCACTAACTGTGTGTGTTGTGATAAACCACTGTGTGCATTGTGATAAACCACTAACTGTGTGTGTTGTGATAAACCACTAACTGAGTGTGTTGTTGTAATTTATATATCAATCGTAGCTTGATTACAAGATGGCGGATAGCCCTCATGTCATCATCTAAAATCGATGTAATACAATATATTGCAATAACGTGGTTTAATACAGACTGGCTGCTTAATAGAGGTCAAATATATAATGAAATGCCAGTTAGTGAATCTGAATGCCGGTTGTTTAATACAGACTGACTGCTTAATAGAGGTCAAATATATGTAATGAAATGCCAGTTAGTGAATCTGAATGCCGGTGGATTAATACAGATTGACTGCTTCATAGAGGTCAAATATATAATGAAATGCCAGTTAGTGAATCTGAATGCCGGCGGTTTAATACAGCCGGGCTGCTTAATAGAGGTCAACTATATAATGAAATGCCAGTTAGTGAATCTGAATGCTGGTGGAAATAATACAGACTGGCTGCTTAATAGAGGTCAAATATATAATGAAATGCCAGTGGGTGAATCTGAATGCCGGTGGATTAATACAGACTGGCTGCTTAATAGAGGTCAAATATATAATGAAATGCCAGTGGGTGAATCTGAATGCCGGCAGTTTAATACAGACTGGCTGCTTAATAGAGGTCAAATATATAATGAAATGCCAGTGGGTGAATCTGAATGCCGGTGGATTAATACAGACTGACTGCTCAATAGAGGTCAAATATTTAATGAAATGCCAGTGGGTGTATCTGAATGCCGGTGGTTTAATACAGACTGGCTGCTTAATAGAGGTCAAATATATAATGAAATGCCAGTGGGTGAATCTGAATGCCGGTGGTTTAATACAGACTGGCTGCTTAATAGAGGTCAAATATATAATGAAATGCCAGTGGGTGAATCTGAATGCCGGTTGTTTAATACAGACTGACTGCTTAATATAGGTCAAATATATAATGAAATGCCAGTTAGTGAATCTGAACGCCGGCGGTTTAATACAGCCGGGCTGCTTAAACGATGCTACCTCTACACAGGTTGTATTGTACTGTATATAACGTTGAAACTTCACAACGCAGTACATCGATACAAAAATCCACTGATTTGATCTAAAGCAGGTTATAAAGCACTGTATAAAATGATTTTATATATACACTCATACTTATACACATATATCACAAACAAAGTTGATACAAACACTTCTACGTACATGTAGGAAATAACCCTAAAACAACACCATATTGGAATAAACAATGTTTTATTTGGTAAAAAGTCAGATATTTAAAGAATATTATTTCCAATATCGTTACAAAAATAAATATAGTACCATCATATAGGCCAATTGTTTATCAAGAAACGTGTGGAAGTCTTGATAGCGCAGTGGATGCGCGTTCGCTTCAGGTGCGAAAGGACCGGAGTTCGAGCCCCGCTGGAGCCGTTACGATTGTGCCCTTAGGCAAGGCATTTATATTCCATGTTGCCTCTTCTCTCTCCCTCGTGGCGATGGAATCATCAGGAATGAGGTCTCGAGAGTGATTAATATAAGTTATAAGAACTTGTTTCGCAATCGAGCTAAAATTAATTTGTATAAACTAAGAAACGTGCATAAACAACGATTACTGCTCATGTGCGACACAACAACGGACGGTAAAACAGCTGTCTTAAATGCATACTCTTATTGCCGAGCAGAGCAATGTGTTGCAATTGTATGCAGGTCATGGCGAACCGATTCAGGAAGTCTTATTTTCGCTTTAATTTTGTAATAAGTGCACAATAATTCAAATTATAATGGAATATTGCTGCTTGTACGAAGGATTTCAAATTTTGTAATATTTTCCTCCATACAATATAGTGTTGCCTTAAGACTTATCATGAAGAAATAAGATTTCGCTATTTCTAAATACATGGACATCCAAGAATAGCAAAACATTAATTACATATTGTATATCACAGATTAGCTATCCTTTCCAGTGGTTAGAAGTGTCAACGCTTTGGTGAGATTGTCTATAGCTGTACCTGAGTCCTCGTATTGCATGGCACTGCTTGCATATTTACAGTACTTCATCGCTTTCTGGTACTGTGAAGCGTTCAGATGTACTCCGGCTGTAAGACAAGACAAGACATATGCACAATATTTTTGCTCAAACAGTTGCACAATAAAGGTTTGTGATAT
>CM026387.1:56825427-56948682 GCA_014843695.1 Archivesica marissinica
ATTTATATACCCACCGTCCCGATTTGTACCTGTCACAACTCCAACATTTATATACCCACCGTCCTGCCTTGTACCTGTCCCAACTCCCAACATTTATATATCCACCCTCCCGCCTTATACATGTCCCAACCCCAACATTTATATATCCACCGTCCCGCCTTATACCTGTCCCAACTCCAACATTTATATATCCACCGTCCCACCTTATACCTGTCCCAACTCCAACATTTATATATCCACCGTCCCACCTTGTACCTGTCCCAACCTTATCACATACACTGTAAATACCCTCCTCTCCGTCGTCATTCTATGGTCCAGGCATTGGCTGTTCCCCGTTCTTTAAACATTTATGAATGTACATACCCTCCTCTCCGTCATCATTCTGTGGTCCAGGCATTGGCTGTTCCTCGTTCTTTAAACATTTATAAATGTACATACCCTCCTCTCCGTCCTCATTCTGTGGTCCAGGCATTGGCTCTTCCCCGTTCTTTAAACATTTATGAATGTACGCTGCTTTCCATTTGGCATACTTCCTATTCTTGTCAATCTGGAAATAATACAATTTAAAACATCATGCAGGGTTCCAACTAGATAGTGTGATTTGGAACTGTCTTAGTCGCCCTATTTCCAGGACATGGAGATAGTGACTTGGAACTGTCTTAGTCGCCCTATTTCCAGGACATGGAGATAGTGACTTGGAACTGTCTTAGTTGCCCTATTTCCAGGACATGGAGATAGTGACTTGGAACTGTCTTAGTTGCCCTATTTCCAGGACATGGAGATAGTGACTTGGAACTGTCTTAGTCGCCCTATTTCCAGGACAAGGAGATAGTGACTTGGAACTGTCTTAGTCGCCCTATTTCCAGGACACGGAGATAGTGACTTGGAACTGTCTTAGTCGTCCTATTTCCAGGACATGAAGATAGTGACTTGGAACTGTCTTATTCGCCCTATTTCCAGGACATGGAGATAGTGACTTGGAACTGTCTTAAGCGCCCTATTTCCAGGACATGGAGATAGTGACTTGGAACTGTCTTATTCGCCCTATTTCCAGGACATGGCGATAGTGACTTTGAACTGTCTTAGTCGCCCTATTTCCAGGATATGGAGATAGTGACTTGGAACTGTCTTAAGCGCCCTATTTCCAGGACACGGAGATAGTGACTTGGAACTGTCTTAAGCGCCCTATTTCCAGGACACGGAGATAGTGACATGGAACTGTCTTAAGCGCCCTATTTCCAGGACATGGAGATAGTGACTTGGAACTGTTGTAGCGCCATATTTCCAGGACATGGAGAAGTGTTTTCATATTGAATATATAGAGGACACTTGGTCGAGCCAAGAAACCTCTCCCTTGTATACTATAAACTTTTCCCTATTTTGAAGGTTTTGCTTAACTCTCTCCAAAGCGAAACGCTGCGTCTGATCAGGATCTATGTTGAATGCTATTCAGCCATGTGTTTTAGCTCCACTATAGTGAACAGCATAGAGCCTGATTAGACGGCACGTTACATTGCTTAAGCGTTAAATGCAGTGTGCTATATCTTTCTTTGTGTAGTTGAAAAGAATAATTGATATAAATATAAGTAATAAATTGCGAGTTAATAGTTTCCATCGCGGTATGAACCACATTGGATGTGCTTCAAGTTAACACGGAGCTCCTCGGCTTCCACACACTTTAACACTGCCCAATGTAGATAAAACCAGTCGGAAACTATTAACCTGCGATTCATTCCTGAAATATATCCAGTTTTCAGTAATAATTTATTTTGGTATTAGTGTGTGTGTGTGTTACTTTTATTTTATCGTCGCTATCAGTTGCCTATATGAGCGACGCCTCCTGAAGAGATTATCAACTTAAATATTGATGGATAGTGCAATAATAAAGACAGGGACCCATTCCAGAGTCTCCTCTGGTTCCTTTAGGTGCACGCTGTAAAGCAGTAAGTGTTTTACGTTTATTTATCGTCACTACCGGTTGCCCATATGAGCGACGCATCCTGAAGAGATTAGTCATATTAGATTTTTGGAGGACAGTGCAATGATACAGACAGAGACCCATTCCAGAGTCTCCTCTGGTTCTTTTACATGCTCGGTGTAAAGCACCAACACGAGACCTCGGTTTAAAATCCTATCTGAAAGACTGTTAATTTTATTAGGGTCAGGCGGGGGATCAAACCTACGACACCTGGATTACGAGTCTGCTAACCACTGGACCACTGATCCTGTTTTAGCAAATTAGTAAAGTATATGTACACAAATGAACTGGTGTTTGGTAAAATAATATTTATAAATTAACTCCCTTTATTGCTATTTAACTTATGTTATATGTTATATTTCGGGTTTTACGCCTGCATCAACACCATTTTGGGCTATATCGCCGGCGGGTAGTTTACCTAACAACACCTTTCCTGGGCAGGCTCCAACGGTTAACCAGTACTTGGGTGCACCAACCTCCGTAAGAAACTGCCAACTTTTTCATTTAAATGAGACACGGTATGAGCAGGGCTCATCAGTGATGATAGGTTACAGTGGTATACAAGTCAGCAACCGTAACCATGGAGGCGGACTTGCTATTTAACTATAACCATTAACTATACAAATGCTCATTTACTGAAGCAAATGCGAGGAATTTGGATTTTAACTGTAGTAATAAAGTATAACTAGAAGAATAAAAAGCATTATGGGACTGTAACAATACTACCGGTATGACATAGTGGGACTGTAACTGGAGGAAATTGTAGAAATGGCCATGGGTGCAAGTATACAGGGGCACATCTATGCAGTCTGTATGTCAAAGTCGGTTATGTCGAATTCTCCGGTTATCTCGAAGTCGGATCAAAGTCCCGTTTCAGACACTATCATTTTACATATAGCTGGCTCTGTTTATATCGAATTCCGTTAAATCAAACTTTGTCTAAGTATTTTGTTCGGTCCGACGGAATTCGACATATTGGATGTAGACTGTATTTCTCCAGATTAATTAAATGTTATTATTCAGAGAAGTGATGATGTTTACTATAATTATGTGGCCAGGGTTAGGCTCGAAAAAGAGACGATCGGAGTGAAACTAGAACAATAAATATTAATATAATGTATACATACATCTTCACTGAGTTCCCCAAACACTGACAGTGTATCAAATAGCATGCCCGCTGTGTAGAACGACTTCACCACATTCCTGATAGCATAAATATACAATACAGTCAAACATGCTCGATAGACCAGGCCTGGAGGTTATAAAACTTTTCTCAGATCTCAAACTCAAGTGATCTGATTGGTTGATTCTGAGTGTTACTGTCAGCTGAACCAATCAGAAGCTTGAGACTGAGTTTTGAGATAGGAGAAAAGTTTTATAACCTCGAGACCATGTTTATATAGAAACCACTTGCATTAAGAGACCAATATTTTTTTAATTTTCACAGGGCAGGATATATTTAAAGCGACATTACATCACAAAAAGCAAATAAAATGCATTTTTGTTCACGTACTATTACACATTCTTCTGAATACATTCGAAACCTAACATTGAACCAATAAACAGTGCTTTTGTGGTCTACAAACGTTCACACGTGAAAGTAGGATTTCATATAGCGGTCATCCACGCTCCTTAATTGACGTTTGTTTGTCATTGGAGTCAATACTAAACGTACAATACTTTCGTTTAGATATAATTTAACTAAGATTATTCTACAAATAAACATGCATATGCACAGATGTGAGATATAACGGTAAATCTGTACAATAAATCGTGTTATTTGGGATACACATGTTGTATTATGCATGAATGTCGACTCTATTTACATTATTTTCTTATGTCAACAAACTGCAGATACGACGTTTGTTTAATAGTTGAAATACTCAGTTTTTGAGGCAAATATTTCGAACAAAATTATACCATATAATAGGAAATTACATTCTGTAGACATTTGCATTTTCAACGATGTTGTGTCGCTTTAAGGGTAAAAAAAATATTTTATATTCCTGCCAAATATGAAACTGATATTGGGAAGTATAAATGCAACGAGATATTGAGCACGAAACGATTAAACTAAGATATAGTGAAACACGCTTTTATTTTGACTAAGTGATTGTATCTCATTATACCTGGTCGATACCAACTACCTGGATCACCTATATCATGTTTATTTTATTGGTTTTCTGTTTATATACATATTTCACATATCGCGTTAGACCAGTACAGATATACATAGTTAAAAAATCCAAACAAATTCAAGGCCAATGCAAACAGGCAGTATATTTTGTAAAACATACGTTTGGATATAATCAGAATTGAAATTTACAGGAGGGAGATATTAAAAAAATTTGAAAAATAAATTGTTATTTCTGACCAATATGTACATGTAAACAACATAAACTTGCTGTTAAATGTTGGCAATCAATAAATGGAAATGTTTCTTTTCTCTGCAGTGTAGTTACAGAACACGAGAAAGGGATTTGGAATTTACTTGTTGAATCTGGCAGCCCTATCTTCATTGTCTGCAAAGAGGAAGACTTTAAGGGCATAGTTCTCCATGTGAGCCTGCCCGACAACCTCATTGTGAACCGCGTCCATATCGATCTCCTTCTTTACCTGTAATCAATATTATTAACGTATATTAATCACTCTCGGTGGTGCGAATGGAAGCGTATAAGTAAGTAAGTAAATTGTTTATTATAGTGGCATGTGTTATGTTTATTGTAGTGGCATGTGTTATGTTCATTATAGTGGCATGTGTTATGTTCATTATAGTGGCATGTGTTATGTTTATTGTAGTGGCATGTGTTATGTTTATTATAGTGGCATGTGTTATGTTTATTGTAGTGGCATGTGTTATGTTTATTGTAGTGGCATGTGTTATGTTTATTATAGTGGCATGTGTTATGTTTATTATAGTGGCATGTGTTATGTTTATTATAGTGTCATGTGTTATGTTTATTATAGTGTCATGTGTTATGTTTATTATAGTGTCATGTGTTATGTTTATTATAGTGGCATGTGTTATGTTTATTATAGTGGCCTGTGTTATGTTTATTATAGTGGCATGTGCTATGTTTATTATAGTGATATGTGTTATGTTTATCATAGTGGCATGTGCTATGTTTATTATAGTGGCATGTGCTATGTTTATTATAGTGGCATGTGTTATGTTTATCATAGTGGCATGTGTTATGTTTATCATAGTGACATGTGCTATGTTTATTATAGTGGCATGTGCTATGTTTATTATAGTGGCATGTGTTATGTTTATTATAGTGGCATGTGTTATGTTTATTATAGTGGCATGTGTTATGTTTATTATAGTGGCATGTGTTATGTTTATTATAGTGGCATGTGTTATGTTTATTATAGTGGCATGTGTTATGTTTATTATAGTGGCATGTGTTATGTTTATTATAGTGACATGTGTAAAATAAACTGTTATAACATACAGTCAAACCTGTCATAAGCAGCCAGCCAAGGGAATCACAGAAAGTGGCTGCTTAGCAAAGGTGGCTGTTTAATAGAGGTGAAATGTATAGCAAAGCAACATATCGGGAATCTGGTTGCTTAACCCATTCAACACCAAGTAACTGAAATGGACTGGTCCATGATCAGTTTTTAGACCAATAAATTAATACGAAAATCACATTTGGACCAGTTCATTTATCAAAATGGGTAATTTTGTCTAAAATAGTAATATTACTGGCAAAAAGTGCAGATCCTGATGAGACGGCTCGTCACGAGCCGGCTCATCTGGATCTACACTTTTTGTAAGCCTATTTAGAGGTATGTGGTGGTGAAAGGGTTAATACAGGTTGGTGAGCACTAACACAGGTTTAACTGTACATTTAAAACATACACAGAACCCGAGATGCAATAGTCACAAGCATGTGCTAAGCGGACAGCAATTGTTTATCGTATAATTATGTTTTCCTAGCAATCGTATTAAGCAGGCATTAGCTCCTATAAATCATTGACTAGATATCGCTCTAATTATTGTCCAGAATCAGTACATTACTGCTCAGAAAGATAAATGTGCACTAGTTGATACACATTTATTTTAGCTTGATTGTGAAATAAATTGTTACAACAATATATCAATAGCTTTCCAGACATCATTCTTGATGGAGAGACAGTGCTGGACACAAGTCTTTTAACTATGTTTATTCAAAGAAATAAATAATGTTTAACCCATTTGATTCTGGATACCGTTCAAACAGTATTTGCAAAAAACATAGAGCATGATCAGCCGCCACAGAACATGCCATCTGATCAGGCTCTATGCTGTTTGCTATTCAGATGATCTTGCTAAGACACTTGGCTATGTAGCAAACAACATAGATCCTGATCAGCACGCAGCGTTACGCTGCGGCTGATCTGGATCTATGTTGTTTGCAAAGTCTTTAAATATATCCAGAATGAATGGGTTAAACTAACTCTTTTACGAGGTGGCAACTTTGGAAATAAGGTGCTCTAGTCCTATTTATTACTTCAACAAGTCAAATGAGGACTACCGAGATTTGGCAAGGACCACGGTACACCTTATTTTCAATGCTGGTAGTCCTGCCTGTTGTGAATTTGTAATGTTCACTTTAAATTCCAATGGATCTTGATTGTTGAATTATATTTATTAAACTACAAGACTTTAATGTAAACATCACATTTTCACAAATTTATTGAACACAAATGCAGCCGTTCACAACAAGTCCTACAACAATCCGCATGCGTTATTCTGCACGAGAAACATGTGACTGAGAGACAATGTGGGATTTTACAACAATCCGCATGCGTTATTCTGCACGAGAAGCATGTGACTGAGGGACAATGTGGGATTTTACAACAATCCGCATTCGTTATTCTGCACGAGAAGCATGTGACTGAGGGACAATGTGGGATTTTACAACAATCTGCATGCGTTATTCTGCACGAGAAGCATGTGACTGAGGGACAATGTGGGATTTTACAACAATCCGCATTCGTTATTCTGCACGAGAAGCATGTGACTGAGGGACAATGTGGGATTTTACAACAATCCGCATGCGTTATTCTGCAAGAGAAGCATGTGACTGAGGGACAATGTGGGATTTTACAACAATCTGCATGCGTTATTCTGCACAAGAAGCATGTGACTGAGGGACAATGTGGGATTTTACAACAATCCGCATTCGTTATTCTGCACGAGAAGCATGTGACTGAGGGACAATGTGGGATTTTACAACAATCCACATTCATTATTATGCACGAGAAGCATGTGACTGAGGGACAATGTGGGATTTTACAACAATCCGCATTCGTTATTCTGCACGAGAAGCATGTGACTGGGGGACAATGTGGGATTTAAGTGCCTTGCCTGTGAGCACAACCATTAACGGCTACAGCTGGGCACAAACTCCAGGCTTCTCACACCTGAAGAGAACGCACTACCACTGCGCTATCACAACATCTACTGAAACTGCACTGTATCATTGTATGTGATATGATTGTCCGTTGTTTTATGCCAGCGACGTATTTGAAAGCACGCTAAACTGATTTACGCATATTATATTACTTTGTTATTATGATTGGTGACGGAGATACAAGATTTTGAGGGGCGACGAGCATCGGGCTGTCCTATTTTTCGAGCACTGCAAGTGACAAACAAAGGACTGTCAAAATACAAGTAAGATGATATATTTATCAAGAACAGTAAAAATGTTCAAAATATTGTATGTCTTTAATCCTTTCAACACTACGGACCTCTAAATAGGCTTACAAAAAGTGTAGATCCAGATGAGTCATCTTTTTTCTTTTTTTATACTTTATTTATTTTACAACGATTGCGAAGCAAGTTTTAAAAACTTATATTAATCACTCTCGTGGCTCGGATGAAAGCGTATATGTGGTCATTCATGTGGGTATGAAACAGGAGTACCCGGAGAAAACCGAGCAGTCTTCATCAGGATCTGCACATTTTGCCAGTAATATTACCATTTTTAGACAAAATTACACATTTTGATAAATGAACTGATCAAAATGTAATTTTCTTTTTAATTTATTGGTCTAGAAATATCATGTACCAGTCCATGTCAGTGACTTGGTGTTGAATGAGTTAATAGAACACTTTGGTAATAATGGTTTTGCTGCAAGTACAGGAGAGTAATTATCTTTTGTGACCGTCATTTTGACGACGTATACCATATATACATGTATGTACAATCTTAACCTCCCAAGTTATTGGGTTACACATATATCAACATACCTTTTCCAGATATTCCATTAGAGCTACATGGAATGTTCGACACTCTGGAGACTTTTTGTCTATTTCCATACCATTCTGTAGTGCAAACAGGCGACCTAAAAACAAAATTACATATTTTCCACACAATTGCAGCAATAATGATTAAACAGTGAATGTTGCACTAAAATTTCCTACACCTAACAGGGTTGGCAGGTTTTTGCCAAAGGCGGTAAAAATCGGCAAAAACTGTCCTGGCAAAAAATAGTTTTGCCGGCAAATTCGGCAAACATTCCCAATTGTTAGTAAATGTATGAATTGTTATGGCAAATACCTCTTTTTACACTTTAAGACAGTTTTAAATTAAGGAATAACTTGAATGCTTGTGTCAATAAGGTTGGTTAGGATCATTATAAATGATTTATAAAGCATAGTCATATATATAACACGCTGGACTGGTAATCCAGGGATCGCAGGTTCAATCTGACCATAATAAAATTAACAGTCTTTCAGATGGGACATTAAACCAAGGTCTCGTGTCGGTGCTTTACACCGTGCACGTAAAAGAACCAGAGGAGACTCTGAAATGGGTATCTGTCTGTATCATTGCACTATCCTCCAAAAATCTAAAATGACTAATCTCTTCAGGAGGCGTCGCTCATATGGGTAACCGGTAGTGACGATAAATAAACGTAAAATACACACACACTAATATTTATTATATTGAGTTTTGCCGGTAGAAACCCAACCCTGACGCCTAATGATTGCTGGGAATTTATTAGTTTGCTTTGTGGTTTAAAACCGCACCAAGAGCTTCTAAGGTTGTATGGTGATTCTCCAGCTATTATTGGTGGAGGAAGACTCTGAGCACTATTTTAGGTACAGACGGTCACGGGTAGAACCATCGAGCTTTGCAAGCCAGCTGGATAATTTCCTCACATGAAAGAATTGGACCCCCCAGCAAGATTCAGACTTGTTTCTTCAGATTTCTGCCTTTTTCAGACAGGCTTTCAATTGTGCTAAATGACACCATTATTTCTATTTTCTATGTTATCCTGCTGAACAATCAATTCTGATCTGACTGACAGGTCCCTATATTTTTTATCCATGAATTCCGATGCTACCCACCCAGAAAGAGTGAGGCCACCCAGAAAGAGTGAGGCAATGTGAAATTAGGAGCCTTGCCTAAAAGCTCAATCGTAATGGCTACAGCTTGATGTGAACTCTGAGTCTCATGCACCTGAAACAAACCTGCTATCAAGACTATGATTTCTAATGTTGTGGCGCAGTGTAGACCACAAGTACTTCCTGGATAGGAACCAGTACTGGACTCTCCCACCACCTCTATGAGCGACTGACATCTTTCTCACATATCACCATTTATCACGTGTCCTTGATAGACAGAGAACCTGCATCCTTGATGTCAATCAATAGCAGTGAAAGGTGAGTTACAACGGAGGCGAGTTAGGCAACTCGGCTGTGCACGGTAGCTTTGTAATCTTTTTGATCTTAAAAAATGTGAACATAATATTTTAAATTAACTCACTGTAACAGACTGCGATGCGAGTTATAATCATTACTGATTGCTCAGCATTATCCGAAATTGAAGAATGACTAATTTCCGCATGGTATCCGAAATAATTGATCGTCCGAAATAGTCAAACATAGTAAAATGTATTTTACAACTTCTCAAATCTTACAATAATACGCCACCACTGGGTCCCTTTTGTCATGTTCCGTGGCCGTCTTAAGGTAGTGCTGAACTGCTCTCAACTGCGGTGGAAGCGGCGGTAAAGTCGACATTCCGTGCGTTTTGCAATGTTTCTGTTTGGTATTTTTTATGATGACACTAAAATCCGATAGCCGGTACTTGTTTATATTACGATGGGGGTGGGGTCCCTACAATTTCGTATCCTACCGTTATGGGTTTTCGCGCACACTAGCAGGGGCGTACCCAGCCAATGTTGATGTGGACTCCAAACGAGCACCGAAGGTGCGAGTGGTGTAGGGGGGTCTGGGGTCATCCCCACCCGAAAAATTGTAAAACCTGGACGTCATTTGTTGCACTCTGGGCGACTCTGATTACTAATTATATTCCGATAAATACACTTGGAAAACGTATGTTTTTGTGCGGCAATTTGTAAAATTGTCTGAACTATACTGTACATCAGTGCATCGTCTGAGTTTCATATCTTTAGCTGGGTATGTGTATGAAAAGGGAGTGCATCTACATGTACGTAGATCCACCTGCCTGTGCCTATACTTGTGCTTTTACTTGAAAGAACTGCTTAGTACTGGAGCTTACCAGGAACACTGTTAACATACTGTTGAAAGGTGGCGTTAAACTCAATCAAACTGCACATGCATATAGATCTACGCAGTAATTATTAATGTACTAGTAAATGAGGGTTGAGATTTTAATAGAACGTAGACCTACATAGATACAGACAGTTGAACGCCATATAGGTCTTTAAAGAAAGTCAAGTTTTCTCTCCTCCCTGGAGGCAAATGTCATTACAGTATCAATGTCAATTTGTTCGTGCCTATAGCTATGTAACATGGCTAGGCCAGAGAGACGCTCAGTTGTCATAGTAGATCGTAAATAGTTCTTAACTCTACGCATGACACTGAATGACCTCTCAGCAGTAGCCGTGGATACAGGCATGGTAATTAGTACAACCAGACACGTATATATATCTGGGTACAAGGCCCTGTTCGTGTTGTCTATGGCGCTCTTCAGATCAGCTGGCCTGTCTGCCTCAAGGAGCCACCGTGTCCTCCAACGTGAAACTTCACGACGAAAGCTCTCACGGTCTGAGGTCTGTGCTGTAGGCGTCGAACACGCTGCCCTCCTGCTGTTGCGTAAAGGCCTGAATCCTGCTCGGGAGTAGGTACTGGGCCAGGAAGAGGTCATTGGCCGATAACAGGCGTTCCTCAATCGCGGTTACCAGGTGGTCTACGAAGGGGTAGTATAGGGCCCGTTTCCAATACGATGACGTCAGAGTTTATTCTAGCCTATATACATTACCAGTTTACCACAGGTAGTCTACTAGTCTGTATAGTAGAAACTCATTTCGCTCGCTCGTACGCGCGGTTTTCCGTTTTTTTTATGGGACTTTAAAGAATGTTAATTTTATTAGGGTCAGACGGGGGATCGAACATGCGATCCCTGGCTTACCAGTCCAGCGTGTTACCACTGGACAACAGATCCGCCTGTAACGTAATCGTTTGCCTTGCATACCAATGTTATACAGCTTTATCCATAGTCCGTTTCCATAAATGGAATCAAAACATGTGCGCATGTCGATAAAGGCATCATATAACAATACATGTACATTTAAAGCGTGTTGATTCAAAGAGTGCAATATAAAATCGCGTCCGTACTAGATCGTCCCTTGCAAAATCCGAATTGTGCACCCGAAATAATATCATATTTGTCACAAAGTGGTTAATTCTAGAATTTAGAACACTCGTGAATAGCTTCCCGACATTACAAAGCAGTGTTACTCCCCTATATAGATATTTACATCAATATTGTCTCCCTTTTATGACTTTGGACTATGAAGCCTTTCGTCCATGCACATGGGAAGGTACCACTATCCGTGCTAATATTAAATAGTATATGCTCTGCCAAAGTATCACTGCTTTCTATGAAATACTCATTCAAAAGAGTATCACCGGAAGTGGCCTTATGCCTTTTTAATAATCGGATACATTATAGGTTATTGGACGGACGAACGGACGGTCCAATTTTACAAATGCAGGGTCCGTGTTACAGGTGTCAAGATGATTTAAGGCGTTAAAATTATCGGCATCGTAGTCTGTTGTAGCATATATATCATCAGTCAGCTGCGAAAAAATTAACATGCTTTAAAATCGTTCAGTGATATGCTATAGTTAATGCTTTTTTATTTGACTTCCAATAGTCTTAGGGTTGTGAATGTATTAAGTTCGTGCATGTTGGTGACATGTTGAATACACGCATCAAGCATTTAAATAAACCAGACTCGCCTGACTACAGTCGTTATCAAACCATACATTCCGTTTATCAATGCAAGTATCTGAGAAGCATTGCAACAATGGGTGTATTTTTTACAGAAGAGTGGGTCGGCAATTTCCACCCCAATTGTTGGAAATGAGGAGACGAGAGTATTCGCGTCGTTGTGATGATATTCGCGTATAATCCGATTAAATTTCTGTAACTGTACAATCAGTCCTGAGCCGGATACATCCCTTTGTTCATTTTGCTGGTGTACAGTATCATACACAAAATACTGTTCATCGCATGAACTAACATGGCAGTTGATGAGTAGACTAAAATGTAACGGAGCATGGTCGCTAAACTCATTAAAGTTGCCCAATATGACTGGTAATCCAGGGATCGCAGGTTCGATCCCCTGTCTAGCTGACCCTAATACAACTGACAGTCTTTCAGATGGGACATTAAACCGAGGTATCGTGCCGGTGCTATACACCATGCACGTAAAAGAACCAGGGGATATTCTGAAATGGATCTCTGTCTGTATCATTGCACTATCCTCCACAAATCTAAAATGACTTAATATCTTCAGGAGGCTTCGCTCAAATGGGCAACCGGTAGTGACGATAAATAAACGTAAAACACACACACAAGATTACATTGTAAATAACTGAACTACTCTGTCTATTATAGAATATACATTTACAAATAGAAAATCGGCGTCCATCCGGTCATTCACAGTCTAAGGGAGGTAGCTCTGCATATATATAATAATTTCGAACGGTATTAGTTGCTCCCCTTATATTTTTAGTAATAAATGTGCATCTATTATTTTCGTCGAAATCGTCACGAGTGTGTGTTTTTGGCGATATATATTGTAAAATGTTTTCGCCAATAACATATCTTGACTCTTGGAATCGTAATCACAGTTGCATGCTGTATGTGCATTACAGTCACCCGCGATTACCACCATACCCTTTGATTCAAAAACATAATTATATAATGTCATTCTGCAGGATATCAAACAAATCACAATGTTTTAAAGTAGAAATAGGTGAATGTTCACCCAATAAATATAATATAATGTTTGTTTATTTATTTAGACGTATACATATAGTATGTACATAGTCATAATTATATACATAGTATGCATACTATTTACACGTGATCAATGTCATACAAGCAAATTACAAATGTATGTATACATGTATTGAGTAGAATTTTTAGAATAGAATTAGAATAGATATATATTGTTTTTAGAGAGGATAAACTTTAAAATTACAAATTACTTATTTAGTATTTTTACATAATATTATATACATGCACATATACTGTACATAGCTTTACTCATTTACTCGTTCTTGTCTAACTAACCATATTATAGTACCATGTGAGTTTTCAGTAACAACAGAAACACAATTTAAAAGTTCATTTCTACAATATGCAATGTATTACTATACCACCCGAATCTCGCTTGGCCTTGGATTTTTTTTAATTTCCTGTAGAGGTAGGTAGGTTTTCCTGTAGAAATTAAAACATTTATCACTACATTGTGTATACTACTCGAATATCGCTTGGCCTACGAAATTTATTTATTTCCTGTAGAAATTAAAACATTTAATATGACCATATAAATATAATTCTGTAGTGTGCTGCTTATCCATGATTTAGTCAACTTCATGATATGAGTATCTGATGCAGTCAAATAAATCTGATTTCTGACTCCAGCTACGTCCATTACAGTTCCACAAAGGGCCATCAATGTGCAACTTGCAGAGCTTTTTAACTTAAGACTTTTAAGATATATTTATCTGCCTCAGGATCTATTTGATTTCTATCTAGGTTCTTGTCTGCCTTCAGATAATATGTTGATATAATTTAATATATGTCATCTTAGCAACTGTAATTATTCTGCATGTTCATCATTATCTGTCATTGTTGAGTTATTCTTCTTCTGATAGTTTACTGACTCCAATCTGGTGAATACTGAATGGTGGCATCCGTGGTATAGTGGTAGAGCGTCGGATTTGGAATCGAAAGGTCCCGGGTTCGATACTCGGTCAGGCCATGTATGTAGTGTCATTGAGCAAGGCACTTCACACACATTGCTTAGTACTGGTTAACAACCTAGGTCGGCTAAGCCTGCCCAGGAAAACATGTCTAGGTCCCCGCAAGAGGTTTGACATTAATGGAACACGCACGCACACACGCAACGCAGGCAACGCACGCACGCAACGCACGCACGCACGCACGCACGCACAGACAGACAACATTTGTTTGCGGAAATAGCGGGAGTCCCAATTAAACTAAGCATAATTATTAATGATGTGGTTGGATATAATTCATACCACTCCAAAACTGAAGAAAGCAGCGAATTCTCTTAGAAAGAAATGCGAACCGATATACTGTACAATGTTTGTAAAATAATGCTATTTTGTTAACGTTTTTTTATCGTCGCTATCTGTTTCCCATATCAGCGACGCCTTCTTAAAGAGTTGTGTCATTTTAAACTTTGGGAGATAGTGCAATGGTACAGAGAGAGAGACCCATTCGAGTCTCCTTTGCTTCTTTTGCAACATAAGACCTCGGTTTAAAGTCTCATGCGTAATAATATGATATGAGTATAAAAATTATGCATTATGTTATAGCGAGGGATCGAAGCTGGACTGCATGATCAGCGTGTTAACCACTGGACCTTTGATCCTCAACCTTTATCGTCCGTATACACCACTTCACGTATACATCATTTCGCGCAGCTATCTATTTCCAGTGTAATGCTAGTCAGGCGCGTAACTGCCTATACGCAAGTACGCAGTGGCGTCCACATCATTTTCAAAACAAAAAAATCTGGGACTTTAAACCGAGGACTCGTGTCTGTGCTTTACACCGTGCACGTAAAAGAACCGGAGGAGACTCTGGATTGGGTCTCTGTCTGTATCATTGCACTATCCTCCAAAAATCTAAAATGACTAATCTCTCTCTTCAGGAGGCGTCGCTCATATGGGCAACCGGTAGCGACGATAAATAAACACAATTTGGTTTCACTGATGACACATTCTGTACGTTTAAGAATGTCGGTTCATTTGGGTAGTATTGATCACATGTCTGCAGTTCAAGCTCACAGTCAGTTCATCTGCATATCTTTTTTGTTTTAAGTTTGTTCTCTTTGTAAACTTTGAAGAAACTAGTTCGCAAAAATTGGCACAAGGTATGCAATTGAGTAAAATATTTGTCCACCAAGAAAACCCAAAGAAGAGCAGAGTGTCGAGTAACTTTGCTATATTCTTCCATGTAACAATTTCCTCCTCCGAATCTGGTAAGTCGTCTGCTTCTCCCTCATTCGGTACCCTCTGTCTTTTTGTAAGGTACATTTACATTTCCAGCGTGTCAAGCGTCGGTAGAAACCTGCAATGCATCCTGGGATTGGATCATTCTCTGACTTGTTGTACACTCGTATAGTTACTATAGTCATGATGGAAATGGCTGCACTGAACACCATCATGACGAAGGTGTAGTAACTAAGGTAGGACAGAGGTAAAGCAGATGTCGGTAAAAATCCCATGATCATGTTCAGTAGTACGGTATAAGACAGGAAACACGTGACAGCGAATCCAACTCTCCCGAGTCCACGGGTAACAGGAAGGTACAGGCGCTTAGAGCGCTAAGCAAGACAACGGGAGAAATCAGATTGATTATGTAATACATAGGGCGACGTGTCATTTTCATCTTGAAGTCTATTACTGAAAGCTCATTGATGATGGCTGTTTCTACGGAACTATCATCAATCTCCCATTCCCCATTCTTTTCAAAGTATAGAAATCTCCATTCTTTGTTCTTGGAAGTTAAAAGTACTTCGTCACTTTTGTATCCCCAAACTGAGAGTCTGAATGCGCATGACTGTTTATCGAATGGATAATACTGAACATCCGGTGAGCAAGCAGCACGTGCTACCACCCATGGTTTCCATTGGCATTCCTTTGTCTTGAAAATGTACCGAACTGTCACTGATGTATCATGACCAATAACTTCATACGTTTTCACAGAATTCACCAATACTATTGGCGGTTTCCATATCGTGTTTGGATTTAATTGTTCAATGATGTCAATATTAGTTCTTGTCATGTAAGCATCGGCGATCCATTCAAGAGTTATAAATCCACTCACATCTATGTAACCGTTAGTTTCATCAAAGTCATTGATGTATACCATATTCCAATCTAGTGTCACATTCATTGCTAGGTCGGAATCCGCAGTCGGTCTGACGGAATCTTCTCCAGCATCATTATCTGAACCATCGATGATGAGAGCGACTTCACTTTTGACATTTCCCCAAGTTTCGGCATACACGTGATGTTGGTTTACAATCAAATTCAAGATAACAAGATAGAAGAATCTTGCCACATCCATATTTATTTATTTTATCACTATATATAAATCTACCCCTTGAAGAAACTAGTCATGTCTTTGTAGCGACCGATAAATCTAGACGTTGTATTGTAACAACTGCTATCTGACAAATCGCTGGAAGTCACTCCGATAGAAAGTTTGTGTCAGCACATTTAAGTCCTCGTTTTTTCCATAAATCTTAATACATGTGTCTGAAAAGTTGTTAGTTTGATAAATATCTTTCGTCAGTAAATATAGATCTACACTAATATCACTTTATTGTAGTGTGCTGTATTATTCCCTATGTTTTACTGTGTTTTAAAAGTGTTCATATATTGATCAATGGTATCAACTTTCCAAATGAGCACTCTAAATTATACACTATCAAATATAGATAGATAGATATCTTTTATTCCACCATATGATGAGATACATTTACATAATAAACACAGACAATTGATAACAAAATGAACAGATGAAATGGAACATAGAACTTTTACACATATATGCACTATAATATATTATGTGTGTATATTTCTACATCTACACACATAACACACACATACACACAGATACACAATACATACATACCTACCTACATGCATATACACATATACATATATACATATATTTATATACATATACATATATACATATATACATATACACACATATACATACATACACCCATGCATATACATGCATATACACAGACATACAGACTACTGGATATGTCATTGACATTAATATATGAACTATATTAACCATTTTATTAGCTATGTATACATATCTTTGTAGATCTGAGATCTTGTATTCATTACATTCAGTATATTCATTATATTCATGAATACTTTCGTGAAGTATGTGTACGTTACTTAGGAAAAGGTTCGTCTTTTCAACTACAGAAAAGTTGTTGTTATTTCTAAGACCGACTCGAATTAATTCCAAAGCATGTCCAAAGTAGCAACCCTAAACGAAAACGAAAGCTTTAGGGAATCAGAATTGGACAATTTTAACTGTTTTCAAACCCAGTTTGTAAGGGTATATTACAATAATAAATAGTTTAAGCATTTTGCTAAATGATGCATATATCTTAACATTAATTTGAAACATTGCACTCTCTGTGACTCACTCATAATTAAAGTTGAAAATCCGGATAACATTTCAATAATTTGATCTCTATAATACATATTAGTGAGGCTAGTATAGGTATCATGTCCCAGAGAGTTATGCAAACTATTCCACATATTTTGTCTGGTAGCGTCGTTTACTCGACAAAACAATACCAGATGGATTGCTATGGAGTCCGTTACGAGTTTACAGTTTGGACATATCATTGCATATGGTCTGCTAAACAGTTTACTAGCCATCAAAATAACTGTCCTACAATATGGTAAATAATTACGATATAGTTGGCTAAAACGCCATAGACTACATGGGATCAGCTCACCGTGTATACTTAAAAAGCTTTGTAATGTATCATCACTAATTAAATGTGTCCTGTATTGAAGGTTTGCATAATTGTATACATACTTGTTGACTATAGTTTTCCAGGTAACAACACTTGGAAATATAGCAGTGTTTATAAAATTGTAAAAATAACTTCCTAGACCATATTTCCCAAAATACGATATAGGTCTGGTATATATCCCAATGTTTTACTAGGTTTAATTTTGAATTGCATAAGTCGAGTGGAAAATAAGACTTTAGCACTCTTTTTAACATCCATATTACATAATTGACCGAAAAATAAGAGCTTCCGCTTATCGATCTCTTGTTCAAGCGAGAGAGCACCAATACAACCTAACGCAATATCCGTCCGTGTACATCGTGGCATTGATTGCATGAATTTAATACATTGGCGATGCACTCTTTCAAGGGACTGTAATTGAGCTTCAGACATGTTACACCATAGTTCACACCCGAACAATGCCTTTGATAGAACAATTGATTGATATAGGTGTTTTATTGATAGCGGGTGTAAACCATTTCTGTGCACACCGAAGTCGGCCATGTTAAAGAATGTTTTGCGTATTTTTGAACAGGCTTGCTTAATATTATCATCAAGATTCAAGTACTTATTACAATTTACCCCTAAATGAACATACTATTCAGATTCCTCCACTGATGTACTACCTAACTTCCAATTTCTAGAACTATTTTTAAAATCACCTTCTGTCTCGTTGAATACAATTACGCTACATTTACCAGCATTATACATGTACCGTTCTTTTGTAGAATTTTTATAGCATATATCAATTAATTTTTCTAGACCAGATTTGGAGCAAGATAGTAGCACCATGTCGTCAGCATGAGTTGGACATCCGTAACAAGTATCATGTATATTCAAACAGTATTTCGACGAAGCAATTTCGTTCATCAGATCATTGACGAAAATTAAATAAAGCCATGGGCTGATACATTGACCTTGTCGTGTTCCTTGCTCAACATTGAACCAGTCGGATGTAATTCCTTGAGTCCTAACACAACTCTGTACATTGTTGAGCATGTTGGATATTATTTTATACATTTGATAATTTACTATTTTGTGAAGTTTAAGCATAAGCAGAGCATGGGTAACTCTGTCAAATGCTTGACGGACGTCCAAAAAACATGAATATAATTTGGAGTTATTTTCTTTTGCAAAATGAATGCTTTCACGCAATACAAATGATGTCATAGTACAACTAATCTTTTTCTGGAAACCACCTTGTAAGGCATTTACTTGAAAACTGTTGTTACTTTCAATAGCATTCAATATGACCTTTTCGTATAACTTTAAAATATTTGAACATAAAGATATTTCCCGATAACTGTTTGGATCATTCTTTCGCTTTTTACCGCCTTTATAAAGTGTTGATATGACACCTTTTTTTAGATTAATCGGTATATAGCAAAATTCGGACATTTTCTGGAAAAGTTTGGTGATTACACTTATAAGTAAATCTCCCCCATGTTTAACATGTTCATAATTAACGCGATCATATCCGCACGCTTTTCCATTTTTACAATGGCGTAGCTGTTTTCGAACGATTGATTCATCGATATGGACAATATTAAAATTATGTATACACGAATCCGAATTAATAGTTTGTAAGTCAACCGAGCGACCTATCAAATAGTCGTCATCAAATTCGACGTTGCACGTTGGCGTGTAAAGATCTGCAAAATAATCACGCCAACAACGGTTTATATCATCGGGATTGTTGTACGTTTTCCCGCCAAAATTCATTTCGAAAACTGCGGATTTATTACGCTGTTTTCTCCCTTTATTAACTAAGCGCCAAAATTCATTACTGTCTATTTCGGCGGCTGTATCGATTTCTTTTTCTAGCCCCTCAATGAATTGTTGTACTATATTTCGATGACAGTTTCTAAATAATGCTTTACATCGTTTGTATTCCGTATAACTTAATGATTCTGAATTTCTTGGACGATTTTCAGATAACCACTTAATTCTTTTAGTTTGCATATTTTTATGAAGATGAGTCAGTTCGTTGTTCCAATATGGTTTGATGTACGGTTTAAATTTAGATTTCGGAATGCATTGATCCGACGCCGACTGTATAGCATTTACAATTATATAGTAGAGTTCATCGATATCGCTTGTCAAGGAAATATCCATATATAGCCCCACTTTTAACCTATCGTCATTATTTAATTGTAGAGCGAATTTTTCAACGCAATAAGGTTTAACATTTTTCCAATTTATTATGCTATTAGTACTTAAACCTTGTATGCTTTCACTCAGTGGCATTGTCAACGTACAAAGAATCGGGCGATGATTTGAGACATTTAGACAATTATCGTCTAGAATCGAACACGATTGAAAATAGTTTACATCATTTTCAAATATTAAAATGTGATCCACGAGAGTTTCTCGAGTACTGTTATACGGTACATTACTGTAAAGCGCACCGGTGCATAAATCTAAGCCGTCTAAAGCGATCAACTGATTTCTGATCATTAGATCAACAAGTAGATTACCACGAGTGTCAAACCGAAAACTGCGCTCGTGTCTGGTTGGGAGTTCGATGTTATAATCGCCCATCACTATCACCATACCATGTTTTTTATATTGACATATTATATTTTCTACATCATTAATACTATTTGTAAATTGTGCAATGGAATGATTTTTACACGGCAGATACACTTGGAAGATATATAGGTACTCTCCAATGCCTATATTCACCCCAATGCCAATGATATATCTAGAATTCAAAACTAAAGGTGAAACAATATTATTTAATTTTCTATTCCAAAGAATAGCAATCCCGCCTTTTCCCACTCGCCTGTTTCCCGGTAAGCTGAGGTCAGGGTCTGCTATAGCATGACTACTATATTTATTATTAATCTGGTTTAAGAATCGAAGGTTGTGATTGTATAACCAGTGTTCAGAGATTCCGCACACCTGGATATTATAGTTTTCAAGTAAATCACTAAAATAGCTAGCACTTGACATGATACCCGTTGCGTTCCATGTGGCGAGTTTTATATTATTAATCAAGTGAGCCATCATTATATATGTCATCATCTTTGTAATCTAATACCGAGTATCGGTTGTTATCATTATAATATGAATTGGTATTCCATGCTTTAGACATGGTTTTCTTTCGACCACGTTGTAACGTGTAAGTGTCATCATCGTGGATATTACCCGCATTGAACCGCGAGCGATATCGATCATGAGTGAGCCAAGGACGACAACTTACACCATTCGGCCAAAAGTGAGGGTCATTCGTCATTTCGCTTGCATTTTCGTCATCCTCAACATTCACGCGGATGGATACATTGCCGTATCTTTGTGTCTTAATTGAAACTTTTGTTACTTTTGGTCCGCGCCTATTTACATAATTTGCAATTTTGGCTTCGGTAATTGTCGGTTTAAAACCGCCAACGTAAAATCTTTTCGTTCGCTTACGGACATAATTTCCAAAATCTTCGTCGTTTGACCTCACGTCGTCAGAAGTGTCAGATCACTGTTGCTACTACCTCCATGTGGACAAGTAATGTTACAAATATTGAATCGACTGTAAGTCATAGTACTATATATCTGCACTACAATAGTTCAGCGGCTAATGCCCAATTATCATATTAAACGTGCATAAAATGGCAAATGAATGACGGATCTGTAGTCTAGTTGTTAACGCTTTGGATTGGTAATCCAGGGATCGCAGGTTTGACCCCCCGTCTGACCCTAATCAAATGAACAGTCTTTCAGATGGGACTTTAAACCGAGGTTTCGTGTCGGTGCTTTACACCGTGCACGTAAAAGAACCAGAGGAAACTCTGGAATGGGTCTCTGTCTGTATCATTGCACTATTCTCCAACAATCTAAAATGACTAACCTCTTCAGGAGGCGTCGCTCATATGGGCAACCGGTAGTGACGATAAATAAGCTTGATCCCTGGATTACCAGTCCAGTGTGTTACCACTGAACTACAGATCCGCCTGTGGTAGTATGACATATAGTAGATATGGTATCTATGACATAATAAATATCGGTATAAAAAGAAACAAGAATAATAGCTTGTTTAGCACAATATATGGATGGGGGACTGGTTACAAATATGTTCTCAGATGGCTCATTGTCAATATGCATTAATTACATCTCTTTAGTTTAATCATATTTTATTGCATTCTATATATACAGTGTACAATACAAAACAAATGAACAAACTTGTATAACTATCCGTAATGCATGATTCGTGGCATTGTTTGCTCAAGGATTGTCATTATATGTTGAAGCAAATGGGTTGGGCCACAAGTTTTAACAACATTAGTTACGGCCCTCCCCTCTCAAATTACATCTCTTTAAAATCCCAATTAACAAACCAAGGTAATTAATACCTGAATTAATTGATTTATTAATAGATGAATTAATTGCGTGTAAGGGTGTGGGTACTTCAGTATTGTCAGGTAACATAACAACTACCGGTACACATAAGTTTGTATTGAACATGTTTGTATTTGCTATAAACATATATATACATGTTTATGCAATAAACACATAGTACCTGTAATGTTATTAATCCACAAATACAGGGATACTGTTGTACACATGTGTGTTTTACGTTTATTTATCGTCGCTACCGTTTGCCCATATGAGCGACGCCTCCTGAATGAGGAATACGAAGCTCCAGTAGTGACTGGGAATATGCCATCGTCCACTGTTTGAAAACAGGGAAAGATAGCATTTGCTTTCATGGAGAAAACTCAATTCATTCATTGGAAAGCATAAAAGAAAAACCATATTAATCGTATGCGGTATCTTTTCTATAATCATTCAACGCTGGGTTAGCAGGTATGTACATGTACGACGATATGAGCCGTTTTATCACAAACCAATCATGTCCCCAAATCGAACAGCTTGATTTTAGGGGCGACTCCTCCAGGAATAATGTTGTCATTTTATTTTTGTGGACGATACTGTAAGATACATTAAACGTTCCAAAGTCCTAAGGCAGTCCTTGTTATTTTACATTCCCGGTGCATAGAACAAATAGAGGGGATCTCAATTTATAGTTCAATCCGGAAGACTGGTCATATTATTATGAGTGGACGCTGGGATCGGATTCGCTATACCTGTATAATTATGTTGTCCAGTGTATTAAGCCCTGGACCATTAAGATCCGGGCCACTAAGACCCGGACCACTAATTCTATGAAGTACAAAGTACACAACGTACACAAAGGTATATATTGCATGAAGCATGTTTTAACTTGGTAAGTACTTGGCATGTTTGAACATCTGATGTTCAATATTTCAGATACAGTAAACCTCACTGCAAGGAATGAAGCCACGCTACAGATACAGAACACCTCACTGCATGGAATGAAGCTACGTTACAGATACAGTACACATCACTGTAGGGAATGAAGCTACGCTACAGATACAGTACACCTCACTGCATGGAATGAAGCTACGTTACAGATACAGTACACCTCACTTCATGGAATGAAGCTACGCTACAGATACAGTACACCTCACTACAGGGAATGAAGCTACGCTACAGATACAGTACACCTCACTGCATGGAATGAAGCTACGTTACAGATACAGTACACCTCACTGCATGGAATGAAGCTACGTTACAGATACAGTACACCTCACTGCATGGAATGAAGCTACGTTACACATACAGTACACCTCACTGCAGGGAATGAAGCTACGCTACAGATACAGTACACTTCACTGTAGGGAATGAAGCTACGTTACATATACAGTACATCTCACTGCAGGGAATGAAGCTACGTTACAGATACAGTACACCTCACTGCAGGGAATGAAGCTACGTTACATATACAGTACATCTCACTGCAGGGAATGAAGCTACGTTACATATACAGTACATCTCACTGCAGGGAATGAAGCTACGTTACAGATACAGTACACCTCACTGCAGGGAATGAAGCTACGTTACATATACAGTACACCTCACTGCAGGGAATGAAGCTACGTTACAGATACAGTACACCTCACTGTAGGGAATGAAGCTACGTTACATATACAGTACATCTCACTGCAGGGAATGAAGCTACGTTACAGCTACAGTACACCTCACTGCAGGGAATGAAGCTACGTAACATATACAGTACACCCCGCTGCATGGAATGAAGCTACGCTACAGATACAGTACACCTCACTGCAGGGAATGAAGCTATGTTACAAATACAGTACACCTCACTACAGGGAATGAAGCTACGCTACAGATACAGTACACCTCACTGCAGGGAATGAAGCTACGTTACAGATACAGTACACCTCGCTGCAGGGAATGAAGCTACGTTACAAGTTGCAGATAGAAGAGATATAATTTAATTATATGTTACGGTTGATTAAGTCTACCATATAAATATTGGTAATCTGGTGCTCAAGAGTCAAGTGGTTACGCTATTTGACTTTAAATCACTTGCCTTTCAGGTTCGAATCCCACTGTGGGTTATTAGGAAGCTATATAGACTTCTTGTAAACGGTCAGTGGTTCTATCCGGGTTCTCGATCCCTACTGAAATACCGCCTGGAAGGCCACCCAGGGTCTTCCTTCATCAATACTAGTTGGAGAGTGGACATGCATGTAGTCTAAGCTGTGTGTGATTCAAATAACAAATCAAATAATCTGGTTGTCTAGCAAATTTACTCGTAGCTCATGCTAACCTGGCTTGACTCGAGTGACTACAATGAAAAAGAAAACATTTACATTTCTACAGAAACATTGTTAGTGTGATGCCTGGCAGTTTCCGGTTTGTTCACAAATATCTATTCGTATTGATATATGAACACTTATTTATGACTGATCTGGTACTGATATCGTGTCCTATCAATTAATTATAGCGCGATAGTGAAATATTCACTTGCCTTGTTTACGAACAGGTCACATGTAATAAGGATATTTCACACTGCGATCAATCGAAGAGAAAAACATACATTCAAGTGTATTAATTAAAATTCTAGCATGACTCGGCATTGTCTGTATTATATTATATACGCAAAGAATGAATTTACCGTGCTTAAATCTACATTCTAACATGACTTGATTGTTTGTTCTAATGAACAAAGAACAGATCTACCGTTGTAAAATATGCAATATACCACGGCTAGAACAGATCTACCGTTGTAAAATATGCAATATACCACGGCTAGAACTAAATCTATTTTATTATTGAATTTTTCCTCCTCCGTATAAAAACTTATTTATGAATAAAAAGTATGTGACGTAAACAAAAAAACTAGTAAAATATCGTCGTCTGCAAATAGTAAAATCTGATGACGAACGAGAGCAGGTCAGTCGGGCACCTAATCATGCTACCTCTCGTCAAGCCAACCATCTGACCGCTGCTGATTCCAACATTAGCAGCGAATCGGCGGAGTTGGCATTGCAGGCCAATAGAGTTCCATTTCCCCACCCACTACAGTTGGTCACGTTAATGTTCAGAAAAGTCACGCAACTGCAATGCATATGTTTACGGGAAATATCTCAAACAGCACAATACACGGAAACACGGTTTGGCTTATTATATAGTGCGCACCGTTTTGACCTACTTTCGCCAAAACGAGGCTAACAGGTAAACAAACGTAAATATGCATTACTCGTATAGGAATGACACACCCAAGTGCCACATAATCTTGAAATGTACCAGTAGTTAGACGCAATATCTGTTCCTACGAATGTATATGGGTTATATGGTTCAGATAATTACTTAGTGTGTCGTCCAGTGGTACAGTGGTAGAGTGTCTTATTTGGATTCAAAGGGTCCCGGGTTTGATACTAGTTTGGGGCTCATATAGTGTCATTGAGTGAGGCATCTCAGTACTGGTTAGTGACTTAAGTCTGCTAAGCCTGTCAAAAAAACATGTCAAGATCCCCACAAGGTGATTGGCATCAATAAAACATACAATGTACATAAGTAATTGAATACATTAGTAACATTTAGGTCACACACACCATATTAACTATATTAACGCATGCCATTGGAATGGCCTCCCTCCCCTCAACGAAGGATCACTGCCGGCCCAATGGAAGTCAGCAAATGTTGCTCCCATTTACAAAAAGGGGACAAGTCACACCCCACCAACTATAGGCCTATCTCACTGACATGTGTTCTATGCAAGGTTCTAGAACATATACTTAGTTTCTTCCTCGATAGTAAAACAGTTCACTAACCACAGTATTCTATACCATTTGCAGCATGGTTTTAGAGAAAAACGGTCATGCGTGACCGAATTAGTAATGCTAATCAATGACATGGTTACCTCTGTCTACAATAAGCACCAGGTAGATCTCATCCTACTTCAGTAAGACTTTCGATAAGGTCAATCACGAGAAAGTACTACTACAAATGCATGACTATGGAGTCAGAGGTCAAACATTAAGGTGGATTAAGAGTTTTCTAGATAATAGACTCCAGTCAGTTGTCCTTAATGGTATTAGTTCAGATGCCATTCCTCTGGAGTCCCACATGGATCCGTACTTGGACCCCTGCTTTTCCTAGCCTATATAAACGACCTCCCACAAAACATCAGTTCCAAAGTCCGTATCTTTGCAGATGATACTGCAGTCTATCTATCATCTGCAGATGAACTCCAAAACGATCTTAAGAGATTAGAAGGGTGGGAGTTGGAGTGGGACATGGAATTTTACCCCTCCAAATATCAAGTTATCCACGTCACCAGAAGGAAACATCCTATTCCCAGTCAATATGAACTCCACTTGAGTCGGTCACCTCAGCCACATACCTTGGCGTGGATATCTCAAATAACCTGTCGTGGGACACTCACATAAAAAGGTCAACTAACAAAGCAAACCAAACATTAGGATTCCTACGTAGAAACCTCCAGGTCAAATCCGAACCCCTTAAGTCCATGGCTTACCAGACACTAGTGAGACCCCAGCTTGAATATGGCTCCGAGATCTGGTTGCCCCATACCCACACATTGCTAGACCATATGAAGGTGTCCAGCGAAGAGAAGCCCGTTGGATAAAGGCTGACTTCTATCGTACCTCTAGTGTTACATACATGCTACATTCCCCAAATCTATGCAGACTAGATCAACGGCGTATTGACAATAGGTTATCCCTTCTGTATAAAATTCATAATGATCTTGTTGCTATTCCCATTGAAAATTACCTCGATCCCCTCTCCCGTCCTGCTCCGCCATTGCCATTCCATAAGCTATAGGTTAATTACAGCAACTACAGACTACTACAGGTCTTCCTTTTTTCCCACGAACAATCTACCATTGGAACCATCTCCCTCCTGACATTGTCCATCTCCCTACCACAGAGAAATTCAATACGACAGTTTGCAATATTGACCATGCCAGTCCCTAGTTGTTCTGCGCAGCTGCTTTTATAAACTTTTACCACAACTTATTTTCATTACTTTCTTAAATTATGCTTTTATAACTATTCATACTTTTAACTTCTTTGTAGGTTTTGACGCGCAACATGTCTACATCCCCGTAAGGGGTTCGACATTAAAGGAAGATAGATAAAGGTAGGTAGATAAGGGTAGGTAGGGTAGGTGGTAGGGTAGGGTAGGTAGATTGGTATACGATACTATGTACAGTCCAGCACCAGCGTTACCATTTTTGCTGAGCTGCTGGCCACTGTACCACTCGGGACTGTTTTTGACCTTAGTATGTGGTTATTTTCAACATTATGTGTCTCAAATGAGATGTTTATCAACGGTCCATGACAAGCGCCACCCTGTCATATTCAGTAGTGTGTGCTGGGAGTAACCAGTATATGTGGATGAATAAGTTACTACCCGAAATCATCGTTAGACGAAAGGGATTTTTAGACGAAACTAGTACGTGAATTCGTGTTTACTCTCGAATATTCACTTCTGTTATCAGTAGTTATATAAATACGGATATAATACAGTTACAAAACAACCTAGCAAAGTAAACAGAGTATGTCGAAGGTAGTATATTGCCAAAATACGCTAAACCGGTTATTTTATAATGAACGGTTTTAATGTTTGTTTACCTGTTTATAAGAATCTGGGTCAAGACGGTGTCCAAACCGTGTTTCCGTGTATTAATGTCCATGTCCATGACACAAAATAAGAAGTGCAAATAATCCTTTCCCCTCGGCGTTTGACGTTTTGTCAACTTTTAAACTGAATGTGTTGGACAGTGTTGAATTCTGAATTGTTTACGAAAATAACAGTGTGACAGGAGGCGTGGTTAAACAATTGTTTAATATTATTCATATTGTTCATGGTTATACATTATTCTGCCAACGTGAACTATTCATATATATATTTATCATTGTTTGAATAAAACTATTAATAAATTCTGGCTAATATTGAAAATTAGAATTAGATTTTTAGAAAATCTTTATTTCAGGGAGGTAATTTGTAAAGCCGTCAGCCAAATCACGGCACGTAGAGTAATTAGGCGGCACGCCGACAAAGTAACACGCACATTTCTTCATTGGTAGCATTATATTGCGTCATGTTAGAATGGAAATAATATTTGTCTTGCCGTAGTAAATCGGCAAATAAACCACGGTTTGTCGTTCTGATGCGTAAAAATTAACCACTTAGGCTTACGGCCTCTGTTGTTAATTCATACGCATCAGAACTCCAAACCGTGGTTTATTTGCCGATATATCACGGCAAGACAAATATTATTTCCTAAATAAAACATGGTTTGCGCTGAGTGATGTCAAACGTGACATCATTTTACTAGCATCTTTGTAGTTTCGTGACGTCATTTTACTAGCATCTTTGTAGTTTCGTGACGTCATTTTACTAGCATCTTTGTAGTTTCGTGACGTCATTTTACTAGCATCTTTGTAGTTTTGTGACGTCATTTTACTAGCATCTTTGTAGTTTTGTGACGTCATTTACGCTTTCTAAACAATAACACCAACTATATTTGCGTTTTAGATATTTGGTCATGTTATAGAATTAAAATAATATTTGTATTTGCGCTATTTATAGTCGAATACAAAAATGTTGTTCGTTCTGAGTGCTGGAATTAAAAAACTTAGGCATACGGCCTGTGTGGCTAATTCCTACGCGTCAGAACTCTAAACCATGGTTTATTCGCCAATAAATAACTGAAAAACAAATATTATTTCTTATATAACTACAACACATTTCCGCAAACTACCCGTGCATATAAATCTGCAATCATGTGTTGTTGCCAGCCACCTCGAAATCCCCCCCCAATACTTTTTATTGCAGCCCATTCAGATATACTTACTATTTGCTTTTTGTTTTAGAGGTTTAAAGTCGAACCAAAAGCTTAGACCATATATAGATTTCTTTATTTATAGAGGGTGACCTAATTAGTTTTGAACTAGGGCCCTCTTAAATGTCTTAAAACAATAGCATTAATGCACATACACACTAATCATAACCAAAGTACATAGTTACGGCATGCAATATACATGTATACTGTTGTACAATGTAACTTAAACAAATCAGGTAATGTTATCAAAATACAAAACGACATAAGCATATTGAATGACAATCATTATATATATATATATATATAACTGTCTAGTGTATACCGATTAAACAGTTGTTGTATCCATAATTTACATTTTGTCTTGAACATATTTAAAGATCTGGACGTCTTAATTTCCAATGGTATATGGCGACTCTCCAACTATTATTGGTGACGTAAAACACCGAGTGGCCTTCCTATAGGTATTTCAGGCACGGACGGGTACCCGGGTAGAATCACCGACCTTACACAATGTAAGCTGGATGGCTTTCATGCATGGAATCCCCCCTCCCTGCGGAAGTCGAAGCTATAGCATTGGGGCTAAGTGATTTAAAGTCAACGTCCTTCACTCGGCCACGGAGACCCCATACTATGCTTACTATGCAATAGTCATTTCTCTGTCTTCTATAAAATACCATCCATCTTTTGTTACGATATTACTATTATTAACAGACGGATCTGTAGTCCAGTGGTAACACGCTGGACTGGTAACCCAGGGATCGCAGGTTCGATCCCCCGTCTGACACTAATAAAATTAACAGTATTTCAGATGGGACTTTAAACCGAGGTCTCGTGTTTACACCGTGCACTTAAAAGAACCAGAGGAGACTCTGGAATGCGTCTCTGTCTGTATCATTGCATTATCCTCCAAAATCGCTCATATGGGCAACCGGTAGCGACGATAAATAAACGTAAAACACACACGTTACGATATTATATCTGATCATATCTCTGGATTGAACACGTAAATGTGAACGTATCAAATGCTACGTATGCAATGAAAGGATGAAGAGTTGACATTTGCAAGCAATATATTCCTTTAGAGTGTTCATTTCTATCTATTCAAAAGCATTGTAATATGAGTTTGTTCTCTCATCCTCGGATAGGTCAGTACACCGTTCTATGTATCCGCATAAGGAAAGATTCCATATATATCTAAATATTGCTGAATGCAGATCTACGACTTAACGTAGATAATATACATTAATTATAGCTCGATTGTTCTCTCGCATGTTGTTTCTCTTCAACATTAGTTTTATCGCTCTCGTGACCTCATTCCTAGTGGAATCCGTCGTCATGAGGATGAGAGAAGAGGCACTGTAGATGTAAGACTCTGGCACAAGATCAGCAATACCGTGGTTCTGTCGGGGTTCGAACATACAACAGCTCGATTACTCGGAGAATATCGCATACATTTTCATGACAGAGGCTCCACTATAGAAGAACTACGTCAGGCGGTGAGATAGTTGCACAGTAGTATCCATTCTCGTGCTAACTTCTATACTTAAAGCGACACTACATTGGTGAAAACGCAAATTTCTACAGAATGTAATTTGCTATTATATGGCATAATGTTTTTCCCAAATATTTGCCTTAGTAATACAATACGCTTATCCTGAATAACACGAGATATGATACATATTTACCGTGATATCTCACATTTGTTACTATTAATATTTATTTGCAGACTAACCATAGTTAAATTATCTGTAAACGTGTGTTTAGTATTGACTCCAATTACAAACACACATCAATTCAGGAGCGTAGATGTCAATTCAGGAGCATGGATGACCGTTATATGAAATCCTACTTTCCTTTTTGAAAGTTTGTAGACCACAAAAACACTGTTTATTAATTCCTTCGGCATCAGAGGCTGCTTGCAGAGCGAGTTCTCCCCTCTTTAAGCCCGTTGACAGCTATTCTGTTTGCTGCGAGGGATTCCCAGTTGGTGGTGTCCATCCCCAGCGCTTTCCTATCTCGTTTGCAGACATCCTTGAAGCGAAGTTGGGGTCGGCCAGTTCACCATTATTGATTCAATGTTATGTATTCATAATAATTTGTAGTAGCAATGCAATTATACGTGAACATAATGCATTTTCATTTGCTTTTGTAATGTCGCTTTAATCAATATATATGTTCTAAGTAGCCTGCATACAGGTCCACGAAGAAGAGCGGGATGTATTCCCCGGTTGTACACTGCGAATTGTCATCATTGTAATGGAGATATCATTCACAAACTGTTTGCTCTTAATGTTGGCATTAAAAATGTAGACATTTTTTAAATTTTAAAACGTGTTTACTTCAGCTGAACTGGACTTTTAGTTATGTTATATTATAATCACTTCACCATAGTCCCAAGTCCTTGCCCAGCATATTGCCGTCATCTCGGTCATCATATCACTGTACAGAAGGCAAAGCTTTCTTTTCTGTAGATATCCAAATGCGACACAGTCGACCTCCTCGCTACATTTTGTGCCACATATTATTTTATGAACAATTTGCTTGTGGCGCTTAATAGTCTTCGTAGAATTATGAAATTGTTTAATACTTTCGGAGCACACCGTTTCAATTACGAACGGGTTTAGTGATACTGTCCGTGTTACCCGCGAACACGAAATACAGTCCGCAATCAGAAGCACAAATAGGTTAGCTAAGTACAGTCCAGCCATATTAGCGTACATACGATATATACGTATATATTATAACAGAGACGAGTCTCGATCCGCTAAACTCATCCAATAATTAGTTTCCAGGTAAGTTGCACGTGTAACACGCGAGAACCTTCCATAGAAACATTGAAAATATTAACCTTGAAAGCTCCCATTTAGCAGTGTATTATAAGTTATAACCCGCTTATGTTTCTTTGTAATTATAAATTACTATCATGTCTATATCGTTGACATGGCGAGATGTAAATTAAAGAGCATAGCAATCTAGATTTAGCCGAACGTTCTCTTGGAAATTGAATAGTTGTTTGCTTCAATATGTTAACATTGAATTCATGTGGGACTAGGAGCCATGCTGATATCGAGTTAATACACGGAATGATAACCTTTTCTCTCTTTCGTCTAACAATATAGTCGATACTCTCGATAGGTCGTTGTCCTCTATTAATTAGCGCGGTCCTTGGTGGAATTTGATTGGTTTAATCATATTTTATTGAATGTATCATACATGTACAGTAGCAGCAATACATTACAAAGCATGATAAAACAAAAGGGTTGGACCACAAGTTTTACCAACATTAGTTCAACGGCCGGTCCCTAACGTCAGAATAATGTTTGATTAAACTAAATGACGCAGAGCTGTCAATGGTGCATCGAGTGTCGGAGTGAGATATGGGGTTCGAAGGGGTGGCTGCCCCTCTGGGGGAAGCTGGATACACTCTATGGCTCATTTTCGTCATATTTGGTGTCAAATGGCTTACATGAAATGCTACTTTGGCATCTAATGAAGAACACTTTTCACCAAGAAAACCTGATCAAGCAATAGCATTTTATGGTAAAGAAAGCTTGCAAATAACTTTTTTTAATTGAATCTTATAAAATATAAATCTTATTAAATTGACTTACAAGTCAGGCGCAAACCTGTCTTGGTTGTCAATTTATAATAAAACTCCGATGTAATTTGCAAGCATTTGTCACCAGCTTGAGCAAAATCAGCGTGGTCTAGTGGTTACCAGATCATGCTGATTACAATTTCGGCACAAATTCAAATCCGGATATGACTTGCCAATTTTTCATTGAGCAAGACCATTTATCCACATTGCTAAGAACAAACCGTACAGTAAACGTTATTTGCCGAGCTTTGAGAAGCAATTACTGGATAATTAGGTGTCCACTTAAAATCAAATCTAGATTTGTATATAGCGGCACCGGCTAGTTTCCTCGCCTTTTTTTTACAGGACTCTGTGATTCTGAAGCCATGGTTAACAAAAAGAGCGTCTACACCGTTAACAAATGTAAACATTACAGTCGGCCTTCGTTAGTTTTCGGGAGCCAATCATAAGTGATTATTAACGCACGGAGAGTTCCGACATCGGTTCCGAGTAGTTACGAGTGTACAGTGCGATGATCAGTTTCAAATATAGCCTTGAGACATTCTAAAAATAGCAATTTGGGAAACCTAATGTGTTGAGATTTTAAAATAGCACGGATATTAGTGTAGGTAAATCGTTTTTTTAGAAAAAGCGTGACAATATTAAAGATACGCGTGAGAGTGTGATTTGAGGTCTAAAAGCGTGAGTCTCACGCCGAAAGCGTGACTTGACAGGTATGATGACGGTTTTTTTATTGAAAATAATTACAAGATAATGATGGAATTTGATCTGTCTATGTTGACAACGCTATGGTTCTATTATAATAGTGGTTCGTATCTTCGAACCACTACCCTACTTACTATGTATCATGCGTTGAACTACTACCTGTACTATTTTTTTGCATATGCGTTTGCATGAATTATTTGCTCCATGCCATGTACATCTTATGTATTTCTACATGCATCGTACATTTTTTTTTCAGACTCGTATTTCCCTGTTATCATCTCTCCCGCATGCATGCATGCACATTTCACTTATTTTATATCATGTCTTGTATTCTTAATGTTACATGTTTCTGTTAATATAACATTGAATGTCACTCTTGTCTTAAGGGATCTAGATGTACGTGTTAAAGCAACATTATATCGTAATAAAGGATGTTTTTGGTAAGACATAACTACTAATGTGTGTGTGTTTACAAAAATCGAAATAGTGGCTCAGAAACGATAAAATTCAAATAAATATAAACCTTCGTATACGCGAATTTGTTTATCATCAAACGAAATGTAAACACGCACAGCGCGCATGCGTGAAACAACAGCGGATATGCCATGTTTGTTTTCATCATTGCCGAGGGAGGACGATGCATTCCGAATGTAACTCAGTTTCCTGTGTGTTTTACGTTTATTTATCGTCGTTACCAGTTGCCCATATGAGCGACGCCTCCCGAAGAGATTAGTCATTTTAGATGTTGGAGGATAGTGCATGATACAGACAGAGACCCATTCCAGAATCTCCGCTGGTTCTTTTACGTGCACGATGTAAAGCACCGACACGAGACCTCGGTTTAACGTCCCATCTGAAAGACTGTTAATTTTGTTAGGGTCAGACGGTTTCCGATTGTAAACAAGTGTGACCGACCGACTCGGAAAGTCCTACTTTCGGTTTCGAGTTTGTTTTATCGCAAAAAACACTGTTTACTAATTGAATATAATTTTACAAATTATAATTTAAGAATGTGTAGCAGCATTGCTACCCATACGTAAAATTTGAATTTTTCAAATATCTTTTATTTCATACGATATAGGGCTGCTTTAAATATTCAGCATGTCTTTCTGTATGTAAACAAATACTCATGTACTTGTAATCCAGAGACCCTGCGATCGATACCGCCACCCTATACCATACTGAAAGTATGTACGCAAATAATCATGTACTTGTAATCCAGAGATCCTGCGATCGATACCGCCACCCTATACCACACTGGAATTACCGAGTCTAGTGTCGGTGCTCTGCATCGTTCACGTAAAGAACAAGAATAGTCATTGAAATGGAGCGATGTCTGTATTTTTGCTCTATTCTGCAAAAACATAAAATGACTAATCGTTTGAGTACGCGTCGTAAATGTGCGCAACATGTCGTAACCCTAAATAAAAAGCAAACACACAGGGTATTAACAACGAGACATACGGATCAGTAGTCCAGTCGCTAACACGTTGGACTCTGACTCCAGTGATGAGGTTCGATCCACAGGCTGACCCAACTAATATTAACAGTCTTTCGGCGGGACTTTAAACCGAGATCTAGTATCGGTGCTTTACATCGTGAACGTAAATGAACAAAAGGAAACTCTAGAATGGGTCTCCGTTTGTATCATTACACTTAACTGCTCTAAAAACTATGAACCGAGTGTTCATGTATATGTGCTATACACAAGGCATATAAAAGAACCATGAATGCTTCTGGAATTGCAGTACCCTCCAAAAAATAAAATGAATAATATACTTCTTGAGGCGTTACCCCGATTAACCAAGGGGCGACGATAAATAAACGTTCCTAAAAAATAATGTTATCATCGTTTATATATGGGGTTTAAGGTCGCTTCAACAGCTTAGGTCATACGGCGACTCTCCAACTGTTATTGGTGGTGGAAGAACCCGGGTGGCCCATTCGAGCAGTATTTCCGGCACGCACGGGCACCTGGGTAGAACCACCGACCTTCCATAAGTCAGCTGTAAAGCTTCTCACATGAAATAATTAGAGACCTCGGTGGGATTCAAAGCCTACAGCGGTGAGGGGCAAGTGGTTTTAAGTCAACGACCGTAACCACTCCGCCATAGAGGCCATTCTTTATCATCGTAAATGTAGATATACTAGACGGTGTTGGTCACACACGCGTTATATACAATACAATACAATAAGTTTATTGCATTAAACAGTATACGTGTTTCAGCAATTAAGCAAAAACAGACAGTGACATGGAACTTTACAAAAGAGCACAATCACAAGTTTAAATATATGTGTAAAATATGCTCATTTGCAAAATATATATATTTGGAAAGACCAATGGTGATTTTGTATTTGCATGACAAAAGATTAATAAATGCATGTACAGTCGGCCAAGTATGGTAGTATCTTTTAATGAATTTCGATCTTAGGGTTGAGTAATGTGGGCACATTAATATCAAGTGATACTCATTTCCCAAGATTCTAGAATTACAATAAATATATAATTATTATATATATATATATATATATATATAACCCTTTACGTCTAATCATTGCATGAAATCACTATGGTCGAACTTAATAGTATTAGTCTATATGAAATGGAAACTAGTCAACATGTTTCATTTATCACACGAACAGCTGCCTTTTAGAACAGTTTACAACATTTCTCAAGGTCCCGCTAGAGCATAAAAAACCTAAACACATTCACGAGTATATTCATACACGTGTAAAGTAGTAACTAGTTACCAATAAATGTACACTTTTATTTCATTTTAACATGTATTCAACAAATGTAAAAATGCATGTTCATGTTTACTGGAATCACGGTTCCGTCCATTTATTGTTTGTAAGTACGCTGAGTGACGTGTGTACACAATCAGGAAATGATACAAAGCTCTATTTAATCGTATACAGAACAGAACAGTTCATACAGACGGATCTGTAGTACAGTGGTAACACGCTGAACTGGTAATCCAGGGATCGCAGGTTCGATCCCCCGTCTGACCCTAATAAAAATTATCAGTCTTTCAGATGGGACGTTAAACCGAGGTCTCGTGTCGGTGCTTTACATCGTGCATGTAAAAGAACCAGAGGAGACTCTGGAATGGGTCTCTGTCTGTATCATTGCACTATCCTCCAATATCTAAAATGACTAATCTCTTCAGGAGGCGTCGCTCATATGTGCAACCGGTAGCGACGATAAATAAACGTAAAACACACAAACAGTTGTCTATTTACAAGACGTGTACACAGTATATCGTCGAAAGCCACACTATATTTAACATAATTACTGGTCATGTGATATATCATATCATACTTGTTAACAATATTCATATAATTTCAATCAGTTAACAAGAAGGTTTCTATAAGTATATTACTGATTACAAATTACGGTAACGAGGATGAACATAATTATAATATACTAAATAAGCATTTGGTTACTCAGCAATGTGTTTCTTAAAGATAATGCTTCTTTGACATATTTGGACAACCTCCAAAACACATCAGTTGAATTTAGCAATTCTAAAAACATTTTCATCGCTTAGAAAGATAATATGTATGTATGTACTTTTTGCGTAAATTACTAAAGCATGCATATATACATATAAAATGATATTCGTCTTCTATGTCTAATTTGTTACAGCAGTTACAGTATCTCTGATCGCTCGGTGTTCTATTTGTTGCATAACGTCCCGTTTGAATTCTTAAAGGATGAACTGATAATCTCAACCTACTAATAAACAACCTACGGTTCCGTTGAAAACTGTCTAGATAACTCTCACAACATAATGTATTTTTATAATCTATAATTATCCAGGATTGGATTTCTATCTATATTCCCAAACCATTCCTGGGTATATGTATCAATAATACGATGTTTGAATATATTGATACACCAAATTCATGTGATAAATGATGATATTATCAGAAACCCGTGGGTTATTATATCAAGTTACTAGATGCTGATTTGGGGTTTTCCTTGAAGTGTACTAGAATGATTTATGTTATAATCACAGCTCCATAATGCCAAGTCTTTGCTGCACATACTGCGTTCGTATTGGTCATCCACTCACTGTACAGGAAGCAGGTCATCCTTGTCTGCACATATCCAAATGCGACACAGTCGATCTCCTCGCTGCATTCGATGCCACACCTTATTTTATCAAATATATCCTTGTGGCGAATAATATACTCCGTAGAATCGTGGAATAGTTTCACACGTGAGTAGCACACCTTTTCAAATACGAACCGTTTTAGTGGTACTGTCCGTGCTACCTGCTCGCATGAAAAATAGTTCGCAGCCAGAATTACACACACGCTCGTTGCTAAGTATAACAGTCCCATGTTAATGTAATTGAGAAATACGACAGAGGACTTTCGATCCTGTATAAGTTTCAATTAATATATATAATGTTCATTGCTTAGTAAGTACATCAGTTATTGACTGTTAAACAAACAGGCACATTGCTGTTAAATACTGCTATCTGTTATAGAATTATGAACTTTCAATGAGGCCAATGCATTGTTCTATTGACCCAGCAAAGTGATATTGACCGAGGACGTAAATTGGTTGTATTCCCGTGGAATGGATGATGTTGACCGCAATACGTTGTTCCATGATCGAGGACGCAGACCGTGATCATTACCACGTGGGTCCACAGAACAGCATAATGACCTCATTGATTGGTAATTTTTTTCCAAATAATGGCTCAAATACTGAGTATTTCACCTAATAAACAAACGTGGTATACGCGGTTTGTTGACATAACAAAATAATGTAAACATCCATGCGTAATACAACTAGTGTATCCTGAATAACACGATTTATGGTAGATATTTACCGTTATATCTCACATTTGTGCCTATTTATTTGTAGACCATTCTAAGTTAAATTATCTCTCAACGACATTATCTCGCGTTTAGTATTGACTCCGATGACAAACAAGCATCAATTCAGGAGCATGGATGACCGTTATATGAAATCATACTTTCAATCCACAAAAACACTGTTTATTGACTCAATGTTAGTATGCGAATGTATTTATAGTAGTAATGCATTTATACGCGAAAAACTGCATTTTATTTGCTTTTTGCGATGTAATGTCGCTTTAATTATTATATTATACATGTACATATACAAACCAACAGATATTTCTCAAAATAATATTCATATAGTTTAACAACCATAGTTAGCAAGCACCCAATTTATAAAACGAATACTCAATGCTATGTAATTGTAAGCTGCTCATAGATTCCGTGCAAACATGGAATCGTTATAACCCATGACATGCGCATCGTCTAATCGGTTGTTATCACAGACGGACCTGTAGTCCAGTGGTAACACGCTGAACTGATAATCCAGGGATCGCAGGTTCGATCCCCCGTCTGATCCTAATAAAATTAACAGTCTTTGAGATGGGACGTTAAACCAAGGTATACGAACCAGAGGAGATTCTGAAATGGGTCTCTTTCTGTATCATTGCACTATCCTCCAAATATCTAAAATGACTAATCTCTTCAGGAGGCGTCGCTCATATGGGCAACCGGTAGCGACGATAAATAAACGTAAAACACACACACTCGGTTGTTATCGACACACATGGGTGTCATTTGACACCGATTTGGCCAATCAAGTGGGACGGAGAGATGAGGAAAACATGTGACACGAGGGCAGTGACCTATCATGTCCAACGATTTATTTCAGTATGAAGTTAAGATGCATTCTGAAAAACACAAATAAATGGGGAATCTAGTGGGGAAATGTGTCTTTGTGATAGCGCAGTGGTAGCGTGTGCGCTTCATGTGTGTGAGAGGCATGTAGTACGCGCCCAGCAGTAGCCGTTACGATTGTGCCCTTAGACACGTGCTTACATGCAACACTTCTCTCACACGCATGGCGATGGATTCCATCTGGAATGAGGTCTGGAGAGCGATTAAAATAATATTGTAAGAATGTGTTTCGCAATCGAGCTAAAATAAATTTCATACACTAATTGTTCATTTTGTGATATTATATCCGCTGGTTTTAATGGACATCACTGTTGTAATAATATTGGATATAAAATATTCACGTTTATTTCTGGAAAAAGTAACTAAACCATTACGGTGATTTTCCAGAAATAAACGTGACTGTTTTATATCCAATATTATTTATTGATGCTATATGTAGCGCTTTGAGTGTCCTTCTTAGCCTGGATTCCAGACGGAGTCTGATTTTTCACTTTTTATCTTCTGGCAAAATGAAATTGATATTATCAGAAATTCAATACGGCCCACTTAATAGTATCTGTGTTAAATATATATTTATTTGACTGACCAGGCAACTATATATCGACGCCTGTTCCCAGGCTATATTCTTGTGCCAGTCGTGATTAACCGAGGACATTCCGGACCAGTAGATGCTATAAATTGCCCCGGTTCTCTTAGTTCGTGCTATACGACAATTAACGTTCATTAGACAACGACTAATTCACGTGGTTCAATGAAAAAGCCACATCTCTCGCTTCTAAATCGTATAGATGTGACCTACTTATGTACGTTTTCTAAATCAGATAGATAAACTCATTGGCCCGGTCCGTCTTAGCGAAATATACTATATTCGTGATATATCCTACACTTATATAATTATTATGTTCACCGACGGTAGTCAATTCTTTCAACAACCTATATTAGATTGCATTGTTCATAAGCCCCAATATTTCCGAAACAGGTTTAATGTTAAGAGTTCGTTACGATGCTTAGTTCTTACTGATTTGCTATTTTCCACTACAATCACTGTCTGTCAATCAATAGTCTAGTACCCGTTCATACAAGTATCTGCAAACTCTGCATTGTGTGTAAATTTACTGGGGTGCATTTACGTAAACTATACGCACAAGAGACAGACACATACGATGGTATATTATGCTTATATACACTCAAATTCAAATTGTATAAGTTTTCTGTTTCAATAATGTCCTTATTGCGGAATTGTGAGCCCGGCGTAGTCCCATGCACCAAAGCCAGTTATATTAAGAATATCAGAAGAAAGTCGACAAGTGCTAGTCGTCTTCAAATACATAAACGACACACAGTTTACATTTTCCATGCACTTGTGCCCGCATGCGAATTTGTCTCGAACTCTCTGATATAATTGTATTGCTGTAGTATTTTTAAAATAAGTCCAGCCAGTGAGTGAAAACACAAGTAACGACGATGGTATTGTACGCGTTGTCTGTCCGTACGTCTGCATTATTAATACTAGAAGCGACAACGCACAACCGTAATACACACGTTCCATCCTCATGCTGATGCTGTACTGACGAACATATTATAATTCTTTACATTATAAAACTTATTACAGTATTGATTAATTTTAATATGGAATGAAATAGGGTTGATATTATATTATATTAAGGTTAATTCGCCGTGGATTATAATATAATGGAAAAAGCACCACGTGATTTCTCTTTAAATGTGAATATGTTTTCCTTTCTGTGTTGTGTTGATTAGCCTTTGTGTACATGGTCAGGCAATATCACCATCAATCAGAATAGTTATTCCACCTGCTATGCCACTCTATGGTCTATACTGGCGGGGTTCAGTTGTGTTCATGTTGACTTGAACCAATACAAAATAATCTATAGTTTTAGATTTTCATTAATTAACGATAAAATTTCAAGCTCAGGATTCTGCGTTTAAGCATCGTATTTGGGCCAATAGTTAATTTAATAAAACAGAATTTTGGTTATAGATTCTTTCTTTAGTTTAAAGCGACACATCGGTGAAAAAGCAATTTTTTACAGAATAAAATGTATTATTGTGGTATAATTTCCACCAAACTATTTGTAATAGAATCGAGTATTTCAACTAATAAACGCATCTAAAATTCGTCATTTCCGTTTCATGGAACGCGGACAGAATGATGCAAACATTGGTATTTCACAGAACTGTTAAAACGTCACAACAAAAAGTAGAACATATCGTACTTTGCGAGTGCTAGTGTTGCGGAATTAAACGAATTAATGAGGGTGCGGTAAATACGAAAAATGTCATAAAGCACGCAGTCAGGTTTTTAGAACTTTGTTGGGCAATAAAACAACACTATCATTGTCATTTGGGGAACAGTCAAAACTATTAACCCGGGATTATGTAGACGACCAGAGACCGAGGGCAATAGTTCATCGAGTTGTTCAAAGCACATCGGTGCAATCGTTTTGACTGTTCTCAAATGGCAATGATATTGGTGTATGCTAGTAATCATAACCTATGTAGCTAGATCCAACATTATTAACTTACATCGTAATGTTGATTAGGTATCGCAATGTTGATTTAGCACACACGGCCAATAAACGTTAAAATCCATTGCTCTGTCATAAAACCAGAATTATCAAGCTTATAAACGCTCAAATCCATTGCTCCGTCATAAAACCAGAATTATCAAGCTTATAAACGCTCAAATCCATTGCTCTGTCATAAAGCCAGATTTACAAAGCTTTAAACGTATTCGGTAGCTCACAGCGGGCAGACGTTTATCAACTCGAAGCGAGAATTGAACAGAAGTTGTATAAAGCTTTCAATTTAAGCTAATACAATACTATCTAGTATAGTGGTCAACGCGTCGTCTACGGACCAATAAACCAAAGGTTCGAACCTCTTCAGGAATTAATTCTGATATGGCCGGGTGGTGAGCCACCAGTTAGTTAATTAATGTCGGGTTATTTACTGCCTAACAGCATGCCTATCAACATGGCGCATGTTATACAAGGATATGATTAGGGACGCACTGGTGTTCATAAGATGTGTCTCATAAGCCGTCAGAAACGACTGACAACGTTTCGATAGTGGTGACATTATTAATTTCAGATTAAGTTTTGTCAACTATGCTTTTCTTTGACTCTGATCTTACTGCAAATGGACTTTTCATTTATTAATTTAGCATTAATAATTTAATTAATATACTGACACCAAAAAGAAACGATGTACTTGCATTAGAAGTAAAATTATATCCTTTTGAACAAAAGATAGGCAAATTAGCGCTTAAATATTAATAAAGTAGTGCAATGTCTGAAGGATTTTTTCTTTACTCATGATAGTAACATCAAAAATTCTAAAATTTGTAACGAAAATGTAACGCTCAATATAAAAGCGCACAGTTTTATATGGTGGAAGTATATGTGTTAATAAATAACAAACATAACACATATACACACTATATCTAATACTGGAACCATCGTCCTATCTGGCTTAATTACTGAGATAATGATGATTCTAGGTTGATGGTGGCGGCCATCTTTCTTGAGCCCTTGGATAATTTGTTTGTGTCCAAAAATGTATTTCTGGCTGTTTAAAATGTATCTTCAGCACACATAATATCCAAAAGGCTGATTTCTAGTACATTTTTATGTTTGGTGGCCATCTTGTTTTATGACGTCATTTTAGGGACTTTCCCGTAGGTCAAATTTGGTAAACTTTTGATATGGTGTTTTCCACATCCTAAACTGCAAGAAACAACCAAAATACAAACTGTTGCACTTTTTTTGGGGTCAGGTGGTATATTGACCCGCCTATATCTAATATATGACATTCAGACCGTATCACACGATTGCTTATAATGAATGAATCATACAGATATGATATGAAAACAGATAGATAGATACTTTTATTTCCTCCATTTCTGATGAGCATAGCATATTTACAAATCATTATTAATATGCATGTACAAACAGTATCATATAAATGCACAAATAGCAGGGTAAAATGTCAGATGAGTACTCGCAGCTGAACTATACGTGCATTAGAAACATTGCAAGATGATGCTACAGACATATGTCTTGTTCCAAACTTCTCAACCACAGTTCATACAGTAGAATACAATTACATGCATTCACTTCTCATGATGTCAACATTTGTTCTTTCAAGGCAGGAGCTATTGACCCGAAATAGAAGGCTATTGATCTATGATCACGAGAGTAACGCCCCAGAAACATATATAGTTTGCCTGGTCGGGTTTTCGCCTTCATCAGCACAATTATGGGCTATATCGCCGGCGGGCAAATTACCTAACATAATTCCTGGGCAGGCTCCAGCGGTTAACCAGTACTTGGTACACCAACCTACGTACGAAACTGCCAATGTTCTCATATAAACAGCGTCAATATACTACAGCGTCGTTACTTTTACCTTTGTATATAATGCCCTTTTTTGTGGTAATTACTATATATCTATGATTTTTACAGACTACAAGAAGCAGCTGCTAATTAGGTCATTCTCGATCTGATCCTGGGTGATAACTGATTTTGTAAAATATTTCGTAATAGCGCACTAGTGCTTGTTTTTCGATTTAGTGTTTTATACCATTTTGTTTTATTTCGTATTTAAATATAAATTAGCAACTATTTCTTGGCTTTAGAATGTAAATAAGCATTAACTAATAGTAGTGTGGGATTTTATAATGTGATATGTTTTGTTGCAATATGTCTCTTATAATTCTATTCAGAATGGCTATGTACTTTTAATCTGATTATTTACATTTGTGTTTGTATTACATGTATGTACATAGATGAGACTTTAATAAAGATTAAAACCTATAAATGAGACACGGCCTGAGCGGGGCTTGAAACCGTGACAATCAGTGATGATATGTTACAGTGGTATACAATATAAGTTTATGGTGTAACGTGAAACACATACAACTATTGATCATCAGATTAGTGGATCGGTTTTGGAACTGCTCCTGATACAGTGCACATATTATGTAGAATACAAATGTCTTCAATGCGTCTGTTAGTGCAGTAGTTGGACGAGTGGTGTCCCTAATGGGGTAGTGCTGTTCCAGTGAATAATATCCGGTAGTCGTTTGATTCGATTGTTCAGTATTTTCTGTGATCCTCTATAGATATTAAAAGGTGATTACGTGCTCTTTTGATCATGCAAAATGTTCGCATAGTGAAACTAGCAATCAAGTGCAGATGAAACATGTTTCAGTCACAGTTGCGATTGTTTCATTACGATATATTTGCATCGCTATTGCATTTCCTTCGATAAACGTATATGCCCTGGTTGTATGCAATTCCTTCTACGGGTTTCCAAGTAATGATATGCAGCTCACATGTGTACTCGATGGTACGGGCATGTGCATTCGCAGTGCTAGGCAGCGTTCTTCGCGAGAAAAGGCGTGTCTTACAGTTTATGCTGTTCCAAGGATGTTCTAATTATCAGATCCCCGCTACACGATAAGTCGAACATTGGACTAAATATCTTTTAATTGGAAAGTGTGATAATTTTTTATTTGTATCATTGAAAGGAATACTTAATGTAAATATAAGTAATGAACTGCGAGTTAATCGTTTTCGGTATCCACGGTAACTTTAACACACCCAATGTAGGTCATACCCCAATGGAAATTATTAACTCGCGATTCATTCCTTAAAAATGGCACGAGAAAACACTGTGTTAAGTACACAGCTGGAAGGATTCTGATTGGTTGAGAGAATACTCATTATAATTTGTAAATTAAACTTTAAAGTATGCATATTTCTATTTGAATTGGTACAAAATGTTAAAGATATGGATAATCAGTCATGACTGATAAAGCAATAATCCACTACAGAACTTCCTTTAGTAGAAATAGATGTGAATTCATTATCCACATTATCACGACCATTCAACATACACATATTTACATTGACTAAAGAAACTAACAATAATTCACCATACTTATTAAGACTAAAATCAATTACTTCCCGGTCAGTTACAACATCGATTCCTTTAATGTAATCATCATCATCTCCACATCTACTATTAAAGTCACCACATATATACATAGTTCCGCAATCTTTATACATGTAAATAATAGAGCAGCGAATCATAGAAGTTATTGTCATCAAACATAACAGACGAATTTTCAGGAGGAAGATAACGATACACAAGGTAGAATTGTAATATTATCAGACACAATTTATGCAGTAAAAAACTCTCATTAGAATGATCAATTATATACGCATTAAAATGTTCAAATAAGCTATTTATAATAAAAATAAAAAATCCAACACCACCGGAGCCGATCCTGACATTTCTATGAATGCGAATTCTGCTGTGGCCATACCAAGTAAAACCCTCCAAGTGAAACACATCGTTGGAAAGTAAATGTCTCTCGGCAATACCTAAGATAGTGGAGCTACGGGGAAAGCCGAATCAAACACAGAACTATCCCTATCAACATATGATTATATATTGCTAAGTACAGTCATACATGTATTAAACAGCCAGCCAAGAGTCTCACAGAAAGTGGCTGCTTAGAACAGCCGGCTGCTTAATAGATGTTAGATGTATAATAAATCAACATATTGGGAATCTGGAGACAAGTTTGAATGTAGGCCTACCTCTAAAATGTCTTTATTGAAACACTAAATCTTGTGTAATGCTGGTTTTGCAACAAGTACAATGCGTGACATTGCTGGTTTTGCTATTACCTCCCTTGGCAGATAAAGTCAGATTTATTCCGAAATGTAGATTGGTCCTTTTAATTTGAATCCTTTGTTATTACTGTTGTTCCATAACCAGATATTCCGGTATGATCAATGTGATTTTCTCAAAATCATGTTTAATAATTGATTATTAATATTTGCGGCAAGTACAGTACCCGTTGCCTGTAGAATATCTGTCGAGATTTAGTACTGTAACAATCATAAGATGAGAAAACGGATGAAAATTAACAGCATGGTGCAATAGAAACAGTAATATAAAAAGAAACCAGTTAAATGAATGTCGATTGTATGGGGATATAATAGTATATTAACCTAAATCTCTATGTAGGAAAGGGTTAAATGGCTGTCACTTGTATGGAGATATAATAGTATATTAACCTAAATCTCTATGAAGGAAAGGGTTAAATCGCTGTCGTTTGTATGGAGATATAGTAGTATATTAACCTAAATCTCTATGAAGGAAAGGGTTACAAGGCTGTCGTTTGTATGAAGATATAGTAGTATATTAACCTAAATCTCTATGAAGGAAAGGGTTAAATGGCTGTCGGTTGTATGGAGATATAATAATATGTTAACCTAAATCTCTATGAAGGAAAGGGTTAAATGGCTGTCGTTTGTATGGAGATATAATAGTATATTAACCTAAATCTCTATGAAGGAAAGGGTTACGAGGACCTATTTTATTTCAAGTATTCAAGGACAGTAGCAGGAATATGACTTTGAAATTGATTGCCAATAACGTTTAGGCTCGGTTATAGGAATTGTGCTATTCTACTAATATAGTCCGCGGTTTCTTACACTGTATTGACAGGGGCCCCGTGGCCGAGCAGCTACTGGGCGTTGACTTCAAGTCAAGTGTCCCTCTTCGCTGTAGGTTCGATTCACACTGGTGCTGCGGATTTATTTCATGTGAGGAGACTATCAAGGTGGCGTGCGGTAGGTCGGTGATTATACCTGGGTGCCCACCCGTGCCTGCAATACTGCATGGAGGGATACCCGGGGTCTACCTTCATCAGTACCAGCTGGAGACTCGCCATATGGCCTAAGCTGTTTGTGCGGCTTTAAGCACCAAAAACAAACACATGCACTGTATTGTTTGTGCATGTGCGTTTTGGAAACATGTAGCCTAAAACATCTATATCGCTATTCAGTGCAGTTCCCATGTTTTCATCTATTTTCGTATGAATTTCCTCACTAATGATATGCAGCTGGTATGCGCAATGGAAGCTATCTCGAAGTTACGAGCATAGAAGTAATGAAATGGCCTCCACACCTTAAACGCGCCCAATGTAGTCCATACCCCGATGGAAACTAACTATATTTAAATGCTATAGAAACGCAACCATATACATAAGAATATTTAATAATCAACGCATATAATTATTAAATTAGTCAATTAATACACTAGACAATCACCTAAAATAATCCATATCTCACAGTTCCATGTAATAATTCGCAGTTAAAGTATATCGCTAGAAAAATATTTGCAATATGTACATAGAAAATAAAATTATAAAATGTTGCGTTTTTAATACCGTCTAGTATATAACACGCGATTAATTCCTTGAATGGATCTTGCTGTAATATTTATCTTTCAATGTGTATTTAATTATTTTATAATGTCCAAATATTGTATATTTAGATATGTGTGCGTTTGTGAGAAATCATGTTAGCAAGCATCACATCCATGTAAGATAAATATTGTCCCAAAGGAATCATCCGTGCTTACGTTACTATCCGATTCCATTAACACTTCACCACACTTAAATGGCCTGCCATTTTGTCGATTGGCACACTAATGGAAAACATAATTATAAGTGCGTAAATACTGCTCAGAATCGACTATCCATACGTAAACGTATGTTTGTTTAGGTGCAGTAATGTATATACATGCAATATGATTTGTCTAGATGTAGTAATGTATATACATGCAATATGGTTTGTCTAGATGTAGTAATGTATATACATGCGATATGGCTTGTCTAGATGTAGTAATGTATATACATGCGTTATGGTTTGTCTAGATGTAGTAATGTATATACATGCGATAGGGTTTGTCTAGATGTAGTAATGTATATACAGCGATATTATTTGTCTAGATGTAGTAATGTATATACATGCGATAGGGTTTGTCTAGATGTAGTAATGTATATACATGCGATATTATTTGTCTAGATGTAGTAATGTATATACATGCGATATGGTTTGTCTAGATGTAGTAATGTAGGCTATAGGCATGCGATATGGTTTGTCTAGATGTAGTAATGTAGGCTATAGGCATGCGATATGGTTTGTCTAGATGTAGTAATGTAGGCTATAGGTATGCGATATGGCTTGTCTAGATGTAGTAATGTATATACATGCGATATGGCTTGTCTAGATGTAGTAATGTATATACATGCGATATGGCTTGTCTAGATGTAGTAATGTAGGCTATAGGCATGCGATATGGCTTGTCTAGATGTAGTAATGTATATACATGCGATATGATTTGTCTAGATGTAGTAATGTATATACATGCGATATGATTTGTCTAGATGTAGTAATGTATATACATGCGATATGGCTTGTCTAGATGTAGTAATGTATATACATGCGATATGGTTTGTCTAGATGTAGTAATGTATATACATGCGATATGGTTTGTCTAGATGTAGTAATGTATATACATGCGATATGTTTGTCTAGATGTAGTAATGTATATACATGCGATATGGTTTGTCTAGATGTAGTAATGTATATACATGCGATATGGCTTGTCTAGATGTAGTAATGTATATACATGCGATATGGCTTGTCTAGATGTAGTAATGTATATACATGCGATATGATTGTCTAGATGTAGTAATGTATATACATGCGATATGGTTTGTCTAGATGAGTAATGTATATACATGCGATATGGCTTGTCTAGATGTAGTAATGTATATACATGCGATATGGTTTGTCTAGATGTAGTAATGTATATACATGCGATATGGTTTGTCTAGATGTAGTAATGTATATACATGCGATATGATTTGTCTAGATGTAGTAATGTATATACATGCGATATGGCTTGTCTAGATGTAGTAATGTATATACATGCGATATGGTTTGTCTAGATGTAGTAATGTATATACATGCGATATGATTTGTCTAGATGTAGTAATGTATATACATGCGATATGGTTTGTCTAGATGTAGTAATGTATATACATGCGATATGATTTGTCTAGATGTAGTAATGTATATACATGCGATATGGTTTGTCTAGATGTAGTAATGTATATACATGCGATATGGCTTGTCTAGATGTAGTAATGTATATACATGCGATATGGTTTGTCTAGATGTAGTAATGTATATACATGCGATATGGTTTGTCTAGATGTAGTAATGTATATACATGCGATATGGTTTGTCTAGATGTAGTAATGTAGGCTATAGGCATGCGATATGGTTTGTCTAGATGTAGTAATGTAGGCTATAGGCATGCGATATGGCTTGTCTAGATGTAGTAATGTATATACATGCGATATGGTTTGTCTAGATGTAGTAATGTATATACATGCGATATGGTTTGTCTAGATGTAGTAATGTATATACATGCGATATGGTTTGTCTAGATGTAGTAATGTAGGCTATAGGCATGCGATATGGCTTGTCTAGATGTAGTAATGTATATACATGCGATATGGTTTGTCTAGATGTAGTAATGTATATACATGCGATATGGTTTGTCTAGATGTAGTAATGTAGGCTATAGGCATGCGATATGGCTTGTCTAGATGTAGTAATGTATATACATGCGATATGGTTTGTCTAGATGTAGTAATGTATATACATGCGATATGGTTTGTCTAGATGTAGTAATGTAGTCTATAGGCATGCGATATGGTATGTCGAGATGTAGTAATGTAGGCTATAGGCATGCGATATGGTTTGTCTAGATGTAGTAATGTAGGTCATTGGCATGCGATATGATGTGTCTAGATATAGTAATGTATATACATGCGATATGGTTTGTCTAGATGTAGTAATGTAGGTCATTGGCATGCGATATGATTTGTCTAGATGTAGTAATGTATATACATGCGATATGATTTGTCTAGATGTAGTAATGTATATACATGCGATATGGCTTGTCTAGATGTAGTAATGTATATACATGCGATATGGTTTGTCTAGATGTAGTAATGTATATACATGCGATATGGTTTGTCTAGATGTAGTAATGTATATACATGCGATATGGTTTGTCTAGATGTAGTAATGTATATACATGCGATATGGTTTGTCTAGATGTAGTAATGTATATACATGCGATATGGCTTGTCTAGATGTAGTAATGTATATACATGCGATATGGCTTGTCTAGATGTAGTAATGTATATACATGCGATATGATTTGTCTAGATGTAGTAATGTATATACATGCGATATGGTTTGTCTAGATGTAGTAATGTATATACATGCGATATGGCTTGTCTAGATGTAGTAATGTATATACATGCGATATGGTTTGTCTAGATGTAGTAATGTATATACATGCGATATGGTTTGTCTAGATGTAGTAATGTATATACATGCGATATGATTTGTCTAGATGTAGTAATGTATATACATGCGATATGGCTTGTCTAGATGTAGTAATGTATATACATGCGATATGGTTTGTCTAGATGTAGTAATGTATATACATGCGATATGATTTGTCTAGATGTAGTAATGTATATACATGCGATATGGTTTGTCTAGATGTAGTAATGTATATACATGCGATATGATTTGTCTAGATGTAGTAATCAGGGTTGGCAGGTTTCTTCCCTATAGGGAAAAAACCACGGTTTTTCCCCGGTTTTTTCCGATACGGAAGAAATACGTTTCTTCCCAACTACTGGGAAGAAATGGAAGAAACCTCCTTGTTGTCAATTTGTTTAGTAATATATGCGCAAAATATAGATAAAATGTATATATTATGATTAATATTGCTTCAACAATAACATCCGTTGATCAAGTCCAATTGACAGGTGTCAATTAGATTGTATAGTGAAGTCCCATAAGCTGGGTCACACCAACCAACCTGTTATAATTACTAGCTATTGTTATATGTTTCAATTGACAGGTTATTGACTTCTAAAAGTGGCAAACATGTGATATGGCTTCATTTTTGTTCAGGGGTTTCCTATTGAAATACAATACACAACAATGGCATGCCCCTTATTAAACAACTTTTACCATGGCTTCATTTTATTCAAAGGCATCCCATTGATTACATTTTCACTATATAACCAAGCGAGAGAAGTAATTTAAATTCAGAAACTGACAGTGCCTTTGCGTTAAACTGGGAACCATTATCACCAAGTTGACATTTATTTTTCTCATTAGTTCTATTTAAATCATAATGTATAGGGGTGGCAGACCTCGTGACACTATTTGGGAACACTTTGTTTCTGTGACAGTGGCTGGAAAAGAGTATGCTAGGTGCAAACTTTGTGAGAACCAGCAGCTTCCTAAAGCTTGCCGTCTAAAACTCCATTATGCGAAATGCAGTGCAGCATACCACTTACCAGCAGAAAAAGAGATCCCTGAGCAGCCTATGTCAGTAAAAAGACGGAGATCTCCATCTCCTCCACCAACCAAACGACAGGCTATCTCAATCCAACCAGACATGGATAGTTGTGTTGTGAAGACATCTCTAAACCAGAAAAATGCCATTGACTTGGAGATTGCCAAATTCTTCTACGCATGCAATATACCATTCAATGCCGCTGACCATCCACAGTACAAAAAGATGATGAGTACACTACGAGCAGGATATCAGCCACCTAACAGGAAGCAGATAGCCGGAAAACTCCTAGACACTGTGTATGATCAACTCCAGGAGGATATGAAGCATGTCATTGGCGGAAAAACTGCAACTCTTGTACAAGACGACTGGAGTAATTGCCACAACGAACCTATAATTGCAAGTTGCCTCCAGGTTGAGAACAAATCCTATCTTTTAGATAGCCACCCTACTGGATCTATGTCAAAAACAGGGGACAATTGCAAGATGTTGTGTCAGGAGTCCATCAAAAAGGCAAGGGAAAACTACAACTGCACTGTATCTGGAGTATGTACTGACAATGCTAAGAACATGGGAAAAATGCGTGCTGCCTTACAAGAAGATGACCCAGACCTCACTGTGTATGGCTGCTCTGCCCACTGGCTCAACTTACTTGGGCTGGATCTAACTTCACAGTCAGTGATGAAGCATGTTGTGGAAGTACAGAAGTATTTTCGCAACCACCATAAGCCATGTGCTTGGCTGTCTGAGTGTGCCGAAAGTAAGAAACCACAGCTCCCTGGAGAAACACGATGGAAGTCTCAACTCACCTGTTTAGACAGCTATATTGCCAACAGAACCAGCTACAGGAAGATTGTTCAGGACCATGAGGATGAGATTGACCAAACCATTGCCAAAAAGATACAGGATATCAATATCTATAGGAATTCCAAGGACATGGCAGAGCTGCTTCGCCCTGTAGCAACTGCTATTGATGCTTGCCAGGCAGACTACTCCTCTCTGGCATCAGCGTGCCATACATGGCTGTCTCTTCTGGATAATCCCAATCTTCAGTCACCAGCGCACAAGACCCTTGTCACAAAGCGGTTTAAGCAAGCAATCATACCAGAACACTTTACAGCTTACAAACTACATCCAGCATATCAGGGTGTTAAACTATCTGCTTGGCAATTGGAGATTGTTAATGACTTTAGTATGTCCAAGAGTCCTGCCTTCATCACTGAGCTGATTGCCTTTCAAGCCAAATCCACACCATACCCTGCTGCATTTTTCAATGAGGCAGCACTTCGGATGGATCCAGTTACCTGGTGGAAAGCAGCTAAATCCAGTGGTGTAAATTCTGACTTTGTAGACTTTGTGGTATGTCTTCTACAGGCACCAGCTTCCTCAGCGTCAGTAGAGCGTATATTTTCCAACTTTGGACAGATCCACAGTAAAATTAGGAACAGACTAGGAAATCAAACTGCAGGAAAGTTAGTGTTCTGTTTCCGGCTCCTGAGAGGTGATCTTGAGATTGATTATTAACTGCTGTTTTTTTACATGAACAGTGTGCTTATCTACCTGATGTGAAGACTGCTAATTGTGAGAACATTGTGCTAATGTATATATGTAAATATTATTCTCTTATAGTTGCTGACAGTGATGCAATAAAAATATCACACTTTATTCCCAGTTTATTCCTAGTTTCTCCCATTTCTTCCGGGAAGAAAGGTGTTTCTTCCCTTTTTTCCCATGTTTCTTCCCACGGAAGGGAAGAAATACCTTTCTTCCCGGAAGAAAGCCAACCCTGGTAGTAATGTATATACATGCGATATGGTTTGTCTAGATGTAGTAATGTATATACATGCGATATGGCTTGTCTAGATGTAGTAATGTATATACATGCGATATGGTTTGTCTAGATGTAGTAATGTATATACATGCGATATGGTTTGTCTAGATGTAGTAATGTATATACATGCGATATGGTTTGTCTAGATGTAGTAATGTAGGCTATAGGCATGCGATATGGTTTGTCTAGATGTAGTAATGTAGGCTATAGGCATGCGATATGGCTTGTCTAGATGTAGTAATGTATATACATGCGATATGGTTTGTCTAGATGTAGTAATGTATATACATGCGATATGGTTTGTCTAGATGTAGTAATGTATATACATGCGATATGGCTTGTCTAGATGTAGTAATGTATATACATGCGATATGGTTTGTCTAGATGTAGTAATGTATATACATGCGATATGGTTTGTCTAGATGTAGTAATGTATATACATGCGATATGGTTTGTCTAGATGTAGTAATGTAGGCTATAGGCATGCGATATGGTATGTCGAGATGTAGTAATGTAGGCTATAGGCATGCGATATGGTTTGTCTAGATGTAGTAATGTAGGTCATTGGCATGCGATATGATGTGTCTAGATATAGTAATGTATATACATGCGATATGGTTTGTCTAGATGTAGTAATGTAGGTCATTGGCATGCGACATGATGTGTCTAGATGTAGTAATGTATATACATGCGATATGGTTTGTCTAGATGTAGTAATGTATATGAATGCGACATGGCTTATCTAGATGTAGTAATGCATAGGAATGCGATGTGGTTTGTCTAGATGTAGTGTATATGAATGCGATATGGTTTGTCTAGATGTAGTGTATATGCATGCGATATGATTTGTCTAGATGTAGTGTATATGAATGCGATATGGCTTGTCTAGATGTAGTGTATATGAATGCGATATGGTTTGTCTAGATGTAGTGTATATGAATGCGATATGGTTTGTCTAGATGTAGTGTATATGAATGCGATATGGTTTGTCTAGATGTAGTGTATATGAATGCGATATGGCTTGTCTAGATGTAGTGTATATGAATGCGATATGGCTTGTCTAGATGTAGTAATGTATATGAATGCGATATGGTTTGTCTAGATGTAGTAATGTATATGAATGCGATATGGTTTGTCTATATGTAGTGTATATGAATGCGATATGGTTTGTCTAGATGTAGTGTATATGAATGCGATATGGTTTGTCTATATGTAGTGTATATGAATGCGATATGGTTTGTCTAGATGCAGTGTATATGAATGCGATATGGTTTGTCTAGATGTAGTGTATATGAATGCGATATGGTTTGTCTATATGTAGTATATATGATAACGAGAGGTAGTAGTGCATACGAATGCGATATGATCAATCTATCCCATTCCAGTCTTTTCATTATACACAGTTTGTGCTTCCTGCGATTTTAATGAAGCATGTTTCATGTGGTTTCATGATTGAGGAAATGTCGACGGAATACATATCATGAGCACAAGCAGGGTGGCGGCCGCCAACATCATGGTAGAGTGGAACAGCAACACAACCCCCGGGAAACTGCTCTTCTTTTCCTGAATAATCAATATAAATATATTAAAATACAACCCAAAAAAATCAATATTTTAAGCACAATCTTCATCCGCTATGTCAAAATCGGCTATATCGAATTTCGTGAAGTCAAACTTATTAGGTTATTTCAAAGTATTTTTGTTCAGTCCGACGGAATTCGACATAACGGAGGTAGTCTATTAGACTCTATAGATTCCTTCTGTTTTACATTTTTGGTGCCAGATTCACGAAATTTGCATAGCAAATGTATGTCCAAAAGAAGATGTAGTCGTATGTGTTATTGGGTGTCTGTTTTAAATAACCAATTTGTGAGGGCCATGACATATATTGTGGTGCTAAAACATGTGGACCGACCCATATACTGCCGTTCACTTTGCCCCATAATTAATCAACGTAAGTTGTTTTGTTGTAAATAAAGTATTTCTTCACTCATTTAATCATTCATATATTCATTCACTCATTTAATAATTCATATATTCATTCATTCATATATTCATTCATTCATTTAATCATTCATATATTCATTCACTCATTTAATAATTCATATATTCATTCATTCAATCATTCATATATTCATTCACTCATTTAATCATTCATATATTCATTCACTCATTTAATCATTCATATATTCATTCACTCATTTAATCATTCATTCACTCATTTAATCATTCATATATTCATTCATTCAAATACAATGTATACGGCTTAGTTGCACACTCTAACATTTGCCAACTATGCCGATGTTGAATCGGAGAGCAGACTCTTACCATATCACAGAGGACACAGAATGGTGTAATAGAGACAGCAATTTCAAAACAAACACTGTCTGTTTAAGTTTAAACTTTATTTATTTTACAACGATTGCGAAGCAAGTTCTAACAACTTATATTAATCACTCTCGTTGGCGAGGATGAAAGCGTAAATGTGGTCATTCATGTAGGAGGAAACGGAGTACCCGGAGATAACCCACCTGTCCGATCTGGCGACCACCGTACCGGGTTGCATTGGTGAGAAGCGAGCGCGCTAACCACTGCGCTAATTGGACACGGTCGGTGCTAATCGATAATCTGCATCTGTAAGTAGGTGGTACCCTATTAATATTAATAATTTATCCATGCGAAACGGTACATCCGGTACATAACCTTAGACCTAACCCTAGTTTATACAAATTTATTTTAGCTCGATTGCGAAACAAGTTCTTACAATTTATATTACTAATATTAATCACTCTCGCGACCTCATTCCTGATGGAACCCATCGCCACGAGGGAGAGAGAAGAGGCAACGTTGAATTTAAATGCCTTGCCTAAGGGCTCAATCGTAACGGCTCCAGCTGGGCTCGAACTCTGGGCCACCAGGTTTGGCTAGGGTTTAAGGGTGGTGTTTAGACCTAACCCTAAACCACACCATTAAACCCTAGCCAACATGGTAGCCAACGAATATCGATTATCATTCAGCAAGTATGAACAAACATACACACATCCGGCACTATCCGCTGGGATAGTCGGATCCCGGCTGGGATAGTCGGATCGGATAGTCGGATCTCGGTTCGGATAGTCGGATCTCGGCTGGGATAGTCGGATATCAGCTGGGATAGTCGGATCTCGGCTCGGATAGTCGGATCTCGGCTGGGATAGTCGGATCCCGGCTCGGATAGTCGTCGGATCTCGGCTCGGATAGTCGGATCTCGGATAAATCATAGACTCTCATTAATTGCATTGTTATTAGGACATTGGAGCTATGGGGAAAGCAGACTCAAACAAAGACTTTAATTACTATCAACATAACATTATATATTGCTATACAGTCAAACATGTCTTAAGCCTATTAATCGCTAATTTATGAAATGTACTTACTAGACTAGACGTTAGATACATTGAAACGATATTTAAATAGTTATGGTTAGGCAATCAGAACTATAGAATAAATTGGTATGTGGACCAGTCGTTACATACCAATCCTTGAGTGCAGGTTCGATCCCACGTCTGACCATAATAATATTAACAGTCTTTCAGGTGGGACTGTAAACTGAGGTATCGTGTATCGGCGCTATGCACGGGGCATGTAAAAGAACCTGCGATACTTGGAATTGGAGCATCTTCTGTGTCTTGCAATATCATCCATTATCTGGAATAACACCTACTATACCTTGCAATATCCTCCATCATCTGGAATAGCACATACTATACCTTACACTATCCTCCATCATCTGGAATAGCACATGCTATACCTTACACTATCCTCCATTATCTGGAATAGCACCTACTATATCTTGCACTATCCTCCATAGCAAAACAAATGACTAGTATACGTATGGCAATGTCGTCCCCATTAACAGTGGGGCGACGATGAACAACCAAAAATAAAAAGAGATACTCACCTCACTAGTGGTGGCTACGCTCGCTTCAAGAACTCCATAGTCATTCACGTATTGTGTATTCTATAGAATTTAGAACAATGGCAGACCTTATATATGTTCACATGTGACTGTGAAAATATTGAAAACACGACTAAACTATTATTACAGTCTTGCACACATGCATATTTCATCAGCATTGCAAATCCTCAGTTACATATACATTTACTAGCATATATGTATGCAATATATACATGTATACATGATGTTGTTTCCCACGTTTTGTTTTTAAATATACACTTCCATTGCATTTATATAAAACGTATTATGTCAACATAAAATACATGTAGTATTGTTATCTCATAAATATTATGCAATGAAGTACATGGTTAATGTTGAGTGCATGGTATAGTGTCGCGTGCATGGTTAGTGGTTTAGTGTCGCGTGCATGGTTAGTGTAGAGTGCATGGTTAATGTCACTCGTCACTCACCGATGTAGGTTCGAATCCCACTGGGGGTGTCGAGCAGATTTAAAACGAGGAATGTATCCATGTCGGTGGATCTACTCGATTGCCAGTCCGTGTTTGAAATACTGCTCTTCCCTCTCCCTATGGGCGTTGGATTCCATCAGGAATGAGGTCTCGAGAGTGATTAATATAAGTTATTAGAACTTGTTTCGCAATCGAGCTAAAATAAATTTGTATAAACTAAATACTGCTAGGGGGAACCTAGTCGTCCCCCGTCATTAACAACAGCTGGAGTGTCGCTATATGACCCAAGCTGTTGGGGGGGGGGTAAAGTCGCACCAACAGGTTATGCGGCTACTCTACTGCTATTGTTGGTAGAGGAAGACCCCGGGTGTCCTCCGAGCTTACATGTTTTCAAAACGCCAATACATAATCCTGGTTTCCCATACTAAATGAGTTTCTTTCAAAAAGCTATCGTCAAAGACTCAAACATTGATTTAATGAAATTGTTATATCTAAACAGTTACTTATTTTCTTCGTATTTAATGATGATAACATTAAATAATAAATCTCCTTTACGAAATGATAAAATAAAAATAAATACAAATTATTAAACATTTTCAACACACATGCTGTTTATACGAATTTTAATTTGTTGTTGCACCTGGGTCGGTGATATTGAGTTGTGATATTGAGTTGGAATACGGACATCGGTTCGAATCTTTTTTGTTTCGATATTGTTAACATATATGTATAGATTCAGCTATTGTACCGTATTATGATATTACTATCATACCAGTGAAAACCAGATAGTACCCAGTCTGCGAGTCCCACAAGTTCTAACTCTAAATACATATGGTTGTATATACGTAAATATCGAATGTAGTTCCAATAACTAATATAGTTCATTTTTCGTTTTGGTACAAATGCATTTTCGTGACAGGCAGTGTATAGTTTTTTGAGAAATTATGTGACTTGAGAAGACTTCCGACTATAGCTGGTGTGTAGAAAAGTTGTGGTATAAGAATTCAGACCATTGCAAACTGAAGGTTGGTATACTGTATTATTTGGCGGAGGAATATAGTGTGTAAACACAGTGACGTTATTCACAGATGAGCACTGGCTATGTGAATCGTTATATTTGGAAGATATTTGCTCCTTTACAGTTTGATTTGAATACCTCTTCACAGTGGATGTGGTATCTGAAGAAATGAAAGATTGGAAATATAAATGAACAGACTGTATGTTTTTACTTTTTACTATGTATGTAATAGGCAGTTTATGTGTTGTTTTACAACCATAATGCACGGAAATGCACAGCCAAGCATCTACAATAAAAATGTCCCCGGACAACACAAGATGGTTCCCCTCGGTTAGCTTCAGTTTCTGGCTACACCACTGAACGCCCCTCGTATATAGTTATGTATTTGGTTACTTACGGGATTCGCAGCCTGCTGTGGACTTGCATAGCTCAGATTTCGATTCCCTTAAAACAAGTATATCTTTAATTAGCATGCATCTGTGTATAAATAAAATTGTTGGTGAAATCTAAATCAAATCATTTTCTATATTTGATATAAAAAATTTATATAAAACTATGAAACGACTGTTTCTACTAATAAAAGCATTCGAATATACATTGATTTATATTACTAAAATACATAAATATTGTACTTTATTTCAATTTCTCTCTATAACAATTTCGCTGAAATTTCGCTGTATCAGTATTTCGCACTATTTCGCTGTATCAGTATTTCGCACTATTTCGCTGTATCAGTATTTCGCACTATTTCGCTGTTATCAGTATTTCGCACTATTTCGCTGTATCAGTATTTCGCTGTATCACTATATTTCGCTGTATCAGTATTTCGCTGTATCACTATATTTCGCGATTCTTTTAGAATTTACCAGTTTCTCACTGTTTTACAATCGCTCATATATTAAGCTTAACAAACTATTACTGAACATTTCACTATAATCGCACGAACTCGATATTTCCATCATCTGCATGTACATTCGCTGATTTACCGTATTGAAAAGAAAACCATCAGCAATGTTCACGCAATCTTGAAATAATAAAATACACGAAAATATAAAATGTGGCGAACGAAATTTTGAAAATCACACTGCAAATAAAGAAGTTAGGACAGGTTAATTATCTCAAATAGAAAATTATCGAGGCGGTCATCTTGGAATAACAAACTCACAGGATCTTTTGAAAAAAGTGAATCATTCTCTTTTTATCAACACCAATATTTAATTTAACATTCAATTTAAAGCTGCATGTGTAGCTTCATGCATATTATTTAACAAGTTTATTTATGTTTGAAACTAGACGTCAGTTTTTATGTATAGGGCAGGGCCGTAGCTAATGTTGCTATAACTTGTGGCCCGGTCGTTTGTTTTTCTTGAAATTCTCATGTTTTGTATTCACATATGTAAAACGAATCGAGCAATAACATATGATTAAACTAAGTTTTTATGTAGTTATGATATAACCTACATATATTCAAAATGGCAGCCATTGTGAACAATATTTCAAGTTTCCAATAACTGCTTTATTTAAAGTTAGAGTTTCACAATTATTTAAACAGTTCCAATTGCACGGTGCTCAAATGATCACATTTTACAGTATGTAGAAGTTTTTCCTTTAAACATAATTTGTATAATATCACTACTTTTAATTATCTGTATATACTTACAGAGGACCTTATGTATGTTAGCCTAACCACTGACCAACTATGTGTGCCCTATTTCAGATGAATTGAATCAACAAACTGTGGCCATTCGTCCTTGACAGAAAAGGAATTGGGTGAGCATACGACTAGCGCATCGTAAAATTCACTAAAGGGTATAAACCCCTAAATGCTGATGGCACAGAACCATAAATGTTAACCGCCTCAACAATAAACTCACCTAACCTGAAGTGATAGATGCTAATATTTACCCTTGTTTGTTCGTCGTCTGTGCACTTCTAGTATAAACTGGACACACACAAATACACCAGCATAAGTGAACATCACGTATTTAGCATATATGTCAACCATCGCTGTACTGAGATTGATTCCAAAGTATATTGTTACCACTGCAATAATCATAAATGAGATAAACGATTCATAGGCAGTGTTAGGAACGAGATTAAAAATAATAATTACAAACTGTAATTCGTTAATCCATTCAACAGGGAGTAACTGACATGGACTGGTGCAATATATTTTTAGATCAATAAATAAGAACATTACATTTTGGACAGGTTCATTCATCAGAATTGGCAATGTTGTCTAAAAATAGTAATAGTACTGGCACAAAGTGCAGATCCTGATGAGACGGCTCGTCACGAGCCGGCTCATATGGATCTACACATTTTGTAAGCCTATTTAGAGGTATGCTGTCACAGTTAAACGGGTTAATAGACAGTGTGCCTCATTATTTATTCTAGCTAGAGGCTAGCACTCGGAAATATGCAAACCCCAAGCTGGTATTTGACACAAGAACAAATGTATGATTTAACCTGACCTTGACCTTGATTTCACATTGAAAGGTCAACCTCAAGGTCACGATGTATGGCTAATTTGAAAGGTCATTTGAGGTTTTCCATTAGGTATTCCATTGACCTATATATTGTTTCGCGTTACAAACATGTATAGCATACTATAGACTTAAATATGGATGGAAACTTCGCTGTGCCGTCGCTACCACGTGCATGCACTGACCTCTCCCAAATTAAATTAGTTCCACATAGGCCAACAGTCTACGTTATCCTCAAGGTTTCATCAAAATCAATAACTAACTCTTTGAGTTATCATGTCCATAATCAGATATATAATTATGTCCTCAGCTTCCGTTATTTCAACTATTAGACTGTGACACCGAGTTCTATGACGACATCGGTTCCATCTTCACACTGTGACACCGAGTTATATGAAGACATCGGTTCGATCTTCACACTGTGACACCGAGTTATATGGTGACATCGGTTCGATCTTCACACTGTGACACCGAGTTATATGGCGACATCGGTTCCATCTTCACACTGTGACACCGAGTTCTATGGCGACATCGGTTCCATCTTCACACTGTGACACCGAGTTCTGTGGCGACATCGGTTCCATCTTCACACTGTGACATCGAGTTATATGGCGACATCGGTTCCATCTTCACACTGTGATATCGAGTTATATGGCGACATCGGTTCCATCTTCACACTGTGACATCGAGTTATATGACGACATCGGTTCCATCTTCACACTGTGATATCGAGTTCTATGGCGACATCGGTTCCATCTTCACACTGTGACATCGAGTTATATGACGACATCGGTTCCATCTTCACACTGTGACACCGAGTTATATGACGACATCGGTTCCATCTTCACACTGTGATATCGAGTTCTATGGCGACATCGGTTCCATCTTCACACTGTGACATCGAGTTATATGACGACATCGGTTCCATCTTCACACTGTGACACCGAGTTATATGACGACATCGGTTCCATCTTCAAACTGTGACACCGAGTTATATGACGACATCGGTTCCATCTTCATACTGTGACACAGAGTTATATGACGACATCGGTTCCATCTTCACACTGTGACACCGAGTTATATGACGACATCGGTTCCATCTTCATACTGTGACACAGAGTTATATGACGACATCGGTTCCATCTTCACACTGTGACACCGAGTTATATGACGACATCGGTTCCATCTTCACACTGTGACACCGAGTTCTATGACGACATCGGTTCGATCGTCACACTGTGACACCGAGTTCTAAGGCGACATCGGTTCGATATTCACGCTGTGACACCGAGTTCTATGACGACATCGGTTCCATCTTCACACTGTGACACCGAGTTCTATGACGACATCGGTTCCATCTTCACACTGTGACACCGAGCTATATGACGACATCGGTTCCATCTTCACACTGTGACAATAACGTTATGGTGGCACCGAGTAGAGTAAGTAGGACTTGTTCACAGTGTAACATGTCAATTATCTTATCTACGGGACTCACATAGGAGACAATTTAGTATTTTTATAATAATATAATATGACAGTGCATTGCACAAGACATAAACCTATTGATCATGGCAGGACATATAATTGCGTGGCACAACTTACACTGACATAAGCACCCACATCCCCACAACCACATCCCCGGCCCGCCCATAGCATGTTACTTACCAGCGGTTATATGAGCAGTTGTTCCCACGCTGAAATGTGCCCAGTTGAAAATGGGTCTGTTTTTATGATCCGCCGACGGCCGAAACAAGGCCATAATAGGCTGAAAAATAACATTGAACACGCTGATGTTAACATGATATAATTCCCGACAACTTAATAATTCCCGACAACTTAATTTATTGTAAGACGTTACAGACGGATATGTAGTCCAGTGGTAACACATTGGACTGGTAATCCAGGGATCGCAGGTTCGATCCCCCGTCTGACCCTAATAAAATTAACAGTCTTTCAGATGGGACGTTAAACCGAGGTCTCGTGTCGGTGCTTTACACCGTGCACGTAAAAGAACCAGAGGAGATTCTGGAATGGGTCTCTGTCTGTATCATGCACTATCCTCCAAAAATCTAAAATAATCGCTCATATGGGCAACCGGTAGCGACGATAAATAAACGTAAATATTTTTTATTGTAATTAATTTGTAATTGGTGGTTACTTCCGTTGCTTTAAAAGATGGCGAGAGATACTTCTTACATTTGATAAATATCAGGCGATTGTTTAATTTAAAAAGGTATTATTGATAAACACAATGAGGTCCGATTCATTGATTCTAGCCTGGGTTCCAGTCTGTCGATTTTTCACTTTTTAATTTCTGACAAAATTATCAGACACTCAATACGGCCCAATTAATAGTCTCGGTGTTAAAATATATGTGTTTGACTGACCAGGCAAAATATATCGACGCCTGTTCCCAGGCTACGTTGATTCAACGATATCCACGATTTACGCCGACGTATCTATGCAATCAAGTGCATGTGTTTAAACCGATTACAACAGTTAGTATCAATAATTGTTTAAACATTAAATAAAGCACACCGGTGTACTTACATTGATAATAGTTAAAGTAGAGACAGCAATTCCAAGGTAGGGGTGTGCTTTTGTGTATTCTTTGCCCGGTTCAGCTGAAATCTAAAGCAAATAAATAGAAATCAACATAATTGAATGTGTGTGTTTTACGTTTATTTATCATCGCTACCGGTTGCCCATATGAGCGACGCCTCCTGAAGCGATTAGTCATTTTAGATTGTTGGAGGATAGTGCAATGATACAGACAGAGACACATTCCAGAGTCGCCTCTGGTTCTTTTACGTGCACGGTGTACAGCACCGACACGAAACCTCGGTTTAAAGTCCCATCTGAAAGACTGTTAATTTTATTAGGGTCAGATCGAACCTGCGATCCCTGGATTACCAGTACAGTGTGTTACTTTATTTAAATTGAGAGTTTCACAAGACTCGTCTGTCATCCCCCGTCTAACCATAATAAAATTAACAGTCTTTCAGATGGGACGTTAAACCGAGGTCTCGTGTCGGTGCTTTACACCGTGCACGTAAAAGAACCAGAGGATACTCTGGAATGGGTCTCTCTGTGTGTCATTGCACTATCCTCTAAAAATCTTAATTTACTAATCTCTTCAGGAGGCGTCGCTCATATGGGCAACCGGTAGCGACGATAAATAAACGTAAAACACACACTCGTATGTCATAATTAATAGTGGCCGCAATACAATGAAATACAAAGTTTAAAATAATATACTACAATACTGAGTTTGCATAATTCCAAATTAGTTTGTTAATCGTCATTTATAATCGTTTCAATAATACACAATTACTGCACACACGATTATTCTACCTTGCTGAATCCCCTAACTTCATAGACTATGGCTGCCACAGCTGTAATCACACACAGTAACACGATAACCATCAAACTTCTATGAATCTGAAAATTACAAAACACATTCTATTAATTAGAGGTGTTTACGTGGCTAGTTTCATATCAGCATAGGTATCGACCAGAGGTAACTTGATATCAGCTTTGTATGAATTGTTGAAACGTTTAATAAAAGAGAGCATGCTATTCGTTATCCATTTATCAGGAATACATCACAATTACTCAATTTGATACACGAACATGATTGAAATATTACCACGAATCTGCAAACATATGTCAGCTGTCAAATTGGACATGCTGGGACGCTACAGAAGTAAACAAAAACGCACGGTGTACACAATCGTTATTTCTCAGGAACTAGTTATGATACGTCTTTTTCTGGTTTGATACGGGCTCGTGACCGTATCAAAGCAGCAAGCGTAATATCAGACTGGAAAACATTGCGTATCAACCTGGGTGGTAGACAGTATTGTGGTAGGCAAATAACGGCACAACAATAGGCTAATATTCATATCTAAGCAATACTAATTAAAGACAGTTGTATAGTAGACGCAGTACTGTTTCTATTGACCTATACTGGAGAATAGCACTGAGAGATGAGATCCCCCGGCGCTTGTATTTGATCCAAGAACAAAGTTTTTCAAAGTTTTATTTGTTTAAATCTAGAAGGTCTCAGACCCATGTGGCATACATGTACATATAAACAATTATGGCGACAGCAATTCACTATGTCAGTATATATAATTAATTATGTAACACTATAGCAAATATTTATATGTGATAATATATGATAATATAGAAGAAGAATGCTTTAATAACATATACATGCCATGTTGACTTACATTAAATACTTTTATTTGTTTTTATAAATAACACACCAAATATCTGTCATGCAATTATTAATAATGTATTAAGTAAACATTACATGCTTGAATCTATAGTGGCAGTGGGGGGCTTGTTTTTGGCGTTTAAAGTCGTAACAACACCATATGGCGACTCTCCGGCTATTATTGGTGGAGCAGTACCCCGGCTGCCCATCCGAGCAGGCAGAATCACCGACCTTCCGCAAGTCCGCTGGATAGCTTCATCACTTGAATTAATTCGATAAATCAGTGGTAATAAAATAATAAATTATCTTAACCACTTGGCCACGGAGCCCCCTCCAAAAATCGAATCATATACTCCGCAGATGATGACCGCGGAGTATGACCATCAGAGCAGTAATTGGACACAGACGGGCTAATGGGTTGAACAAAGACTGGCCGCAAACCAAGTGCATCTAATGCATGGTGGCTGATTCTAGCAAATTTGTATCCGGCGATAATATGCGATTTGTTGGAGTCTTTACAAGAGTACTTTCACTGGGTTGGGCTCAACGTAATTAAATAAGTAAAGTCCGAGGATTAATAAGTATTAAGTATAAAGGGAAATAAATTCATTGCACTTAGAAACAAGTTTGATTGCCAGTGATCGATCTTTTTCATCGAGATGTTGCGATATTGTCATTCATATACGAAAATAATGATCGTGACTATATATTTTTTGGATTTCTGATAAAGACAATTATGCGGAATGAATGGAGTGACGTGAGAGATAGAATACATGAAGTATTGACCCCAGAAACCCTGTTAGACATCAAAATCATCAGTTTATGTCATCTACAAGCCGACTTAATTTCAATTTACGGAATTAATTGTGGTGGACATTTTGGATTTTTGTCTCGGAAACACCCATAGCATCATAGCTCCGTCTCGAACCAAGCTTTTTCTGGACACGAGGTATGTAATCCGCACTGCCCTATACTATATAGATGCATTGGTTGCACGGGTAACCGTACATTTGTCACATAATTAACACTACATTGCTGATGGTGATATTCGTTATTTAAGAACTAATTGTATATTAAAGTATATGAGATTCGTCTGGAATTGGGGAGTAACTTGATTTATTTTACAACGATTGCGACACAAGTTCTAACAACTTATATTAATCACTCTCGTTGGCGCGGATGAAAGCGTAAATGTGGTCATTGGTGTTGGAGGAAACCGGAGTACCCGGAGAAAACCCACCTGTCCGATCTGGCGACCACCCACAACATCTCACATACTTCCCGATCCGAGGATCGAACCCGGGTTGCATTGGTGGGAAGCGAGCGCGCTAACCACTGCGATAATCGGACATGGTTGGGGAGTTTGTTGTATATTGAGCTCTCATGAGGGCTATAGATCATATAGGGAATTGGCTGTAGAATGTTTCGTCCAAGTTGGAGACCAGAACGGACCTTGCAAAGAAACTTGTGTTGAGAAATACGGTAAATATGGTATACCATATATGTTCTATTAAATACAAATATAAATTCTGGTAAATATCATTCATTCACCAACATATACAAGATATAAAATGTCTCTAAAAATATGTGTCTTAGATAAGTATATGTGTTTATATACTGCAACATTACATGGGCGAAATTGTATATGTTTGTTTATTCTGGGGTGTTAAAATCGCACCCAGCAGCATCCGTTATGTGGCGATTCTCCAACTATTCATTGTGCAGGAAGAACAGGCTTACCCATCTGAGCAATATTCGAGGGACGTACTTGTACCTAATTAGAACCACTCTCCTTCCACAAGTCGGCTAGATAGCGGGGTTCGATCATAGATGGGGGGAAGGACAATTGATTTGAAATCAACGACCGAAACAACTCAACCACGGTGACCCCACGGACATTGTAATGGTATATAATAATATTGTGAACATACCACAAACCATATTTTAACTTTACATAGCAGTCTGCTGCCCATCAGCGACTTGCAGTGTCTAGCAGCCACAATGCCAATACTGGAGCAGAAAATCCACGCCACAACCATCAGCGATCCTACAAAATAGCACATGTGTGTGTATGTTTTACGTTTATTTATCGTCGCTACCGGTTGCCCATATGAGCGACGCCTCCAGAAGAGAGTAGTCATTTTAGATATTTGGAGGATAGTGCAATGATACAGACAGAGACCCATTCCAGAGTCTCCTCTGGTTCTTTTACGTGCACGGTGTACAACACCGACACCTGTACATTTACACGAGACCTCGGTTTAAAGTCTCATCTGATTTGATTAGGGTCAGACGGGGGATCGAACCTGCTATCCCCGGATTACCAGGCCAGCGTGCTACCACTGTACTACAGATCCATCTAAATATCATCAATATAATTATAGTTATATATAATTAGTTAGGTTGTAGTAAGGCAATTTGCATAGACGGGTCAGCTGTCCGGAGGTCAATAAGTTGGAGTGTGAATCATGGGGTCGCATGCATGTTCGATTCACCGTCTGAACCTGTTAATATTAACAGTATTTTAGATGTGACTATAAACCGAGGTGTGTATGTATTACGTTTATTTATCGTCGCTACCGGTTGCCCATATGAGCGACGCCTCCTGAAGATATTAGTCCTTTTAGATTTTGGAGGATAGTGCATGATACAGACAGAGACCCATTCCATAGTCTCCTCTGGTTCTTTTTACGTGCACGGTGTAAAGCACCGTCAGGAGACCTCGGTTTAACGTCCCATCTGAAAGAATGTTAATTTCATTAGGGTCAGACGGGGGATCGAACCTGCGATCCCTGGATTACCAGTCCAACCGAGGTATCATGTATCAGCGCTATATACCGGGCACGCAAAATAAGTAGGGGTGCTTATGGCCCTGGAGCGTCTTCTGTATCTTGCACTATCCCCCAAAACAATAAAATTACTATAGCACACTCAGTGCAGTCGTCGCCGGTCAGGCCGGATAATTTTGGACAATTTTAGTCTATTAAAATGAGAAAAGTCTAAACTTAAATATTTCCCATATTTTGCACTTTTGCATCTTTACACATTGACTGCTGCGGGTCATAAATAACCTGCTCAAAGACAAAGAGGTGTTGAGAAGACACCACATTCCACGCATGTATACAATTTCAACAGATTATCTGCGACCAGGGGACCAAGGGATCATAAGGTGTGAATTTATTATCTAGACGTATTGTACCTGGCTATATTATTAATTGACACGTTACTGGCTCATGGAAACAACTATGCCCTTGGTGGGATTCGAACTTAGCCTCCTCGACCGATGCAAGGCAAAATTAGGATACCAAAAGTGAACTAGACTTATACGATAATGGAGTTAGCACAAATATCGCCACACAGACGAAGCTCAACGTGTCAAGTGTACACCCAGGAAGCCCATAGCACCTATATGGAAGAACATATATAGTAAGTTATAAACAAAAGTAGATATTAATAAACTGTTAACATACACATTAAACTGTGTGTAAATCGGGTACAAAATCCAAAATTCAAAATTTCGGCGGACCAAGCTCCCGAACCCACTACCTAAGCCACACTGCCAGTGCTCCTATTTGGTCGGACCGCTCTCAAGAGGCCCGCGAAGGCGCTGATACTTCTATAGATGTGGCTCCGATACATAAGTGTCTCCAAAAATGGAAAAAATCTGGCTGTTAATCACAACTGGGGGTAGGGTGACATTTTATTGAGATTATTGAATCTAAGAGCGTGGAAATGAATGGGCGGGTGGTTATGAGAACCGAGCAATTCATTTATAACGGCCTTAGTTGGATATACTTTTAATAAAATTTAATTAATGCTTTCTGCCAATACTGACCGATTAGGGAGCATGGTATAGTAATGAACTGGCTAATAACAGACATAAGCTGGTAATCTATTTATCACGTGCAATTGTGCATCCACCACAAAAAGAAAGATGTCAACTTGTTAAGCCAAACGTTTCATTGGAGACAGCTTTTCTGATTGGTTAAACATAGTGACCATATTTTCTGATTGGTTGAACAGAGTGGCTAGAATTTGTGATTGGTTGAACAGAGTGACCAGATTTTCTGATTGGTTGAACAGAGTGACCAGATTTTTTGATTGGTTTATCATAGTGACAAGCTTTTCTGATTGGTTGAACAGAGTGAACAAATATTCTGATTTGTTGAACAGTGGCCACATTTTCTGATTGGTTGAACAGAGTGACCAAATATTTTGATTGATTGAACAGAGTGACCAGCTTTTCTGACTGATTGCACAGAGTGGCCATATTTCTGATTGGTTGAACAGTGTAACAATATTTTCTGATTGGTTGAACAGAGTGACACGATTCCTTGATTGGTTGAACGTAATACAAATCTCAGATTCAATCAATAAACAATATCAGAAATAAACTGTATAACTATGTTAAGTCGACAAACAGGCACCGTTTCTTTATTAAGGTGGTGAACAGCTCCGGTACACGGACCATCCGTTTACAGTCCCATCCGAACCGATTATGGTAGTATGGAAGCTCGAGACACCTGCATTTGCAGTCCAGTGACGTATTCCCCACTGTACCACTGATCCGCCACTAGTGAAGTATACGTATCATGAAGCTTTATAGGGAACTGGGAAGAGATGGCTATTGATGATATCGTGTGTATTACGTTTATTTATCGTCGCTAGCGGTTGCCCATATGAGCGACGCCTCCTGAAGAGATTAGTCATTTTAGAATGTTGGAGGATAGTGCAATGATACAGACAGCTACCCATTCCAGAGTCTCCTCTGGTTCTTTTAGGTGTACGATGTATCACAGACACGAGACATCGGTTTAAAATCCCAACTGAAATCCTGTTAATTGTATTAGGGTCAGACGGGGTGATCGAACCGGCGATCCATGTATTGTCAGTCCAGGGTTATGATGATATCGCGTTAGACAGCACATTTACATTGCTAGTATTAACTACTGGATCACTGACACTTGGGAATAGCATGCGTACAGTATATATAAGTAATGCGATGACCCGCCCCTAATATCATATAGTATATACGTACCGTGCAGTTTTATAAACAGTGCAACAGAAAGATATTCTCTAGATATCACCCTAAACTTAAGATCTACGTTGCTGGTCACATGATAAACCTTGACGACTAACCCACCCATATATATATATATATATATATTAATATATATATATATATATATACATATAGTAATATCATACGTACCGTGCAGTTTTATAAGCACTGCGGCAGAATCTGATTCTCCTGATATCGAGTTGGACATAAAATCTACTTTGCTGGAACTCCTCACCGGAATGTTTGTGTGCTGTTGTTTAATCCCTGGAAAAGTTAAACGTGCTTAAAACCACAATACATCGCAAAAAGCCAACAAAAAAAAAGAAAACAAAATACATATTTTACAGATATCATTGCTGCCTTAAATTCTAACTGTCAGTCAGTCAGTCAGTCAGTCAAACAGTGTGCTTGCGGTCTACAACCTCTCAAACGTAAAGGTAGGAGTTCATATAAAGGTCAGCCACGCTCCTGAATTGACGTTTGTGTACTACTAGTGGTGTCTCTATTAAGAGCGTGCACCAGTCCCTTAGAGATACTCAAAATTTGACCAGTCTAAACACAAATATGCATAGGTGCAACTGTGAGATATAGCGATGCATCTGTACAATACATGTTGTTATTCAGGATACACTCGTTGTATGTGTGTTGCCTCTATTTACATTATGTTGCTACGTCAACAAATGTCGTATACGGCGCTTATTTATTAGTTGAAAATTATACTAGGTAATAGGAAATTACATTCTGTAGATATTTGATTTTTGCACCTACGTACAATCAGCAAAATTCCTACATGTACGAAATTAACAATTTTAATTAGCATGATCTTGTTATATAAGTGTGTGTGTGTGTGTGCGCGCGCGGCGTGCGTGCGTGCCTTCAGTAAGATATATGCCTCAAACGGAGCCAACATGTAAAATATTGGTACTGTCTTTGGTGCTACGCGCCTCATACAGTTCAATATTTACATATTTGATCATTTTCGGCTTATATCATATACATATAAGGTGTACATAGCTGACATGTCATACCTCGATGCAAAGCAGAAATACAATAGTCAATTACACAACCGTATTCGTTTGGTGACGTACACGACACAACATGGCAATCACATAATGACGCATACAACATAAATGTGTCTCTATTGTTGTGTCTTTTATTCAGGTACAGCTGGCAATGTATGTCTACAACAATGCAGTGCGTGTGTGTGTGCGCGCGCGTGTGCGTGTGTGTTTTACGTTTATTTATCGTCGCTACTGGTTACCTATATGAGCGACACCTCCTTAAGAGATTAGTCATTTTAGAATTGTGGAGGATAGTGCAATGATACAGAGAGAGACCCATTCCAGAGTCTCTTCTGGTTCTTTTACGTGCACGGTGTAATGCACCGATACGAGACCTCTGTTTAATGTCCCATCTGAAAGACTGTTAATTTTATTAGGGTCAGACGGGCGATCGAACCTGCGATCCCTGGATTACCAGTCCAGCGTGTTACCACTGGACTACAGATCCGTCTGTAAGTTTCTTTTTTATTCATGTTTTTCTATTTATAGGTCTAGGTCTTCACCAGTAATCACTTTACATACATGTGTAGTCAGCCCGGTAATGAGTATAGACGTTAGTTTATACAAATTTATTTTAGCTCGATTGCGAAACAAGTTATTTCAATTTATATATATCACTCTCGAGACCTCATTCCTGATGGAATCCCTCGCCACGAGGGGGCGAGAAGAGGCAACGTGGAATTTAAATGCCTTGCCTAAGGGCACACTCGTAACGGCTCCAGTGGGGCTCGAACTCCGGACCTTTCGCACCTGAAGCGAACGCGCATCCACTGCGCTATCACGACTTCCACAGTATAGACGCTGACCTGATAGTTAGAAAAAATCTGTGAAAAAATTGCTTACCAATAGCTTTCTACACAAATATGTTCATATAGGTGTACACTAACACCTCTCAATTTATTCCAACCCAAATCCTTGTGGGAAATTCTGGTGAGCTAATCAAAGTTGGGGTACCCGGACGAAAAATAATGCCTGGGCGAAAAATAAAAATGCCAATATTACCTTCTGGGACGTCTAACTAGGGGTTTTTGAGGGTGCTGAATCAATTCCATCCATTAGTTGTGAGTAAAAAGTGACTCCCTGGCCAATACGTTGGCAATCGACCGGTCAATAAGAGTATTGACCGGGCCGGTGGTCAATACTGGTCAATACTGGTCAATACTGGTCAATATCGGTCAATACCGGTCAATACTGGTCGATTGAAAATGTGGCTCAAATATGCATTTACAGTGTCCACTTAATTATTCTTAAAGTGTTAGTAGTGTGTTGTAGTTTATTTTCTTATATAGTAAATCATAACATATTGATCATTGAATGGTTTTTAGTGAATATTGTTAAATATAATTAAATACTTTTTAGTGAATAGCAATATTATAGCATATACCAATTACCATATACTTATTTGTTCAGTGGTCAATACTTGTGCACATGGTCATAACTATGCCTAAGATGCTAGTTAATATACTCCCAAGGTATGTGAAATAGCTATACAAGCAGTGGGACCCTTTCAACAACATCTCAACAAAATTAATTTAATTACACACACTTATTACATTGGGGTATACATGAGGCAGTCAAACATGAAACGAAACAAGACATACTTACAAAGTACAAACAGGTTTAGAAATAGAATATTCCCTTTGAAGAAATTTATTTAAGCTCGATTGTGAAAGAAGTTCTAAGATTAATCAAGCTCAAGTCTCAACGCTTGCTTCACTTGCTTGAGTTGCTTCTGCATGACACATTTAATGATTTTAGTATTGATCAGCAATCGACCACCTGAATCGACCAGCAAATATATGCCACTTTGTGAGTATTGGCCATACCCAATAGGGTATTACAATCACATGAACAGCCCAAAGGTAGCAACACACATTATTGCACAATGCAGAGAATAATGATTGACTAAAATCATAAATTCTTTGTTGAATTTAGTATTGACCACCAATTGACCAGTATTTACCACTTTGTGAGTATAATATTATTGACCACTTCGTGAGTATTGACCCTATAGAGTACAATAATCACATAAATATATTCTCAATACAACCCAAAGTTAGTAACACACATTATAGCACAATGCAGAGTATATAAAACCATTAAATAATGTTTTATTTAATATTGACCACCAATCGACCAGTATTGACCAGTATTGACCACTTTGGGAGTATTGACCGGGGCGGTTTTAACCGGTTAAAACCGGCGGTTTAAACCGCCCCTCGAATCGACCGGCCAACGTTGCTGGCCATACACAAAATATACGCCTACTTTTCGCATATGCCAAAACCCTCGTAATATTGGTATTTTTATACGTATCTCAATGGATGTCTATGAGATGTAGTAGTATGATTATAATATATCTAAACAATACTTTTTAGATTTGTTATTTTTCTATTTCACTACCATGATCACATACAACAATAACACTTCTGCAAATGAATAGATAGCTATTACAGTTATAAATAACCCTTTACTGTTGCCATCTCCAGTTTCGTCACGAACTGTGCCATTAGCGATCATATTAATTATTAATAATTATAATGATAATATCAGGAGAACGCGCCATTTAATTAGTATAAAGCAACTCTTCATTAGCCTGCTCAACGAATGATCATAGCTTAGAAGAAATTCACAAAGAAGTAACCTCAAATATAGATAACGCAATAGAGAACATGTCATGTAAGAAATATGAACCTATGCAGAATGTGTGTTTTACGTTTATTTATCGTCGCTACCACATGCCCATATGAGCGACGCCTCCTGAAAAGATTAGTCATTTTAGATTGTTGGAGGATAGTGCAATGATACAGACATAGACCCATTCCAGAGTCTCCTCTGGTTCTTTTGCGTGCACGGTGTAAAGCACCGACACGAGACCTCGGTTTAATGTCCCATCTGAAAGACTGTTAATTGTATTAGGGTCAGACGGGCGATCGAACCTGCGATCCCTGGATTACCAGTCCAGCGTGCTACCACTGGACTACAGATCCGTCTGTATAATTATAATATATATAATATAAATAGTCTTTGATCAACTTAGCAAGATGTTTCATTAAAAGTTGACACGTTCATCTTTATTTTGATAAATTAGTACCTCTTGACTTAGATTTTTGTCACCAACATATTTAACATGGTATTTTGTCAGATGCTTGCCTCAAATAGCCCGCATGGGGTTAAACAGGAACGGTGTTTATGGTCATCTCATGCAGCTTGTAGTCAGTTTTTCAATATTTCAAAGAGATGAAGGAATTCTTTTTTTCAATGTTTAGAATAAGCAACCATTTTCAATGTTTTAATTAAGCTGATTGCTTGTTTTAGGAGCTTAACGTAACACAAACAGCTTAGTTCACACGGCGACTCTCCAGCTATTATTGGTGGAGGAAGACCGTGGATGCCCCCATCAAGGTCAGCTGGATAGTTTCCTCGTATAAAAGAATTCGACACAAAACTGGGATTCGAACCTACAGCAGTAAGGGGCACGGAATTTGAAGTCAACGATCGTAACCAATAAGTACATTTCGCTTACGTGTAACGTAATTTCATTTACGTGTAACGCAATTTTTTCGCTTACGTGTAACGCAGCACTTAATTTGTGAATTACGTCGTGCGTTTTCCGATTACATATTCCATTGATGGGTCATGTTTACGTGTTTTTGTTTAAGACAGATATGTATAATAATTGCCTTTAAAGTCATTGTTACCTTGAACTACATTCCCAGTTCCGACCAGTAAATACATCTTGTCTTTCAGATCTATAAAATCAGAGACATTCATCGCCTCCTCTCGTGTGAAAGAGCACGTAAACTTCCCATCCGCTACCGATCCTCGCATGTTTGAAAGACCCATTGTTTTCTGTGCAGAAATAAACACACATCTGGATCAAACACGACTTTGAAATCAGTATGCCATAAACGCTATGCGTACGCACGACACGCATGTACGCACGCTATGCGTACGCACGACACGCATGTACGCACGCTATGAGTACGCACGGCACGCATGTATGCATGCTGAGACTAAAATAAAGAATAAATCTTCAAATCTCTATGCGTTCGCACGACACGCATGTACGCATGCTATGCGTACGCATGTCACACATGTACACGTTGTCTCTTCTGTCCCAATCGTGGCGATGAATTTCACGAGCCTTCTTTACCCCCCCCCCCCGAGTGCAATTTAGATATTCTTAAACAGGATTATATATGACTTTAATTTATCTTCTGACAAACTCAGTATTAATACAGAATTTTATATTAACATACGGATATTATTATTCTAAAAGGGAATTACTCCCTCGGGCAGATGGTTATGATCGTTACCATTGCGTACATCATATTACCGTTGCGTACATCATATTACCTTTGCGTACATCATATTACCTTTGCGTACATCATATTCTGGTAACCTTCATTATGTGATGATTGAATGGTGACACCGGTGTCCTCCGAGAGGCATGCCATGACATTGGTTTCATCCTGTACGTAACAAAAATATTTCATTATCACGTAATTAAGCAGTCAGTAGCCCACTGGTCAATACGCTGGACTGCGAATCCGGGCATCGCAGGTTCGATCCTACTGACACTAATACTATTAACAGTCTTTCATTTGGGACTTTAAACAGGGGTCTCGTGTCGGTGCTTTACAATGTACACGTAAACGAATCATTGGAGACCATAATATGGGTCTATATCTGTATTATTGACGGTAACGACGATAACTTAACTGTTTTGTCTTATTTTTGAAGCTGGATGCTGAACACATTCCCGGGTGGTAGAATGAGGGGTGTGGGCTCTCCTTAACAAAATGGGTGCGTGGGTGTGACCGCCTGGCCTATGAAAGCCTGCCTAACTTTAAACACATCTGACAACACCATGACCCTGCTTTAAACACAATTATTTTAAAATAATTACATTAGGAGCCTACTCTGTCCGGTTACACAAGGGCCCTACTCTCTCTGGATATAGCCTATGTGATGTTTTTTCAAAGTTTTGTCCGTCAGGTAAATTGTGATGTAAGAAGTGGTGTACTTTAAAGCGACTTACATCACAGTAATGTGCATTACGTATAAATAACAGTGCTACTATACAGATTATTTAAGAAATAATTCGAACGCTAATTTTGTTGCAGTCTACACCACTGAACAGTGATAGTAAGATTTCATTATAACCGTCAGCCAAGCTCCTGAATTGACGTTTGTTTTTTATTGGAGTCTTTGCTACACGTGATACTGTCACTTAGAGATAATTTAAATAAGATTAGTCTACAAATAAATATGCATAAGCACGAATGTGAGATATAACGGTAAATATGTACCATAAATGGTGTGTTTTCAGGATACATGGGTTGGCTTAAATAGTATTTATTGCAAACCATAAGTCACGTATAACATACAACGACACATATAATACATAATACATATAACATACAACGACACATATAATACATAATACATATAACATACAACGACACATATAATACATAATACATATAACATACAACGACACATATAATACATAATACATATAACATACAACGACACATATAATACATAACAAAACAACAAAACATAATACATAATGCATATAACATACAACGACACATATAATACATAATACATATAACATACAACGACACATATAATACATAATACATATAACATACAACGACACATATAATACATAATACATATAACATACAACGACACATATAATACATAATACATATAACATACAACGACACATATAATACATAATACATATAACATACAACGACACATATAATACATAATACATATAACATACAACGACACATATAATACATAATGCAAAGGATCAAGTAGGAAGCTAAAAGTAGCTTTTTATAAAATAATTCCTTGATTCACGGGTTGTATTACGCATATATTATGTTGACTCTATTTACATTATTATGTCAACAAGCGTCGAATACTACAAATATCTTGAAACAAATTACAGATTACACCCGTTACGTCGAATTCCGTCGAACAGAACAAAATACTTTCACATAACCGAAGTTTGACGTAACGCATTTCAAGATAAACTGAGCCAGTTATATGTAAAATGATAGTGTCTGAACCGGGACTTTGATCCGACTTCGACATAACCGGATAATTCGACTTTGACATAGCAGATGTATATTGTATAGCATTAAATGGGAAGTTGCATTCAGTATATATCTGCTTTTTCACAGATGTAGTGTAACTTTAATGTCGAAATTTTGTGAATTTTGATTTCAGATTAAAATGGGTGCGCTGTTGATTAATGACGTTAGATTGTACTTCTAGTAACGTTATTTTTCACTCGAGCTATAATTTGGAGAAGGAAGACGGTGCGTATCCGAGCAGTATTTCAGGCTGGGGCGGACTAAATGTGGAACCACAAACCACTCAACACACGAGACCTCTTCACATAGCATATTAACAATACATTAATTAAACATTGACTATAACCTACAGCTATGCATGTTGCATTGTCACCAGACTGTAAATAACATACGAACGAGACGAGAACCAACCATTTTCCCAGTAGGCGAGATACCAATAGCAATCCAGACATTATTCATGTCTCCAAGCATCATCTGGACATCAAAATGAAAGACTTTTCCTCCATTGGCTGTGCTATGTTGCCACGTGACCAAGAAGTCACAACCACCAGGACAATCCGGGAAACAGCCTTTTTGCGTGCCACATTCGGGGTCATATTGTATTTTCTTTCCTGGAACCTGCGAGGTAACATGGTGTATACTTATTGTACATTATTTATCTTGTACATGTATCTCTCTCGATGTATTTTCGTAATGTTTATGTTTCTAAATATTCTTTAAATTCAAAATCTGAAACAAGTCTAAATGTTGAAGCCGTTGAAGACACAGACACAAGACACAACTTATTTGTGTTTGCCCTATGGTCATATAGTAAGCAATGTTTACTGAGGGCAACCAATGGATATCAATCATGCATGCAGAAACATCGACGAGAAACTTGGTAAAATCGACCAGATCACTGATATGCCCGTGTGGACCCGACCGGAGGACCTTATTCTATCAACAAATACTTTTTATTTGATGGAGATCGGTCAAATAACACCAGCATGGCACATTCTTTTATCCGGAACAGCAGTTAATAAAGTGTTGTCGTTTTTGTTGGGTTACTAATTAATGATATACAGCTGACATGCGCACTCGATGTTACGGACATGCGCACTCGATGTTACGGGCATGCGCATTCGCAGTGTTAGACAGCGTTCGTCGCGAGAGAGTGTGCGTTCCAAGGATAATCTATTTACCTGTTCGGTACATATTATATAAAATATAAGTTGCAAATATGGACGTAAAACATTTTTAAATGCAAAGTGTGCTATATTTTCATTATGCCATTGAAAAGAATATAATTAATGTAAATATAAGTAATGAATCGAGGGTTAATAGTTTCCATCGGGGTTTGAACTACATCGGGTGTGATTAAATTTAGCATGGATGCCTTTAAACTCCACACACGTTAAGCACGCCCAATGTAGTTCATACCCCGATGGAAACTATTAATCCACGATTCATTTAGTAAATATAATTTCTTAAATATATTTGTATACTCGCTTTTCCTTGAACAATTAGTCTTATTAATTGTAATACGATATACCAATTAAAAATAGTTGTACCGTGGTCGGCGGTAATGTTGATGGTGTGTGGGTTACAGGCGCTCCGGTCGTAAGATGGTTACAATCTGTTGATGGATGCAAGGTACAATCTTGAATGACACCAGAGTATATACCCAGCCAGTATCGGCTTATGTGGTAAGACTCAACGACAGTTAATCTGAAAATGATTAAAATGTTAAAGCTATGCAAATGTATTCCTGTTCAGTCTGAAATTAGTTGTATTCTTCATACAATCAGTATTAAGACCGGTTTCCATGAAGCGTACTTTATACGCGCCGATTTTGTCAGCGCTACTTTTGTCGGCGCGTACGTGTGGTGAAAATCGTTTTCATGTAAGCGGATATTACTATCATACGCGAGCGGATTTTGATCATAAATTCAAAATGGCGATGTCTAATCATGCACTCACGTTGAGTCTCGTACTTTCACAGTTACGAGAACAGCTAGACGCGGACGATATGTTGTTTGAATTGCGTCTGAAGCAGAAACAGTTAAATAAAAGGCAACACAGATTGTGGGTGCATCAATTAGTGCAAAAAAGTAGAGGTAGCTTCTATGGACACGTCAGTATGAAATTTAGAAGGAACGAATTTTGGGAAAAGCGGCGCGGCGCCTATTCGGCGCAGACAAAAGCCGAGCTGAAAACGCTCCGAATACACGCTTCATGGAAACGGGGCTTTACACTAGTTTTTAACACAGACGCTTGGGGTCTGGGTGGACATAATTACTCTGATAATGACGGGATGTCATTTTTAAATATGATTGGGCCTACATGTGTTGTATGCATAGTAGTCTAAGGTTATCAAAATAATAATTTGGTCTTGAACCGGAAACTACTTGTCCATACCCCAAGCGTCTGTGGTGTTTGAGTACAGAAATCCATCCGTTATAACATTAATGTACTTGGACATTGTTGAAAAATACATAATATTTTTACAAGGTTAGTCATTTTTCATTAGGCTTGCTTTGTAGCTCCAATTCCCCGCAACAAATCGAAAAAGAAATGACATTAAAGTACGTACATCACATAATTTTAGCATATTTGATTAATATTGCTAACACAAAATACAGGGCACTCGCATACCTTGAACGTTGGTGCTTTTTTATAAACGGGAATTAAACTTATATATATATTGATTATATTCCAATGGTTCCTTTCTTACAGCAACGAACGTATGCTGTTTCTTACAGCAACGAACGTAAGCTGTTTCTTACAGCAACGAACGTATGCTGTTTCTTACAGCAACGAACGTAAGCTGTTTCTTACAGCAACGAACGTATGCTGTTTCTTACAGCAACGAACGTAAGCTGTTTCTTACAGCAACGAACGTATGCTGTTTCTTACAGCAACGAACGTATGCTGTTTCTTACAGCAACGAACGTAAGCTGTTTCTTACAGCAACGAACGTATGCTGTTTCTTACAGCAACGAACGTAAGCTGTAAGATTCTAGAAAGTAATAACCCGTACCCATATTCATTGAGTATTTTTTATTTCCTCACGACTTTGTATGATTCTAGTGCTGTTTATTTGAAGGTAATGGTACGTCTTGGAATTATTACCTCCCCCCCCGCCCTTCGTCGTTAGGAACTGGTGTTATTGCTTTTGGTTGTGTCCCGTTTGTACACTTCACCACAGAGCTCCACGAATAACTTTAAATGGTTTTGCGTCCAGCTATGAGCATCTTTTAAACAAAGCTAGCATGCCAATGCTATACCTAAGCTGGATAATAAGTATGGCTATTGAAACATTTAAATGTCTATATAATATCTCCACCATATATGCATGATTTTGTAAATTTTAAAAACTCTAAATACTCTTTCAGATATGACAATATAGTTGATGTACAGTCTGTAAGAACAACTGCATATGGTAGGAATTCGTTCAGGTTTGAGGTGTGGAACAGACGCCCAAACGACGTTAGAAAAGTTGAAACCCTCAATGAGCTTGGGAGGCTGAGCCGGACCTGGACTGGCTCAACCTGTAAATGTTCTATGCGTGTACACATGTATAAGTGCTTGCTCTATATTATCCTGTGGTTCGTCTGTTTCTGCTCAGGAGCTGTACCTGTTGATCTTATCTTGCTTGTATCCCTTGTATGTGTATGCTTATTGTTGTGTGTTTCTTATACCGTATATGTATCTTTTAGTTCACTTCTATTTTTAGTTCCATTTGGTTGCATATACTGGTGTCTTTTAGCATGGGCTTGCTCTCAACTATATGTAGACTAGAGTGGAAGTCGTAATAGCGCAGTGGAAGCGCGTTCGCTCCAGATGCGAACGTTACAGAGTTCGAGCCCCGCTGGAGCCGTTACGATTGTGCCCTTACGCAAGGCATTTAATTTCCACATTGCCTCTTCTCTCTCCATCGTGGCGATGGATTCCATCAGGAATGAGGTCTCGAGAGTGATTAATATAAGTTGAAAGAACCTGTTACGCAATCGAGCTAAAATAAAGTTGTATAAACTAGTTATGTGGTTTGCTACTGGCCATTCCCGGAGTTATGTGGAGTTAGTAAAATCCATTGTGGAGATGCGTTAGCCGAATACCCTACTAGTACATGTATATAGTTTACTGACCTCACATAACTCCATGCAAGGTCAGTAGCAAACCCAATAACGAACTTATTGCATCGACCACGAGTATTAAAAACATATTGCAATTATTGCATCGAGTCAGAATGTTCAAAATGTTTAATTGTTTTCTAAACTTAGTTTAGTCAAATAAATCGACTTCGAAATACCGACAAGAACTTGTAGATATGTTTTCGGTATTTAAACTTTCTACGCTCACATTTGTGTCGACCTTGACCGACCTTGACATTTATGTTACTGCTGTAAGTATGAACAATGTATGTGGTAAATAGATTTGGTTCCGTTACTGGCGGGAAACTAGACGGTATGCGGCAAATAGATTTGGTTCCGTTACTGGCGGGAAACTAGAAGCTAGGAGGCTAGCTCTTCGTTCTAGCTTTACGTGTTGACAGCGATATAGTTGACTATTAAAGTAAGCTCAGAAAACAATTAAACATTTTTAAAATTATGAATGCAAAGTTTTAGATAGCAGACATTTTTTTTCTACTTACTAGGGTCAGAGATATTTGAGATATTTACTGACATTCCACAGTCCCATGTAGGGTCACCATGTGACCGCCTTTGACCAATGGAATGGATAGAAATTAGTTGATGGTGAAATAAAAGGACAAGGTGTTCAGAGCTGGAAAAATAGGAATATTAAGAAACATCCATAGTTGAGGTTATAATAATTTATTTTAGCTATTTGCGAAACACGTTCTTACAAGGTTGTATATATACGTAAATAGGAAGAGATTCATCCGAATGTAGTCCCAATAACTAATATGTTGTATATACGGAAATAGGCATCCGGATGTAGTCCCAATAACTAATATAGTTCATTTTTCGTTTTGGTAAACATGCATTTTCATGACAGACAGAGAAATTGTGTGACTTGAGAAGACTTCAGAGTAGTTGATGTGTAGAACAGATGTGGTATAAGAATTCAGGCCATTGTCAACTGAAGATTGGCATACTGTATTATTTGGCGGAGGAATATTGTATGTAAACACAGAAACGTTATTCACAGGTGAGCACTGGCTATCCAAACCATTAATTATGGGATCTATTTGCTGTTTTCCAGTTTGATTTGAATACCTCTTCACAATGGATGTGGTATCAGAAGAAATGAAATATTGGAAATATAAATGAACAGAGTGTATATTTTTACGTTTTACAATGTATTAAATAGGCACTTTATTTGTTGTTTTACAAAGACAGCGTTAGTGTAATCGCATATAATGAACTGTATTGGAATGTGCTTGGTTGGCTTGTTTATTTTCTTGTGGTGGTAATTCCAGTATCACGTATAATAGACGTAAGATGTATGCAGAAATGTATTTAGTTTAAATAATATTTATTTCTTGGAATAAACATAGTCAAATATAAATAATATGTACATACATGTAGGATTGAGGAGAAAGCAATCAGCTTGTGTGGTTACATCTGCCATAAGGTGTTTGATTTATCTATTGATTTGTATTACGAAGTGAATGACCCAGCAATGAATTTCATCGAGTATTTGCTGTAGGCTGAATCAACCTTGTATTTCATCGCGTATTTGCTGTAGGCTGAATCAACCTTGTATTTCATCGAGTATTTGCTGTAGGCTGAATCAACTTTGTATTTCATTGATTATTTGCTGTAGGCTGAATCAACCTTGTATTTCATCGAGTATTTGCTGTAGGCTGAATCAAACTTGTATTTCATCGAGTATTTGCTGTAGGCTGACTCAACTTTGTATGTCATCGAGTATTTGCTGTAGGCTGAATCCACCTTGTATTTCATCGAGTATTTGCTGTAGGCTCAATCAACCTTGTATTTCATCGAGTAGTTGCTGTAGGCTGAATCAAACTTGCGATATTTTATTCAACTGTTCATACAGATCATTTAGAAATTAGTCGTGTATTACCGAGAAAATTCCAGAACATAAAACCTGTTATGTTCTGTTACGTTGGTCATTGCGCACTCTGAGGAGAATGTAAACCAACATCAGCATACAGGTTCTAGATTGAACCCACACAGTAACGGGAAATGTAGTAGATCTACCAATGACTACCATGGCCCATGGCCCATGGCTCCATAGTGATGAATGAAAGTAAGTACAATAAATGAAAACAAGATATTGCCTGAAATGAATGTTGCCAAAACTAGAATTAAGCACAAGAAAGTAAGCAGAATACATTAAAGAAATATATTGCCGCAAATGAATGCTACGAAAAAGAGAACTAAACACAAGCAAGTAAATACAAGAAATGAAAATAAATTCTTACTTGAAATGAATGTTGCCAGTAGAACTGGTTGGGGCCTGCCATTTGAAGTCCATAGATGTTTTGTTGGAGTTGATGTTATGAGTCAGTGCTTGTTTGTTGCCCTGCAATTACAGTATGCATGTTGAATTGCGCTATATTATACATACATACATGCTTGTCAGATCTATAGCTGGAGGTAACGCTGTTTCATTCTAGAATGCATATCCGGTGTTTTCCTAAAGTATAATGTTTATTTATTTACAAGGATTACCAAACAACCTTTAGCAACAAGCGCAGATGAAAACGTATATGCTGCCGTGAGGCCATTCGTGTGGGAGCAAATCGGAGTACCCAGAGAAGACCGACCTGTCAGATATGACGACCACAGTACTATATCGCATACTTTCCGGTCCGGAGATCGAACCTGGTTTGTTGGTGAGAACCGTCGTGCTAACCACTGCGTTGATCGGACATTCCTTTTTATTTATAGTTGTGAATTCAAGTGTCTGTGTTACATGTATGGATTATTTGGACACTACAGTGCAAAGATTATTCTTTAATGACGACCCCTACATTTATAATAATAATAATAATAAAGACTTTATTTAACTCATTTGAACTATAGACTAGTTCAGGTCTGAGGATAGATCAGAGTTCTAGTTAACCTGTGCAGTGCACTTCATTCTACTGTGCAATTCTAGGATGGTGCAATAAGGCCTTATGTATCGGTTCTATACACCGGGACTGTACACGTACCACGGATGCTTCTGCAGTTAGACAGCCTTCTGTATCGGTGCTATACACCGGTACTGTACAAGTACCCCGGATGCTTCTGCAATTAGAGCGCCTTCTGTATTTTGCACTATACACCGGGACTGTACAAGTACCACGGATGCTTCTGCAGTTAGAGCGCCTTCTGTATCTTGCACTATACACCGGGACTGTACCAGTACCACGGATGCTTCTGCAGTTAGAGCACCTTCTGTATCTTGCGCTATACACCGGGACTGTACAAGTACCACGGATGCTTCTGCAGTTAGAGCGCCTTCTGTATCTTGCACTATACACCGGGACTGTACAAGTACCACGGATGCTTCTGCAGTTAGAGCGCCTTCTGTATCTTGCACTATACACCGGGACTGTACCAGTACCATGGATGCTTCTACAGTTAGAGCGCCTTCTGTATCGGTGCCATACACCTGGACTGTACAAGTACCACGGATGCTTCTGCAGTTAGACCGCCTTCTGTATCTTGCACTATACACCGGGACTGTACAAGTACCACGGATGCTTCTGCAGTTAGAGTGCCTTCTGTATCTTGCACTATCCTCCAACACATACAATAACGAATATACTTCTGGAGGCGTTGCCCCAATTAACCATGGGGCTACGATAAATGAACATAATTATCTAAACATAAAAACAGTCATTATTAGATTGTGTACATCGGTTCAATTTAGGCTGTACTAACTATACAGTGGACGTCGTGATAGCGCAATGGATGCGCGTTCGCTTTAGGTGCGAAAGGTCCGGAGTTCGAGCCCCGCTGGAGCAGTTACGATTGTGCCCTTAGGCAAGGCATTTAAATTCCACGTTGCCTCTTCTCTCTCCCTCGTGGCTATGGATTCCATCAGGAATGAGGTCTCGAGAGTGATTAATATAAGTTGTAAGAACTTGTTTCACAATCCAGCTAAAATAAATTTGTTTAAACTAAACAATTATTTGCTACACATAGGATAATGAAACTTCATAATATTATGATAATATGTGTTATGCAACACAGTCTATCTATCGCATCGGTCTGTATTGATAACATCGGGTCAATACCAGGTTTTGATATTATTCAGTGACTAAAGTCAACAATCCAATGAGTGAATTCATATGTATTATGTACATTCAAATCCATAACGGCTGGTCACGGGGTCTTTAAGAGGTCATAGTATCATTTGTATCTAGATGCAGAACACAACGGTATATGAAAAACTTCGTGTCCGACTACTGTGGTCAGATCTGTCCCCAAGCTCTCGAGGATGGCAGCAAGTCGTCTGTGTTGGTGACAGATGTCAATCCTGTGTTAGCACAGTCACCTATGTTAAGCAAGCAACGTGTATTAAGATAACAGTATTCATATCTGACCTCTATTAAGCAGCCACATTATGTGCATTCATTGTATGTCTGCTTAAGACATGTTGTACCCTTCCTTGATGAGACATGGTATTAACGGGCGGTTAGCGCGCTCGCTTCTCACCAATGCAACCCGGGTTCGATCCTCGGACCAGGAAGTATGTGAGATGGTACTGTGGTTGCCAGGTCAGACAAGTGGGTTTTCTCCGAATCATTCGGGTCTCCCCCCACATGACTGACCACATGTACGCTCTCATCTGCGCCAACGAGAGTTATTAATATAAGTGCTTGTTTCGCAATCGTTGTAAAATAAATAAAGTGTAAAGCAATGTGTGGTCTCTATTCGGAGATGGTTTGTTGCACGGATTATTCGTATGATTCGTGGGTAAATAATAATGTGTCTTACATCTCCACAGTTTGTATGATTCGTGGGTAAATAATAATGTGTCTTACATCTCCACAGTTTGTATGATTCGTGGGTAAATAATAATGTGTCTTACATCTCCACAGTTTGTATGATTCGTGGGTAAATAATAATGTGTCTTACATCTCCACAGTTTGTATGATTCGTGGGTAAATAATAATGTGTCTTACATCTCCACAGTTTGTATGATTCGTGGGTAAATAATAATGTGTCTTACATCTCCACAGTTTGTATGATTCGTGGGTAAATAATAATGTGTCTTACATCTCCACAGTTTGTATGATTCGTGGGTAAATAATAATGTGTCTTACATCTCCACAGTTTGTATGATTCGTGGGTAAATAATAATGTGTCTTACATCTCCACAGTTTGTATGATTCGTGGGTAAATAATAATGTGTCTTACATCTCCACAGTTTGTATGATTCGTGGGTAAATAATAATGTGTCTTACATCTCCACAGTTTGTTTGATTCGTGGGTAAATAATAATGTGTCTTACATCTCCACAGTTTGTATGATTCGTGGGTAAATAATAATGTGTCTTACATCTCCACAGTTTGTATGATTCGTGGGTAAATAATAATGTGTCTTACATCTCCACAGTTTGTATGATTCGTGGGTAAATAATAATGTGTCTTACATCTCCACAGTTTGTATGCGAGGTGTTTGTTATGACGATGAATGTTCCCAGGGGGGTTGTATCAGAGTTATCGGCCTTCCTAGCCTGGATCAAGAACCCTCGGAACTTGACACCCGTTGGCGAATATATTCTACCTGAAAATTGAAAACAACGGTTTTGTATGATTTTGGGGTTGAATGTACCATCAACAGTTTATGTTATTTAGCGGCTCTTCAGCTGTTATTGGTGGAGGACGAATCCGAAAAGAATGGTACAATTATAAGTACTAACAATGCTTTTATTTACAAACTCAAAGCTTGCGATCATCGTCCAATCTAATCTCCAACTTTACTCTCCGAAGTCAAATAATGAACTGTTTAGACACTCATTCTTATAGTCAGGGTCACATTTGTGGAATCCCCTCCCGCATCACATGAAAACAGCACATTCGGTTGTGTGTGTTTTACGTTTATTTATCGTCGCTACCGGTTGCCCATATGAGCGACGCCTCCTGAAGAGATTAGTCATTTTAGATTGTTGGAGGATTGTGCAATGATACAGACAGTGACCCATTCCAGAGTCTCCTCTGGTTCTTTTACGTGCACGGTGTAAAGCACCGACACGAGACCTCGATTTAATGTCCCATCTGACAGATACCCATTCCTCTGGCTTGTTTACGTGCACGGTGTAAAGCACCGACACGAAACCTAAATCTAAAGTCCCATCTGAAAGACTGTTGGTAGCACATTCGGTTACATCACATTCGGTTCTATACTCCAACGATTTATAGATCAGGTTGTGCAAAGAACAGACGTATTAGTTCTTACAGCTATATATCTTCTTATTTCCCGTGCCATTCTTATTGGTCATTGTTTACATGTTTCATTGCGCTATTTGATATTTTAATTTCTTGATGGCCTCGTGGTAAATATTTGCTCAAATGAGTTATCTCATTAAATAATGACTTTATTATGATTATTAATCGAGACTGGATATATCGAAAGTCATTCGAATTAGTTCGAAAATTTCGAGATAGTAATACTTGATTTCGTTCCAAAAACCAAGATTTCAGAAGAGGATTTAATATAAGTTTTCTGAAAACTTGTTTTCTAATCCAAACCATTCACAGTTTATGTAATTTGTAACATTTTTTGTGTTATACATGTAAATTTATTGGAATAAATACTGTTTAAACCAAGATTTATGAATGATTACTTATCCGCAGCAGTCTTCGATCTAGTATTTAATAATAATCTTCTAAATTCGCATAATTGGCTTCTAGCAATCAAGAGACCACGTCTTGCTGGATTTGAAAGTTAATTTAGAAAGTCTATTACCAGAAGATCTAGTACACCTGCTGACATAATAATTCCATATAAAAAAGGAATTATAGCAATTATATTTATATTAGATATTAATGAACGGAAATATTTTGTACATGAATTCAGGGATCGCAGGTTCGATACCCCGTCTGACCATAATACAATTAACAGCCTTTCAGATGGGACTTTAAACCGAGGTCCCGTGTCGGTGCTTTACACCGTGCCCGTAAAAGAACCAGAGGAGACTCTGGAATGGGTCTCTGTCTGTATCATTGAACTATCTTCCAACAATCTAAAATTACTAATCTCTTCAGGGGGCGTCGCTCATATGGGCAACCGGTAGCGACAATAAATAAGCGTAAAAACACACATACATGTACATAAATGATGCTTTTATCACTCGTGAAACGATTCATTCGCTATTTGAACTCAATTAGCATGAGAAAAATACCCATAATAACCATATAGCACTTTATTATAGGCTCGTATGATACCTTAAGGCAGAGATTTAATATATAGTTAATTAAGTGGAGAGAAAATAGACATATCATGTATTACTAATCCGAAGGGCATTATTAAAATATCCAAATGTGGTATCCGTTATCTAGAGTTATAGTCTACAGTACCAAACGAGTATTAATCATGTCATATATTTATTCATTACTCACGTTTCTCTCAAATACGATTGGTGCGCATGCACTACTAGTACACAACAACAATACATTTATTTATTGCATTGAATATTGGTATAATTATATTTAAAGCACATTACCAGCAGCACAGCAGTACAGCACTACACTGACAGTACACTGCTCACTACCAGCAGTATAACAGTACACTGCCCACTACGAGCAGTACATAAGTACACTACTCACTACCAGCAGCACAGCAGTACAGCACTACACTGACAGTACACTGCTCACTACCAGCAGTACATCAGTACACTACTCACTACCAGCAGTACAGCAATACACTGCCCACTACAAGCAACACAGCACTACACTGCCCACTACCAGCAGCACAGCACTACACTGCCCACTACCAGCAACACAGCACTACACTGCCCACTACTAGCAACACAGCAATACACTGCCCACTACCAGCAACACAGCAATACACTGCCCACTACTAGCAACACAGCACTACACTGCCCACTACTAGCAACACAGCACTACACTGCCCACTACTAGCAACACAGCACTACACTGCCCACTACTAGCAACACAGCACTACACTGCCCACTACTAGCACATAGCACTACACTGCCCACTACTAGCAACACAGCACTACACTGCCCACTACTAGCAACACAGCACTACAATGCCCACTACTAGCAACACAGCACTACACTGCCCACTACTAGCAACACAGCACTACACTGCCCACTACTAGCAACACAGCACTACACTGCCCACTACCAGCAACACAACACTACACTGCCCACTACTAGCAACACAGCACTACACTGCCCACTAGTAGCAACACAGCACTACACTGCCCACTACAAGCAACACAGCACTACACTGCCCACTACTAGCAACACAGCACTACACTGCCCACTACCAGCGACACAGCACTACACTGCCCACTACCAGCAACACAGCACTACACTGCCCACTACCAGCAACACAGCACTACACTGACAGTACACTGCTCACTACCAGCAACACAGCACTACACTGACAGTACACTGCCCACTACCAGCAACACAGCACTACACTGACAGTACACTGCCCACTACTAGCAACACAGCACTACACTGACAGTACACTGCCCACTACCAGCAACACAGCAATACACTGACAGTACACTGCTCACTACCAGCAGCACAGCAGTATACATACAGTACATTGCCCACTACCAGCAACACAGCACTACACTGACAGTACACTTCCCACTACCAGCAACACAGCACTACACTCACAGTACACTGCCCACTACTAGCAACACAGCACTACACTGACAGTACACTGCCCACTACTAGCAACACAGCACTACACTGACAGTACACTGCCCACTACCAGCAACACAGCACTACACTGACAGTACACTGCTCACTACCAGCAGCACAGCAGTACACAGACAGTACATTGCCCACTACCAGCAACACAGCACTACACTGACAGTACACTTCCCACTACCAGCAACACAGCACTACACTGACAGTACACTGCCCACTACCAGCAACACAGCACTACACTGACAGTACACTGCCCACTACTAGCAACACAGCACTACACTGACAGTACACTGCCCACTACCAGCAACAGAGCACTACACTGACAGTACACTGCTCACTACCAGCAGCACAGCACTACACTGACAGTACACTGCCCACTACCAGCAACACAGCACTACACTGACAGTACACTGCTCACTACCAGCAACACAACACTACACTGACAGTACACTGCCCACTACCAGCAACACAGCACTACATTGACAGTACACTGCTCACTACCAGCAACACAGCATTACACTGACAGTACACTGCCCACTACCAGCAACACAGCACTACACTGACAGTGCACTGCTCAATACCAGCAACACAGCACTACACTGACAGTACACTGCTTACTACCAGCAGTACAACAGCACATTGCTCACTACGAGCAGTACATCAGTACACTACTCACTACCAGCAGCACAGCAGCACACTGCTCACTACGAGCAGCACAGCAATACACTGGCAGTACACCGCTCACTGTCAGCAACACAGCACTACACTGGCAGTACACTGCTCACTACCAGCAGTACAACAGCACACTGCTCACTAGGAGCAGTACATCAGTACACTACTCACTACAAGCAGCACAGGAGCACACTGATCACTACGAGCAGCACAGCAATACACTGGCAGTACACTGCTCACTGTCAGCAACACAGCACTACACTGGCAGTACACTGCTCACTACCAGCAGCACAACAGTACACTGTTCACTACCAGCAGCACATCAGTACACTGCTCACTACCAGCAGCACAGCAGTACACTGCTCACTACCAGCAGAACATCAGTACACTGCTCACTACCAGCAGCACAGCACTACACTGCTCACTACCAGTAGCACAATACTACACTGCTCACAACCAGCAGCACATCAGTTCACTGCTCACAACAGTACACTGTTCACTACCAGCAGCACATCAGTACACTGCTCACTACCAGCAGCACAACAGTACACTGCTCATTACCAGCAGCACAGCAGCACAGCAGTACACTGCTCACTACCAGCAGCACAGCACTACACTGCTAATTACCAGCGGCACATCAGTACACTGCTCACTACCAGCAATATAGCAGTACACCTGCAGTACACTGCTCACTACTAGCAGCACAGCACTACACTGCTCACTACCAGCAGCACAGCAGTACACTTCTCACTACCAGCAGTACAGCAGTACACTTCTCACTACCAGCAGCACAACAGTACACTGCTCACTACCAGCAGCACAACACTACACTGTTCACTACCAGCAGCACATCAGTACACTGCTCACTACCAGCAGTACAACACTACACTGCTCACAACCAGCAGCACAACAGTACACTGTTCACTACCAGCAGCACATCAGTATACTGCTCACTACCAGCAGCACATCAGTACACTGTTCACTACCAGCAGCACAACACTACACTACTCACTACCAGCAGCACAGCACTACACTGCTCACTACCAGCAGCACAACAGTACACGGCTCATTAACAGCAGTACAACAGTACACTGCTCACTACCAGCAGCACAACAGTACACTGCTCACTACCAGCAGCACAACACTACACTGCCCACTACCAGCAACACAGCACTACACTGCTCACTACCAGCAGCACAACAGTACACTGCTCACTTCCAGAAGTACAACAGTGCACTGCTCACTACCAGCAGTACAACAGTACACTGCTCACTACCAGCAGCACAGCAGTACACTTCTCACTACCAGCAGCACAGCACTACACTGCTCACTACCAGCAGCACAACAGTACACTGCTCACTACCAGCAGCACAGCAGTACACTGCTCAATACCAGCAGCACAGCAGTACACTGCTCACTACCAGCAGCACAACAGTACACTGCTCACTACCAGCAGCACAACAGTACACTGCTCACTACCAGCAGCACAACAGTACACTGCTCACTACAAGCAGCACAACAGTACACTTCTCACTACCAGCAGCACAGCACTACACTGCTCACTACCAGCAGCACAACAGTACACTGCTCACTACCAGCAGCACAACAGTACACTGCTCACTACCTGCAGCACAACAGTACACTGCTCACTACCAGCAGCACAGCAGTACATTGCTCAATACCAGCAGCACAGCAGTACACTTCTCACTACCAGCAGCACAGCACTACACTGCTCACTACCAGCAGCACAACAGTACACTGCTCACTACAAGCAGCACAACAGTACACTTCTCACTACCAGCAGCACAGCACTACACTGCTCACTACCAGCAGCACAACAGTACACTGCTCACTACCAGCAGCACAGCAGTACACTTCTCACTACCAGCAGCACAGCACTACACTGCTCACTACCAGCAGTACACTGCTCACTACCAGCAGTACAGCAGTACGCTTCTCACTACCAGCTGTACAGCAGTACACTTCTCACTACCAGCAGCACAGCAGTACACTTCTCACTACCAGCAGCACAGCAGTACACTGCTCACTACGAGCATCACAGCAGTACACTGCTCACTATCAGCAGCAAAGCAGTACACTTCTCAGTACCAGCAGCACAGCAGTACACTTCTCACTACCAGCAGCACAGCAGTATACTTCTCACTACGAGCATCACCGCAGTACACTGCTCACTACCAGCAGCAAAGCAGTACACTTCTCACTACCAACAGCACAGCAGTACACTGCTCACTACGAGCATCACAGCAGTACACTTCTCACTACCAGCAGCACAGCAGTACACTGCTCACTACGAACATCACAGCAGTACACGTCTCACTACCAGCAGCACAGCAGTACACTGCTCACTACAAGCAGCACATCGGTACACTGTTCACTACCAGCAGCACAACAGTACACTGCCCACTACCAGCAACACAACAGTACACTGCTCACTACCAGCAGCACAACAGTACACTGCTCAATATCAGCAACACAACAGTTCACTGCTCACTACCAGCAGCACAACAGTACACTGCTCAATACCAGCATCACAACAGTTCACTGCTCACAACCGCCAGCACAGCAGTACACTGCTCACTACCAGCAGCACAGCAGTACACTGCTCACTACCAGCAGCATAGCAGTACACTGCTCACTACCGACAGATCAGCAGTACACTGCTCACTGTCAGCAATACAGCAATACACTGGCAGTACACTTCTCACTGTCAGCAATACAGCAGTACACTGGCAGTACACTGCTAACTGTCAGCAACACAGCCTTACACTGGAAGTACACTGCTCACTATCAGCAATACAGCAGTACACTTGCAGTACACTGCTCACTGCCAGCAGTATAGCAGTACACTGGCAGTTCACTGCTCACCATCAGGCAGTACAGCAGTACACTGGCAGTACGCTGCTCACTATCAGCAGTACAGCAGTACACTGGCAGTACACTGCTGACTATCAGCAGTACAGCAGTACACTGGCAGTACGCTGTTGACTATCAGCAGTACAGCAGTACACTGGCAGTACACTGCTCACTGTCAGCAATACAACAGTACACTGCTCACTATCAGCAGTTCAGCAATACACTAGCAGTGCACTGCTCACTGTCAGCAATACAACAGTACACTGGCAGTACAATGCTAACTGTCCGAAATACAACAGTACACTGGCAGTACGCTGCTGACTATCAGCAGTACAGCAGTACACTGGCAGTACACTGCTCACTGTCAGCAATACAACAGTACACTGCTCACTATCAGCAGTAAAGCAGTACACTGCTCACTGTCAGCAATACAACAGTACACTGCTCACTATCAGCAGTTCAGCAGTACACTAGCAGTCCACTGCTCACTGTCAGCAATACAACAGTACACTGGCAGTACACTGCTAACTGTCAGCAATACAACAATACACTGGCAGTACGCTGCTGACTATCAGCAGTACAGCAGTACACTGGCAGTACACTGCTCACTGTCAGTAATACAACAGTACACTGCTCACTATCTGCAGTTTAGCAGTACACTGCTCACTGTCAGCAATACAGCAATACACTGGCAGTACATTGCTCACTGTCAGCAGCACAGCAGTACACTAGCAGTGCACTGCTCACTGTCAGCAATACAACAGTACACTGGCAGTACACTGCTAACTGTCAGCAATACAACAGTACACTGGCAGTACACTGCTAACTGTCAGCAATACAGCCGTACACTAGCAGTACACTGCTCACAGTCAGCAGCACAGCAGTAAACTAGCAGTGCATTGCTCAATGTTAGCAATACAGCAGTACACTGGCAGTACACTGCTAACTGTCAGCAATACAGCCGTACACTAGCAGTGCAATGCTCACTGTCAGCAATACAAAAGTACACTGTCAGTACACTGCTCACTTTCAGCAACACAGCACTACACTGCTCAATACCAGCAGTACAGCACTACACTGCTCACTACAAGCAGCACATCAGTACACTGTTCACTACCAGCAATACAGCAGTACACTTGCAGTACACTGCTCACTGCCAGCAGTACAGCAGTACACTGGCAGTACGCTGCTCACTATCAGCAGTACAGCAGTACACTGGCAGTACACTGCTCACTGTCAGCAATAGAGCGGTACACTGACAGTACACTGTCCACTGTCAGCAATACAGCAGTACACTGGCAGTACAATGCTCACTATCAGCAGTACAGCATTACACTGGCAGTATACTGCTCATTATCCGCAGTACAGCATTACACTGGCAGTACACTGCTCACTATCAGCAATACAGCAGTACACTGGCAGTACAATTCTCACTAACAGCAGTACAGCAGTACACTGGCAGTACACTGCTCACTATAAGCAGTACAGCAGTACACTGGCAGTACACTGCCCACTGTCAGCAATACAGCAGTACACTGGCAGTACGCTGCTCACTATCAGCAATACAGCATTACACTGGCAGTACAATGCTCACTACCAGCAGCACATCAGTACACTGTTCACTACTAGCAATACAGCAGTACACTTGCAGTACACTGCTCACTGCCAGCAGTACAGCAGTACACTGACAGTACACTGCTCACTATCAGCAATACAGCAGTACACTGGCAGTACGCTGCTCACTATCAGCAATACAGCATTACACTGGCAGTACACTGCTCACTACCAGCAGCACATCAGTACACTGTTCACTACCAGCAATACAGCAGTACACTTGCAGTACACTGCTCACTGCCAGCAGTACAGGAGTACACTGGCAGTACACTGCTCACTATCAGCAGTACAGCAGTACACTGGCAGTACGCTGCTCACTATCAGCAATACAGCATTACACTGGCAGTACACTGCTCACTGTCAGCAGCACATCAGTACACTGTTCACTACCAGCAATACAGCAGTACACTTGCAGTACACTGCTCACTGCCAGCAGTACAGCAGTACACTGGCAGTACGCTGCTCACTATCAGCAGTACAGCAGTACACTGGCAGTACACTGCTCACTGTCAGCAATACAGCGGTACACTGGCAGTACACTACCCACTGTCAGCAATACAGCGGTACACTGGCAGTACACTGCTCACTGCCAGCAGTACAGCAGTACACTGGCAGTACGCTGCTCACTTTCAGCAGTACAGCAGTACACTGGCAGTACACTGCTCACTGTCAGCAATACAGCGGTACACTGGCAGTACACTGCCCACTGTCAGCAATACAGCGGTACACTGGCAGTACGCTGCTCACTATCGGCAGTACTGCAGTACACTGGCAGTACGCTGCTCACTATCAGCAATACAGCATTACACTGGCAGTACAATTCTCACTATCAGCAGTACAGCAGTACACTGGCAGTACACTGCTCACTATCAGCAGTACAGCAGTACACTGGCAGTACACTGCCCACTGTCAGCAATACAGCGGTACACTGGCAGTACACTGCTAACTGCCAGCAGTACAGCAGTACACTGGCAGTACGCTGCTCACTATCAGCAGTACAGCAGTACACTGGCAGTACACTGCTCTCTATCAGCAGTACAGCAGTACACTGGCAGTTCACTGCCCACTGTCAGCAATAAAGCAGTACACTGGCAGTACGCTGCTCACTACCAGCAATACAGCAGTACACTGGCAGTACACTGCTCACTACCAGCAGCACATCAGTACACTGTTCACTACCAGCAATACAGCAGTACACTTGCAGTACACTGCTCACTGCCAGCAGTACAGCAGTACACTGGCAGGGCAGTACACTGCTCACTATCGGCAGTACTGCAGTACACTGGCAGTACGCTGCTCACTATCAGCAATACAGCATTACACTGGCAGTACACTGCTCACTGTCAGCAGCACATCAGTACACTGTTCACTACCAGCAATACAGCAGTACACTTGCAGTACACTGCTCACTGCCAGCAGTACAGCAGTACACTGGCAGTACACTGCCCACTGTCAGCAATACAGCAGTACACTGGCAGTACACTGCTCACTATCAGCAGTACAGCATTACACTGGCAGTACACTGCTCACTATCAGCAATACAGCATTACACTGACAGTACACTGCTCACTGTCAGCAATACAGCAGTACACTGGCAGTACACTGCCCACTGTCAGCAATACAACATTACACTGACAGTACACTGCTCACTGTCAGCAACATATCAGTACACTGGCAGTACACTGCTCACTGCTAATTGAGGTTATTACGTGGCTAGTTTCATATCAGCATAGGCATCGACACGAGGTAACCTGATATCGGCATGTCGGAAGCGCTTGTATATAAAATATACTGAGTCAAAAAAGAAACGATACCTGGTGTTTATGTGTCTATAATTTCAATATTTATTAAGAAAATTCTTTGAAAATTCATAAGATGATAGTCCAACATGTTTGAAAGAGGAGCACATAAAGCATAATGAGCCCCCGAAACTGTCTGCTGCGTGATGACGTAATTCGTCGGACAGGGGTCTAATGGAGTTTTCACACAGACGTCAATACCGAGTATGGGCACAATTTGCGTCTCTCACTGCAATGCACCGCCGTCGCATCGAACGGAAGAGTGTCTGAATCTCTTGCTGGTCAATATTTGTCCATTCCTGACGCAAAACATCCCTCAGTTGGTTTAACGTTACCGGCTGACGTCGGCTGACAAAGCAGGCCACGGCAGGGTTTCAATATTGTTCTGCTCCAATAATGTGATGGAAATCCGAGCAGTATGACACCTGGCGTTGTCCTGTTGGAACAGTGTGACGTTTCTGTTAGCGTTAAAGAACAGCACAACAACTGGCGCAAGGATCTCATCACAGTACCGCTGGGCGTTTAGGTTCCCGTCCACCACTAACAGTTCAGTGCGACTGCCGAAGGTGATACCGCCCCACGCCATAACGCTTCCGCCCCCGAACAGATCGACCTGATGTACACATGCGTCGGCGTAACGTTCACCGCGTCTGCGATATACCCGCTCTCTGCCATCCGCTCGACGCAAACAGAACCGCGATTCATCGCTAAACATCACCGAATTCCACTGTAACCGAGTCCAGGGAGCACGCTCCGTCGTCCATTCCCGCCGTACGTCACGGTGACGTCGTGTCAGGATGGGTCCAACGTATGGCCGATAGGCACGAATGCCACGTTCACCGAGCCGGTTCGTGACTGTTTGTGCACTGATGCGATTGTTGGTCATCCCAGGAGTAACGGCAGCTGTGTGCGTAGCAGGTAGGAACCGGTCACGTAAATGTGACGTCCGAATGTGACGGTCCTGTTCACGCGTCGTCACACGTGGTCGACCAGATCTTGGACGGTCGTCCACCGATCCATGTGTTCGATAACGTCGAAGTGACGTATTATCGTGGTCCGCGTAACACCGAGTCGATTTGCGACGTCACGCTGACGTAAACCACCGTCAATCATGCCAATGGCACGCATTCTCTGATTGCGGTTTAGCCTAGGCATTTTGTTAGAGGTAACAATTTTTCCATAAACATAATAATGCAATACCAGTACAATAAACCGGTCTTCCGATTTGTACATGTGTAGGAAGTTGTCTTTAGTTTATACAAATTTATTTTAGCTCGATTGCGAAACAAGTTCTTTCAACTTATATAAATCACTCTCGAGACCTCATTCCTGATGGAATCCATCGCCACGAGGGAGAGAAGAGGCAACGTGGAATTTAAATGCCTTGCCTAAGGACACAATCGTAACGGCTCCAGCGGGGCTCGAACTCCAGACCTTTCGCACCTGAAGCGAACGTGCATCCACTGCACCATCACGACTTCCACATGTCGTTGAAGTTGTCTTTGTTGAGGAGCACGTGCAAATCGGAAATTCGGCGTTCCAGGATTATCGGGTGTTTATTTACCTGTGTTTATGGTTGGCTGACGTTGCAATAAGATACCCGGTACTGATACGTAATAATATATTAAACCTTTCTATCCGTTTTAAGTCATTTTTAGTTTGGTATCGTTTCTTTTTTGACTCAGTATATGTACTAGTACGCTGCACAGACTGTTAACTAAACTCATAGCAATCCGTATGCTTTCAAATACATATATTATATAGATATATGTTATTAGAACAAAATTGCAGTATACCCATGAGTTCATACCATTACATGAAATACATTACAATAATACAGTATATAATACATTACAATAATACAGTATATAATACATTACAATAATACAGTATATAACACATTACAATAATACAGTATATAATACATTACAATAATACAGTATATAATACTTTACAATAATACAGTATATAACACAAACATTACAATAATACAGTATATAACACAATGCAATAATACAGTATATAACACATTACAATAATACAGTATATAATACACACATTACAATAATACAGTATATAACACATTACAATAATACAGTATATAACACACACATTACAATAATACAGTATATAACACATTACAATAATACAGTATATAACACACACATTACAATAATACAGTATATAACACATTACAATAATACAGTATATAACACACACATTACAATAATACAGTATATAACACATTACAATAATACAGTATATAACACATTACAATAATACAGTATATAACACATTACAATAATACAGTATATAATACACACATTACAATAATACAGTATATAACACATTACAATAATACAGTATATAACACATTACAATAATACAGTATATAACACATTACAATAATACAGTATATAACACATTACAATAATACAGTATATAACACACACATTACAATAATACAGTATATAACACATTACAATAATACAGTATATAACACATTACAATAATACAGTATATAACACATTACAATAATACAGTATATAACACATTACAATAATACAGTATATAACACATTACAATAATACAGTATATAACACATTACAATAATACAGTATATAATACACACATTACAATAATACAGTATATAACACACACATTACAATAATACAATATATAACACATTACAATAATACAGTATATAACACACACATTACAATAATACAATATATAACACATTACAATAATACAGTATATAACACATTAAAATAATACAGTATATAATACATTACAATAATACAGTATATACTACTATACAATAATACAGTATATAACACATTACAATAATACAGTATATAACACATTACAATAATACAGTATATAACACATTACAATAATACAATATATAACACATTACAATAATACAGTATATAACACATTACAATAATACAGTATATAACACATTACAATAATACAGTATATAACACATTACAATAATACAGTATATAACACATTACAATAATACAGTATATAACACATTACAATAATACAGTATATAACACATTACAATAATACAGTATATAACACACACATTACAATAATACAGTATATAACACATTACAATAATACAGTATATAACACATTACAATAATACAGTATATAACACATTACAATAATACAGTATATAACACATTACAATAATACAGTATATAACACATTACAATAATACAGTATATAATACACACATTACAATAATACAGTATATAACACACACATTACAATAATACAATATATAACACATTACAATAATACAGTATATAACACACACATTACAATAATACAATATATAACACATTACAATAATACAGTATATAACACATTAAAATAATACAGTATATAATACATTACAATAATACAGTATATAACACATTGCAATAATACAGTATATACTACATTACAATAATACAGTATATACTACTATACAATAATACAGTATATAACACATTACAATAATACAGTATATACTACTTTACAATAATACAGTATATAACACATTACAATAATACAGTATATACTACTTTACAATAATACAGTATATACTACTTTACAATAATACAGTATATACTACTTTACAATAATACAGTATATAACACATTACAATAATACAGTATATACTACATTACAATAATACAGTATATAACACATTACAATAATACAGTATATAACACATTACAATAATACAGTATATAACACATTACAATAATACAGTATATAATACTTTACAATAATACAGTATATAACACATTACAATAATACAGTATATAACACATTACAATAATACAGTATATAACACATTACAATAATACAGTATATAATACTTTACAATAATACAGTATATAACACATTACAATAATACAGTATATACTACATTACAATAATACAGTATATAATACTTTACAATAATACAGTATATAACACACACATTACAATAATACAGTATATAACACAAACATTACAATAATACAGTATATAACACACACATTACAATAATACAGTATATAACACATTACAATAATACAGTATATAACACATTACAATAATACAGTATATAACACATTACAATAATACAGTATATACTACTATACAATAATACAGTATATAACACAATGCAATAATACAGTATATAACACATTACAATAATACAGTATATACTACTTTACAATAATACAGTATATAACACATTACAATAATACAGTATATACTACTTTACAATAATACAGTATATACTACTTTACAATAATACAGTATATACTACTTTACAATAATACAGTATATAACACATTACAATAATACAGTATATACTACACATTACAATAATACAGTATATAACACATTACAATAATACAGTATATAACACACACATTACAATAATACAGTATATAACACATTACAATAATACAGTATATAACACATTACAATAATACAGTATATAACACATTACAATAATACAGTATATACTACTATACAATAATACAGTATATAACACATTACAATAATACAGTATATAACACATTACAATAATACAGTATATAACACACACATTACAATAATACAGTATATAACACATTACAATAATACAGTATATAACACACACATTACAATAATACAGTATATAACACATTACAATAATACAGTATATAACACACACATTACAATAATACAGTATATAACACATTACAATAATACAGTATATAACACATTACAATAATACAGTATATAACACATTACAATAATACAGTATATACTACTATACAATAATACAGTATATAACACAATGCAATAATACAGTATATAACACATTACAATAATACAGTATATAATACACACATTACAATAATACAGTATATAACACATTACAATAATACAGTATATAACACACACATTACAATAATACAGTATATAACACATTACAATAATACAGTATATAACACACACATTACAATAATACAGTATATAACACACACATTACAATAATACAGTATATAACACATTACAATAATACAGTATATAACACATTACAATAATACAGTATATATTACTTTACAATAATAAACAATTGTATTTTACTCGAAGACTGTGTTGTGTTTTTACGTTTAATTATCGTCGCTACCGGCTACCCATATGAGCGACGCCTCCTGAAGAGATTAGTCATTTTAGATGTTTGGAGGATAGTGCAATGATACAGACAGAGACCCATTCCAGAGTCTCCTCTGGTTCTTATATGTGCACGGTGTAAAGCACCGACATGATCAGACGGGGGATCGAACCTGTTACTCGAAGACATGCAAGGCTGATGTATATATAGTGACTAGAACAACGGTCAAAAAGGTTGTGACATTGAGTTTTAATTGAAATGTTTCCAAGTAATTGAATTTGAATAAAGTTTAGCATGTTCTTATATAGAATTCTTCATTTATTATATATAGTAGCATGGGTATTAATTTGGTATACTAACTTAAGTCTCATCATGAATGGTAGCGTGTACAGTGGACGATAACAATAACTGATTTGAGTCGTCGCCAAATTTACAGGAAGAAGATATGACGTAGGGTATGAAACAGAAAGTAGATTAATTGTGAACATTTATGTGTTTGAGATAGTTTGAGTTTTTGCACAGAATTATAACGAATATTCGAATATCCGAATAGCTTCCCGACCGAATATTCGAATACATAAATCGCTAATCGTTGCCATCCCTAATATATACATAGGCTCTTGTAACTCTGAATTGAGTGGCAATGTACCTTTTAATATTTAAACTATATTTTGTGTTTGTTATATGCTGTACATTGATGAGACTGAACTAAAGAATAACATATAATATGTACACATATCAACATGAGGAACAGTTTAAACAACAACAACAACAACAACAACAACGACCACAACAACAACAACAACGACAACGACAACGACGACGACGACGACGACGACGACGACGACGACGACGACGACGACAACGACAACGACAACAACAACAACAACAACAACAACGACGACAACAACAACAACAACGACCACAACAACAACAACAACAACGACCACAACAACAACAACAACAACAACAACAACCACAACAACAACCACAACAACGACGACAACAACAACCACAACAACAACCACAACAACGACGACAACAACAACCACAACAACAACATTTATTGCACTAAGACATCAGCTGATACTTATAGCATATACAGATAAAATACATCTACATGTATTGTGAAAAAGTGAAAACATGGTTTATAATGTAGTAGTTTCGGAGAAGCGTGTACGTATGAACTTTGAAAAGGATAATTTAAAGGCAACTAATTGAATGATATATAAGTATATCTCATGCTAACTCATTCATTTTTATGAAAAATCAAACTTTATTAAAATTGTCGTGTGTAGGTTGTTGTGTAATTTCATTCATGAGCCTCAATGATTAAAGTATATTTCGCACGAGATTTTAGAGGAAAGTAGTACATGTATATAAACGAGACCAAACAATGATATATTCTAATTAAATATACATTACATAAAAGGACACAAACGTATGCGGGAGAGCATCACCGCCAAACACAGTATTGTTAAAATGTTAAAACAGACATATTATTTCTTTTATAAATTCACACATTTTTCTGTATTAGGTCATATTATTAGTTTTAACATTCATAAGTTGCTCATAATACAGAATATTTGGTCTCCTAAAGAATCTACCGTTGATCAATCTTTTTCTTTTAGATAATAAGTACAAAAATGTACTACATTGTAATAAATAATGATGTTCGTCTCCTATTCCTTGGTTACACATTGGGCAAATACGTTGATTTAAAGAGACCCTGTTCATTTTTTCCTACTTTAATTGGCAATCTATGATTTCTAGTTCTAAATTTAACAATAAATTTTAAATATTTAGTAGGAGTATATATTAAGTAGTTTTCAAATTTAAAAGTGTGCTTAAATAATCTATAAGTCTGGCGATTACTTGAACTGTTCAATGCTTGAGAATCATTCTGGTACAAATAGGTCATATTACAATAAGTGTGTGTGTGTTTTATGCTTATTTATCGTGAGTGAAGTGAAGATTCCATGAACTTTGGGATAATTGGTCGTATGAGTTTACATATTGCATTATTTTGCATATACATGTATGTTGGACAACATGATTAGACAGCATTAGGGAATTGTGCGCGTGCGTGCGTCCGTCCGCATGCGATTCCATGGAGTGTTCCGTGGGTGTTAAGACGATTGCACAATGACATAATGGTCGTTTTCAAGTGGCTGGTACCAACAAGAAGTTGAGTTGAAATGCTCTCTTCCTTGGTACAGTTAGCAAGTTGTATTATCAATTCAAGTATTTGGATCTACTGGTACAGAGATTAATTGTTCTCATTGATATATATTTATTGGGGAGCGGCGTTAGTCATGACTATCATGAAACATGTTTGGTCGCAGTGATCTAATGGTAAGGACAACTGACTCACGATCGTGAGTTTTCGAGTTCGATTCTCGGTCAAAGTGGCAGCGATATGGCTTTGAGCGAGCTGGTTTATACTTTTGGTAGATTATGTTTGAACACAATTAATTTATCTCGGTTGTGAAACAAGTTCGTAAAGATTATCTTCATCACACTCTTGGTACCTCATTCCTGGTGGTATCCATCGCACAGAAGGAGCAAGAAGAGGAATCAAGTATTTTGACAAAGGACAACACCAAGTGTTATTGTTCTGGCTGGGTTCGAGGTTGTTATGACCGCCTCCGTTGTCGAGTGGTAAAGTCGCTGACTTGTATACCACTGTAGCATATCAACACTGATTGTCACGGGTTCGAACCCCGCTCAGACCATGTCTCATATGCAAATGTTGGCAATTTCTGACTGAGGTTGGTACACCAAGTACTAATTAACCGCTGCAGCCTATCCAGATGTTGTGATGTTAAGTAAACTGCCCGTCGCTCAAATGGGCAACCGGTAGCGACGGTAAATAAACGTAAATAAGAAAAATGATTCCAGATTGTGAGATTGACATCGTATCCTCAGCTCACCTATGCCTCCATTATCTGCCCTCCTGCTGGTGCAGCTGATTGTGACAGTCATGGTAGCGCAGTGGTAGCGCATTCTTCAGGTGAGAAAGGCCCCGAGTTCACGCCCCGCTGCAGCCGTTACGAGAGTGCCCTTAAGCAAGGCATTTAAATTCCACATTGCCTCTTCTCTCACCCTCGTGGCGATGGATTCCATCAGGAATGAGGTCTCGGGAGTGATTAATATAAGTTGTAAGAACTTGTTTCGCAATCGAGCTAAACTAAATTTGTATAAACTAATATCCGTACTAGTAATGGTTCCAGGCTTACCTATAATCAGTGATCCTGGTTTGTAAGATGTTTCGGTGATGTTTATGGTAAATGGTGGTGTTCCGGATGTGGTTGTTGCTGGATGGAATGGTCTCATCTCCTTGCACGCCATGGACGGGGCACCCGTCGGGAACGCCTGACATACGTGTAGTGTGCATGCTACGATAGCTGCAATAGCTGTGATAATGCTGGTGATAATTCTGGTGCCTTTCTAATGGAATAAAGAAATGAACAATGAAATCTAGCAATTCACAATTTATACACATTTTTATCAACTCGATTGGGAAACAGGTCTTTACAACAATAATCTAAACGCTCTCGATACCTCATTCCTGATGGAATCCATCGCCATGCGAGAGAGAGAAACGAGAAGAGGCAATGTGGATTTACGTGTCTTGTATTAGGGCATGGCCACCGTGGTTCTGGTGGGGTTCAAACCCTGTGTTACGTGGTATCAATGTTAGCTATCTTCGATAGGTGTATTAATGATTATGATCATCATCATCATCGTCGTCGTCGTCGTCATCATCATCATCGTCGTCATCATCACCGTCGTCGTCGTCATCATCATCATCATCATCATCATCATCATCATCATCATCATCATCATTCGATAGGTGTATTAATGATTATGATCATCATCATCATCATCATCATCGTCGTCGTCATCATCATCATCGTCGTCATCATCATCGTCGTCATCATCATCATCATCATCATCATCATCATCGTCGTCGTCATCATCATCATCATCATCATCATCATCATCATCATCATCATCATCATCATCATCATCATCATCATCATCATCATCATCATCATCATCATCATCGTCATCGTCGTCGTCGTCGTCGTCGTCGTCGTCGTCGTCGTCGTCGTAGTCGTCGTCGTCGTCGTCGTCGTCGTCGTCGTCGTCGTCGTCGTCGTCGTCGTCGTCGTCGTCGTCGTCGTCGTCGTCGTCGTCGTCGTCGTCGTCATCATCACCACCACCACCATCATCATCATCATCATCGTCGTCGTCATCATCGCCATCATCATCATCATCATCATCGTCAGCATCAACGTCAGCATCATCGTCATCAGCATCGCTATCATCATCGTCATTATCATCATCATCGTCATCATCGTCATCATCATCGTCATCATCAACATCATCATCATCGTCACCATCGTCCTAATCATCACCATCATCATCGTCATCATCATCGTCATCATCATCTTCTTGTTCTTGTTCTTCTTCATCTTCATTATTACATAATCATCGTCATCACAACCACAACCAACACCATGATACCACCACCACTACCATCACCAAATCATCATCATTATCATCATTATCATCATCACAATCTTCATTCCTAATGATTGCCCAACTCTGTCAATATGTATACTCGATTGTTTGTAAATAAATTACCTAATAAATTGGAGAATGTTTTGCTCAAATAACTTAAAGCACGTGACATGTCACAAACGAAATGTTTAACATGAATAACGTAATAACAACACCAACACGTATCACAACACATTCTAGTACTTTACTCGATCCTATTGCAATCTCGAACAATATAATGTATCTGGATGCCGGAACATTTAATACGCCAAGTCATATAAGTGATCATTATGGGACATATGTTTACATAAAATCAAATAAACAAGCAACACCGTCATATAAAAGACGAGTATGGAATTATAAAAATGCTATTCAATCACCTCATAGCTACTACAAACTGGCTTTTCTTACAAACAAATACAATTGATAACGCGGCCAAGATCTTCTCAGAAAAATTCTTAGAAATTGCAAACGTATGTATTCCCTCACATCTTAGTACTATTCGTCCAAAGGATAAGCCATGGTTTAATAATGACATACGAAGACTTCTAAGGAAACGCGACAGATTGAAGGGCACAGCTGTATTATCAGGCAAGTTATCTGATTGGTGTTCATACAAGTCTACAAGAAACAAAGTTAACAATATGAAAACACACGCTAAGCAGATATTTTATAACAACTTAGAAATCACCCTTAAAGATGTGAGCACTTCTAATCCGCGCCAATATTGGAAAATAGTTAAAATGTTAGTAAAGGACAATTGTAAAAGTAATGACTCCATACCACCCCTAATAAAAACTAACTATGACCAATATCATCTGTCTGATGAAGAAAAGGCTAATGCACTAAACGACTATGTTGTGTCTGTTTCAACAGTTGATGATTCTAATGTTACGCTTCCCACACTCATACACAAAACAAACTCGAAGCTATCGAATTTCAACATATCGCAAGCAGAAATTAAAGATGTTTTATCTAACTTAGTAGTGAACAAAGCAAGCGGTCCAGATGGAATCAGCCATAGGATGCTTAAAGAAACTTCTAACTCTGTTTCATACCCTCTTAGTTTAATATTTAATAGATCTCTAAACGAATCTTCTTACCCGTCCATGTGGAAAATTGCACATGTGATGCCAATCTTTAAAAAGGGTGAGAAGTCTCTTCCTTCTAATTATAGACCGATATCATTGATAAGTTGCGTCGGAAAAATTATGGAACGCGTAGTTTTTAAGCACTTATACAACTACCTACATACAAATAACCTCATTTACAGGTTACAATCTGGCTTCTTACCCGGGCATTCCACGGTATATCAGCTGAAAGATATCTATAACCAAATCTGCAAGGCCTTCGACGAGCGTAAGAACTCGTGTATGGTTTTCTGCGATATATCAAAAGCTTTTGATAGAGTCTGGCATCGAGGTTTAACTTTTAAAATTCAGCAATATGGAATAAATGACAACCTGTTAAAATGGATATCAAATTATCTGTCTAACAGATCACAAAGGGTCTTTGTAGGTCCTTCTTTTTCAGATACCAAAACCGTTAAAGCTGGAGTTCCTCAGATATCAGTTTTAGGACCTCTATTGTTTTTGATTTATGTTAATGATATCGCTGATTCATTACTTAGTACAACACGGCTTTTTGCAGATGACAGTTCCCCTTGCAGTTTCTTCTTCCGATACACGCCATATTGAAACAACACTCAATCATGATTTGAAAATAATCTCAGACTGATCCAAACGCTGGCTAGTAAATTTTAACTCGTCCAAAACCGAAGTCATATTCTTTTCTCTTGGTCATAATAATGATCGACCAAATCTTATTTTTGAAAATACTGAGCTGGGATTTGTTGACAATCACAAGCATCTTGGGTTAACTTTAAGTAATGATGGGTCTTGGCACAAACATATAAACAACATAATGAAATCTGCTTCCAAAGTACTCGGATCAATTTTGAATGCTAAAATTTAAGCTAAATCGCTCTTCACTAAATCAAATATACATCTCATATTTACGACCTTTATTAGAATATTCATCGGTGGTTTGGGACAATTGCACACTATACGAAAAGGAAACACTTGAAAAATTGCAGTACGAAGCAGCCAGAATTGTAACAGGCCTAACGAGATCAGTCTCAATTAACAGGCAACTAACATACATAGGGTGGGTGTCCTTAGCGGATAGGCGCAGTATGCAAAAACTAATATTAATATATCGTAATAAACACAGTATACTGCCTTCTTATCTAAACGATATAATCCCGACAACTGTTGATGAAACTAATCCATATCCGTTACGTAATAGAAATAATTATATAACTCTGCCAAGGCGTCTTCAAATATATGCTCATTCAACTATTCCCTCCTCTCTGGACATATGGAATAAGCTAGATAATTATATCCGTGACACTAACACTCTAAGTGAGTTTAAAAGCAAGCTGAAACAAATCTACAAAGGTGCTATCGTACCCGAATTCTACACCACCGGGGAAAGATCTTCATCTGTCCAACAAGCGCGAATACGTAACGCATGCAGTAACTTGAATGCTCATCTACATGTCAATTTCCTTCGTGATAATCCTAACTGCGAATGTGGCCAGGGTATCGAAGACCCCGAGCACTACTTTTTTAGATGCAACAAATACAGATTAGAGCGTATACATCTTTTCAGAAATACTCGTAGATTTCATCCAATAAGTACAAAAAGAGGTATAGAGGTTCAAAGATTTATTAAAGCGACTCGACGATTCGCATAATATCAATTATTTGTCCTTCTTTTTGTCAGGTAAGCATGGAGTGGGGAGAGCTAATCTTTGGGGTTGGGGTGTGGTGTATGCACTATCTCTTAGTATTAATTCTTAAGCTCATATTCAAGTCATAAAGTAACTGTACGTTTTTCCATTTCTTTGTGTCATTTTTTTTCTTTCGCATATGATATAATAATTAACAAATATTAACCACGAAACTAAATTGTATGTGTTCCTTTTCTGCATCAGATCATACAATACAGAAATTGTTCATCCAACATTGTTTATTTAGTTCGAAGTGACGGGGAGGGCTGTAAATAATGTTGTTATAACTTGTAGCCCAACCCATTTGCTTTTTTTCCCTTGACAAAACAAATGTAACGTATACAGCAATCATATAATTACATATTAATCTCTGATTTGTTCTAAGAATTGTATGTATATATGTAATGTATTGTATGGAAAAAAATGCAATAAAATATTATTAACAAACGAAATGTTTTTCGAGACTTGTTTAATAATTATGATATATCATCAAAGGAAATTGGACATTTCCCACCATATAACAACAGCAGCAGCAACAACAACAACAACAATACATATAGATGGGTGGGATTTCCAATTAAGTGATCTCACTGACAACATAATGCTTCCGAAATTTGTATGATTGACGTTTAGTTATCGTCGCTACCGGTTGTCCATATGAGCGACGCCTCCTGAAGATATAAGTCATTTTAGATTTTTTGGAGGATTGTACAATGATACAGACAGAGACCCATTCCAGAGTCTCCTCTGGTTCTTTTATGTGCACGGTGTACAGCACCGACACGAGACCTCGGTTTAAAGTCCCTTAATGAAACAACAACTCGCTAAAATAAGACTGTTAGCAAGCTCGCCTCTCACCAATGCAACCCGAGTTCAATCTTCGGAATGGGAAGTATGTGAGATGGCACGATGGTCGCTAGATCGGACAGGTGGGTTTTCTCCGTGTACTCCGGTTTGAACATTAATGACCGCATTTACGCTTTCATCCGCGCCAACGAGTGATTAATATAAATTGTTAAAACATGGTTCGCAATCGTTGTAAAATAAATCAAGTTTAAACTTTTTTTAAAAGAAGACTTATTTATTACAAATTATGTGGTAACATTACTTTGTGCTGTTTTCCCATCACTAAGTAACACTTATTTGTGAGACTACATTATACCACATGCTATTAATCACTTATGTAAAAGAAGAATTCATTAATGTGTAGTATTTTGAATATTTAAATATCAAAAAATTTAATTTCAATATATAAATGTACTACAGAACAGAAGTATTCACAAGGCGACAGCAGTTTCAATTTCACTCAATATATAAATGTACTACAGAACAGAAACATTCACAAGGCGACCGCAGTTTCAAGTTCACTCAATATATAAATGTACTACAGAACAGAAGTATTCACAAGGCGACCGCAGTTTCAAGTTCACTCAATATATAAATGTACTACAGAACAGAAACATTCACTAGGCGACAGCAGTTTCAAGTTCACTCAATATATAAATGTACTACAGAACAGAAACATTCACAAGGCGACAGCAGTTTCAAGTTCACTCAATATATAAATGTACTACAGAACAGAAACATTCACAAGGCGACAGCAGTTTCAAGTTCACTCAATATATAAATGTACTACAGAACAGAAGTATTCACAAGGCGACCGCAGTTTCAAGTTCACTCAATATATAAATGTACTACAGAACAGAAACATTCACAAGGCGACCGCAGTTTCAATTTCACTCAATATATAAATGTACTACAGAACAGAAGTATTCGCTGGACTGGTAATCCAGGGCTCGCATGTTCGATCCCCCGTCTGACCCTAATACAATTAACAGTCTTTCAGATGGGACGTTAAACCGAGGTCTCGTGTCGGTGCTTTACACTGTGCACGTAAAAGAACCAGAGGAGACTTTGGAATGGGTCTCTGTCTGTATCATTGCACTATCCTCCAAAATCTAAAATAACTAATCTCGTCAGGAAGCGTCGCTCATATGGGCAACCGGTAGCGACGATAAATAAACGTAAAAAAAATAAAAACACAGAAGTATTCACAAGGCGACCGCAGTTTCTATTCATACGTATTACAAACAAAACACAGTGTTATCCACACGCTCTTTTTAAAACTCACCATTTTTGATAAAGTCAATTTTCCGAAATGATAGAATGTTAAGACTGAACTACTCCACTGCCTGGGTTGGTTTAAAAACGATTAAGTGAATAAATATAAATATCTATGAATCGAACCCGAACATTGTCCTTGTTTATTACACTAGGTGGACTCGTTTAGTAGTATGGGGTTATCCCGATATTTAAACACAGTACATCCAGCACACCGATCCACAGACGGATATGTAGTCCAGTGGTAACACGCTGGACTTGTAATCCAGGGATCGCAGGTTCGATCCCCCGTCTGACCCTAAAATAATTAACAGTCTTTCAGATGGGACGTTAAACCGAGGTCTCGTGTCGGTGCTTTACACCGTGCACGTAAAAGAACCATAGGAGACTCTGGAATGGGTCTCTGTCTGTATCATTGCACTACCCTCCAAAATCTAAAATGACTAATCTCTTTATGAGGCGTCGCTCATATGGGCAACCGGTAGCGACGATAAATAAACGTAATACACACACACACACACACACACACCGATCCATTATTATGACCGCCTCCGTTGTCGAGTGGTTACGGTCGCTGACTTGTATATCACTGTAACCTATCATCTATGATGGTCACGGGTTCGAGCCCCGCTCAGATCGTGTCTAATTTATATGAAACAGTTGGCAGTTTCTTACGGACGTTGGTGCACCAAGTACTGGTTAACTGCTGGAGCCTGCCCATGAAACGTGTTGTTAGGTAACCTGCCCGTCGCTCAAGTGGGAAACCGGTAGCGACGTTAAATAAACTTAAATAAAAATAAATAGTTTTCATCGGGGTATGAAGTACATACTGTTGTTCATTGGTGTTCATATAGGCACTGTAGGCATATGCCTACACAAATGTTTCAAAATTGAAAATAAGAATAAATCAATAAAAATGATGGATAAGTGGGTGGGGTGTATGCTGTGCAGTGAACCATGCATCAAATATGAAATACGTCCTTATTTCATTACGTTTCAATTGATAAAAGACGATTGTCAGAACTGTACACACAGGTTCCTTATTTCTCGTCAATAAAAGTCTTAAATTGCCTCAGAATGCGGTACCGGTAGCGACGATAAATAAACGTAAAACACACACAGACTGCGGTAGCGCCGGTATAAACTTTCAATATCGTCCTTGCTAAGAACGCTTACTCGAAGCTTCTGATTGGTTTACCTGAGTATAAATCTCAGAATAAATCAAACTCAGGTTCACTTAATTCAAGTTGATTGGCTGAGTATGAGATCACCTAAACCAATCAGAAGCTTGTGATTGGAGAACATTTTTATAACATCGGTGCAGGTCAGGTAATTTATATAATAGGGATGTTCCGATCTGGATACACCGAAGAGATGAATCGAGCCCACTTACTAGCATATAGCTATGAGTGGAGAGTTACTAGTAAACAACAGATAACTGAGGTACATGAACATTGTACCACACATAATGCGTTATCGGCGATATAAATACCTTCATTATGAGCTCATTTCAAATATGACACCCTCAAGTACGCGCATACTGGTTTACAAGTACTTTTCCTGCTGAGTAAATAAAATCACTCTTGCAAACAACATAGATCCAGATCAGCCGCGGTGTAGCGCCGCGTCTGATCAGGATCTATGCTGTTTTAGCTCCACTATCCGAATAGCAAACAGCCAGTATCATGATCCTGTTATGTGCCGTCTGATCTGGCTCTATGCTATTTGCAAAAGTGATTAGTTAATACAAATTTAGTTTTAGCTCGATTGCGAAACTAGTTTGACAACGTTATATTAATCGCTCTCGAGACCTAATGCCTGATGGAATACATCGCCATGAAGGAGGGAGAAGAGACAATGTGCAATTTAAGTGCGTTGTCTACTAGGGCACAATCGTAACGACTCCAGCGAACTCCGGGCCTTTCGCACCAGAAGTGATGGTGCTACCAATGTGCGTTAGATCACGACGTCCGCACATAACGATAGATCAGGTGGTCTCCATGGTCGAGTGGCTATGGTCGTCAAATCAATTGCCCCTCACCGCTGTAGATTCGAATCCCACAGAGGGTGGGGAAACTATCCAGCTGGCTAGCGGTAGGTACGTAGTTCTAGCCGCGTGTCCGTCCGTACCTGCAATACTAATCGGATGGGCGCCAGTGGTCTTCCTCCACCAGTAAGTCGTCATATGAACTAAGCTCTTGGAGCGACATTAAACCTCCAAAGCGCAAGATCACTGATACAATAGCGTTTGCCAAATTATTATCGGAGTACTAGTTTAGTTTATACTAATTTATTTTAGCTCGATTGCGAAACAAGTTCTTACAACTTATACTAATCACTCTCGAGACACCATTCCTGATGTAATCCATCGCTACGAGGGAGAGAGAAGAGGCAGCGTGGAATTTAAATTGCCTTGCCTAAGGGCACAATCGTAACGTCTCCAGCGGGGCTCGAACGCCGGACCTTTCACACCTGAAGCGCGTACTGATTTATAGCTTGACTTGTTGTCATGAATGAGACGCGTGCACACACGTTATAAACGAGTGATGTATGTTCTGATTAGATTCCAATAGCACTAGATTTTGCATGCACATGTTAGCTACTTAGTTTTCGTGATAGGGAAACTTATATCTCTCGTGTCAGTTTCGTATATTTACACCAATGTGTCTTGATAGTCGCTGATATGATCACGGCCCATAGAAGACTAGTATTCCTGTTCAATGCGATAGTCACACTTTCTAAACGAGAACTATCGCAGTAGCTGATGAATGCCCACCATAGCCGAATAAAGTACAGCCTGTTGCATGTTGTTGCTTTTTGCTATTAATACGTACGTAATGCATGTTGTTGTGTTTTGCTATTTCTACGTTAGGAATGCATGTTGTTGCTGTTTGCTATTAATACGTAAGTAATGCATGTTGTTGTGTTTTGCTATTTCTACGTTAGGAATGCATGTTGTTGCTTTTTGCTATTACTACGTAAGTAATGCATGTTGGTGTTTGTTGCTATTAATACGTAAGTAATGCATGTTGTTGCTTTTTGCTATTAATACGTAAGTAATGCATGTTGTTGCTTTTTGCTATTAATACGTATGTACTGCATATTGTTGCTGTTTGCGACGTAAAGAAATTACCGGAAGTAGGGAACCGGTGTTATGTAATACTGTTCACATGAAAAATGATAAAATCCAAGCTTATCATTGTGAGTCAACATTACAGTTAATTCTATACAGTATATCCTATTTCCTATGAAAGTTTTACTAGTTACTGTTTACATGTTTCATTATGTTATTTCATGTTTTAATTTATTGAGGGCATCATGTTAGAATGCCTTAATTGTTCAAATGAGTTCTCTCGTTAAATAATTTCTTTATCATTATTATTATTATTATGTGTGTTTTACGTTTATTTATCGTCGCTACTGGTTGCCCATATGAGCGACGTCTCCTGAAGAGATTAGTCATTTTAGATTTTTGGAGGATAGTGCAATGATACAGACAGAGACCCATTCCAGAGTCTCCTCTGGTTCTTTTACGTGCACGGTGTAAAGCACCGACACGAGACCTCGATTTAAAGTCCTATCTGAAAGACTGTTAATTTTATTAGGGTCAGACGGGGGATCGAACCTGCGATCCCTGGATTACCAGTCCAGCGTGTTACCACTAGAATACAGATCCGTCTGTTGTCTCCGTTACCCACTTCCTGCATACAATTATAGATAGTTGATTATTGATGCGGGTATTATAGGATTAGGGACAATGGTCTATGTACCCGCACTGAGCGGAATACATTTACCGTTATACTCAACAGTTACCTATTTTCAACAATAGACTATACCTTATGAATATTGGTAATACCTTTAGAAGAGAGAGGTCAATCTGCACTAACATTATGGTTGAGAGGCATCTTAATAGAACCATAATTTAATTTGACAACACCAATATGGTGAAAATAGAAATAAATGTCGTATCCATTTACCCACAATCCAATTCTCAAAAGAACAAAAACGAAACACTCTTTAGAAACATGTGCACTCTTAAATCCGCCTACACCTTAATATTGTGGGAAGATAATCGAGTAGCCGGCGATCTCTCGTGACCGCATGGTATGTGCTAATTAAACACGACATCATTTCATCCCTTTTGCCACTATAGCATGCATCCGACTTATCCTCGTAATAATACATTTTGAAGTTAGTCTCAGAAGGAGTGTGTGACTAAACTGTCTTGGAAATGTTTAATGAATGACTGTAGGTAGTTGCAATAATGGACTTATTAGTGTCTAGGAGCTGTCCAATTAATGTTCTTGCACAGGCAATCAAATCTTGAAAGCTTCTGTGTTGAACTGTTGATGCTATTCCTGACTCAAATGCGCACCTAATGAACTTGCGCTAATAGTACACGTCCTTGTGAATGTTTTAGCCGGTTCTGATGGTTTGTTGTTGTTGTGATTTTGGGGGTTGGGAAGGGGGTTAAGTCGCACCAACTAATTAACAATTAATCACTGTTGTTGGCGCCGATGAAAGCGTATACTTTATGTTGTCATTCGTGTGGGAGGAAACCGGATGACCCGGAGAAAACCCACCTGTCCGATCTGGCGACAACCGTATCATCTCACATACTTCCCGGTCTGATGATCGAACCCAGGTTGCATTTGTGAGAATCGAGCGCGCTGACCACTACGCTAATGGATACACTGTATAATGGAGTTTTGTTAGTTGAGGCTCCAGGATATTAAAATATGACATTTTGATCACCCCAAACACGTGCCCCTCCCATTACACGTCGCCCCCCCCCCACCCATACACACATACCCCTCCCCATACACTCCACACAAGTTCCACCTTTGCATTTAACAACTGTTGTTATTTGAACTAGAATATATATCATTATCCACAGGATGTTGATGTATTTGTTACTAGGTCATCATCTGGGCGCTCCCCGTATTTACATCGGTATCAAAAAGAAATGCTTAAGATTAAGATTTAATGGAGTCAGATCAGGTCTTAGTCATTCATGGGGTAAGTTGATGCTTGTATATATTTAGTACGCAGTTTTGAAGATGGTTAATGAAGTGCATTATTAAGATTATCCCACCTATCCGTGGAACCTCGGCTTTTATTTTATGTTATAAATTAATGTATTTCTAATAATATCAGTACAGGAAGAAAATTTAGGAATGTAAGCTTTTTTATTTTTATGATTTGTTTCATTTTGAATATAACATTTGCAAATATAGTTTCACAATAGACGGTTACAAATGAGTCCAATGGAATATATAAAAACAGGCTGCTGTATGATCCAGTAATTTCATTAACTGGAATTGAATTGAATTTAATTATTCTCTGAACATTTTGAAAATGGCCACTACATAAATTCCAACATTGGTACATTTTATTCTTTGTCTATAAACTATTATAACTAAAATACTGTAATTTTGAAAAGAATAAAGAAATAATTGCTGAAGATTTTCATTATTGAAAGCACTGCCATAAATGAATTATAATATGTTCTCCTTAAGTGTACGCAATCAGGCACGGTAAGACATAATGTGTTTCCCCAGGCCAACTAATACTATATTCTCTAATATAGTTCAATGGACGTTTAATTAGCATATTTCAAACAATGCTTTTGTTGTAAAATTGTGTTAATATTTGAACACCGTGAAGAAGTCTGAGTCATTCATTAAAATCGAAAACTCCGTGTAAAACGGCCAGGGGTATTGCGGCGTATGACGAGGCCGATGGTGGAGTTGACTAGTGTACGATTTGACCGCATATATGCACTTACATGTAACATATGTTAGAGTTGCATTGGGCTTATAGACCTATGCAATCGGATGCTTGTGAGTATACACACATAAACCAAGGCAGTAAAAGATATAATTATTTCTAAAAATGTAAATACCAGGATTACTTTACCAAATGTAAGAAACATCGCACTTACTTGTAACTTAATGTCTATACTGATGTTCGAATCCATCTCGGTTAAAACCTCATAGCAAAGCCTAATCGATTAACACGACGTTTTACGAATCCATCTCGGTTAAAACCTCATAGCAAAGCCTAATCGATTAACACGACGTTTTACGAATCCATCTCGGTTAAAACCTCATAGCAAAGCCTAATCGAATAACACGACGTTTTACGAATCCATTTCGGCTAAAACCTCACAGTGAAGCCTAAAATATTAACACGACCTTTTACGAATCCATGTCGGCTAATGCAGTAAAGCCTAATAGATCAACACGACTGTTTACGAATCCATCTCGGCTAATGCCTCATAGCAAAGCCTAATCGATTAACACGAGATTTTACGAATCCATTTCGACTAATGCCCCATAGCAACGCCTAATCGATTAACACGACATTTTACGAATCCATTTCGACTAATGCCTCATAGCAAAGCCTAATAGATCAACACGAACTTTTACGAATCCATTTCGACTAATGCCTCATAGCAAAGCCTAATAGATCAACACGAACTTTTACGAATCCATTTCGACTAATGCCTCATAGCAAAGCCTAATAGATCAACACGAACTTTTACGAATCCATTTCGACTAAAACCTCATAGCAACGCCTAATAGATTAACACGACTGTTTTACGAATCCATCTCGGCTAAAACCTCATATTAAAGCCTAATAGATCAACACGACTGTTTTACGAATCCATCTCGGCTAAAGCCTCATATTAAAGCCTAATAGATCAACACGATTGTTTTACGAATCCATCTCGGCTAAAACCTCATATTAAAGCCTAATAGATCAATACGACTGTTTTACGAATCCATCTCGGCTAAAACCTCATAGTTGCTATGAGGCCTAATAGATTAACACGTCTTTTTATTAATAATTTACATTGATCTATTTTAAGCATGGACATATCGGTATACACAACAACAACTCTGTGTTGAACTAGATCAACCTATCTCGATACTCGATGTAGTATACAGGTACAATACTGTAGTTGTGCTAAATACAAACGTCAATGGTCAACATACATAGTGGTATTGTTAGTGCTGATTGACCTGTCTCTTCTAGAGGTCATATTCATAAGGTATAGCTTATTGTTGAAAATAAGTAACTGTTGACAGTAAATGTATTTCACTCAGTCCGGGTACATTTACAACTGTCCACACTACTATAATGCCGGTATCAATAAAGCGCATTATCTATAAGTGTAAGCAAACACTATACCAGACAGACAGACAGACAGACAGACAGACAGACAGACAGACAGACAGACAGACAGACAGACAGACAGACAGACAGACAGACAGACAGACAGACAGACAGACAGACAGACAGACAGACAGACAGACAGACAGACAGACAGACAGACAGACAGACAGACAGACAGACAGACAGACAGACAGACAGACAGACAGACAGACAGACAGACAGACAACAGACAGACAGACAGACAGACAGACAGACAGACAGACAGACAGACAGACAGACAGACAGACAGACAGACAGACAGACAGACAGACAGACAGACAGACAGACAGACAGACAGACAGACAGACAGACAGACAGACAGACAGACAGACAACACAGACAGACAGACAGACAGACAGACAGACAGACAGACAGACAGACGGCAGGCAGGCAGGCAGACAGACAGACAGACAGACAGACAGACAGACAGACAGACAGACAGACAGACAGACAGACAGACAGACAGACAGACAGACAGACAGACAGACAGACAGACAGACAGACAGACAGACGTAAAATGGTTTGAGACAGACACTCTCACAAACTGAAGACACTTGTCAAAATCTTGTCGGGACATCACAACTGTGGGCATGTGCTAGCCTACATTGAGGGCGTTTAATGTGTGTGGATGACGAAGTTAATGCGGGTATATACTACATTGGGGCGTGTTTAGTGTGTGTAGGCCGAAGGCATCGTGATATTGAGCACGCCAAGATGCATCGTGGTATGAACTACATTGTGCGTGTATAAAGTGTGTGGATGATGAAGGCATCAGGGTATGAACTACATTGTGCGTGCTTAAAGTGTGTGGATGATGAGGGCATCAGGGTATGAACTACATTGTGCGTGTATAAAGTGTGTGGATGATGAAGTCATCCGGGTATGAACTACATTGGGGGCATGCTATGAGTTGCGGCCACATGCATCGGGGGTAGGTTATGAACTAACTACATTGAGCCTGCTTAAAGCGTGTGGCGGCCGGAGTCATCAGGGTATTAATGTTCAATTGGACATATTTAAATTGTGTAAAGGAAAGATGCATCGTGTTATTAACTAAGTACATTGCGTGCGTTTAAGGTGTGTGGCGGCCGGAGACATCGAATTATGAACTACATTGGGCGTATTTAAAGTGTGTGTCGGCCGAAGGCATCGGGGTATGAACTACACTGTGCAAGCTTAGAGTGTATGGAAGCAGAAGGCATCCGGCTATGAACTACATTGGGCGTATTTGAAATGTGCCTGAGGCATCGGGGTTTGAACTGCGTTGATGGCACGCTTAAAGTTTGAGAAGCTAAAGATATGTACTATATTGAGCGTATTATGTACTACATTGAGCATGCTTAAAGTGCGAGATGAGGCTGCATGCAGCGAGTATGAACTACATTGGGCAAGCTTAAAGTGTATGGAAGCAGACGGTATCCAGCTATGAACTACATTGGGCAAGCTTAAAGTGTATGGAAGCAGACGGTATCCAGCTATGAACTACATTGGGCAAGCTTAAAGTGTATGGAAGCAGACGGTATCCAGCTATGAACTACATTGGGCAAGCTTAAAGTGTATGGAAGCAGACGGTATCCAGCTATGAACTACATTGGGCAAGCTTAAAGTGTATGGAAGCAGACGGTATCCAGCTATGAACTACATTGGGCAAGCTTAAAGTGTATGGAAGCAGACGGTATCCAGCTATGAACTACATTGGGCAAGCTTAAAGTGTATGGAAGCAGACGGTATCCAGCTATGAACTACATTGGGCAAGCTTAAAGTGTATGGAAGCAGACGGTATCCAGCTATGAACTACATTGGGCAAGCTTAAAGTGTATGGAAGCAGAAGGCATCCGGCTATGAACTACATTGGGCGTATTTGAAATGTGCCTGAGGCATCGGGGTTTGAACTGCGTTGATGGCACGCTTAAAGTTTGAGAAGCTAAAGATATGTACTATATTGAGCGTATTATGTACTACATTGAGCATGCTTAAAGTGCGAGATGAGGCTGCATGCAGCGAGTATGAACTACATTGGGCAAGCTTAAAGTGTATGGAAGCAGACGGTATCCAGCTATGAACTACATTGGGCAAGCTTAAAGTGTATGGAAGCAGACGGTATCCAGCTATGAACTACATTGGGCAAGCTTAAAGTGTATGGAAGCAGACGGTATCCAGCTATGAACTACATTGGGCAAGCTTAAAGTGTATGGAAGCAGACGGTATCCAGCTATGAACTACATTGGGCAAGCTTAAAGTGTATGGAAGCAGACGGTATCCAGCTATGAACTACATTGGGCAAGCTTAAAGTGTATGGAAGCAGACGGTATCCAGCTATGAACTACATTGGGCAAGCTTAAAGTGTATGGAAGCAGACGGTATCCAGCTATGAACTACATTGGGCAAGCTTAAAGTGTATGGAAGCAGACGGTATCCAGCTATGAACTACATTGGGCAAGCTTAAAGTGTATGGAAGCAGACGGTATCCAGCTATGAACTACATTGGGCAAGCTTAAAGTGTATGGAAGCAGACGGTATCCAGCTATGAACTACATTGGGCAAGCTTAAAGTGTATGGAAGCAGACGGCATCCGGCTATGAACTACATTGCGCGTATGTATAGTGTGTAGAACCCGAAGGCAGTGGGGTATACGAACTCGCGTATACTGTGAGAGGACGCCGAAGGCATCGGGTTCTGGACTACATTGGACATTTTTAAAGTGTGAGAAGCCGAAGGCATTGGGGTATTAACTACATCGGGCGTGTTTACATTGCATGGAAACCGAAAGCAGTGGGGTATGTACGTGTGTGGAGGCAGACATTTTCCGGGTATGACACACATTGAGCATGTTTGCAGTATGTGGAGGCATAAGGCAAGGGTTATGAACTACACCGGGTGTGCTTACAGTGTGTTGTGATCGAATGCATCGGGCATGAATTAAATCGGGTGTGCTTACAATGTGAGGAGACCGAATACATCGGGCATGAATTACATTGGATGTGCTTACAATGTTAGGAGACCGAATGCATCGGGCATGAATTACATTGGGTGTGCTTACAATGTTAGGAGACCGAATGCATCGGGTATGAATTACATTGGATGTGCTTACAATGTTAGGAGACCGAATGCATCGGGTATGACCTACATTAAACGTGCATACAATGTGAGGAGACCGAATGCATCGGGTATGAACTACATTGGACGTGCTTACAATGTGAGGAGATCGAATACATCGGGTATGAACTACATTGGACGTGCTTACAATGTGAGGAGACCGAATGCATCGGGTATGAACTACATTGGACGTGCTTACAATGTGAGGAAATCGAATACATCGGGTATGAACTACATTGGACGTGCTTACAATTTGAGGAGAACGAATACATCGGGTATGAACTATATTGAAGTTGTTTAATGTGTGTGGAGGTCGAATGCATCGGGTATGAACTATATTGAAGTTGTTTAATGTGTGTGGAGGTCGAATGCATCGGGTATGAACTATATTGAAGTTGTTTAATGTGTGTGGAGGTCGAATGCATCGGGTATGGACTATATTGAAGTTGTTTAATGTGTGTGGAGGTCGAATGCATCGGGTATGAACTATATTGAAGTTGTTTAATGTGTGTGGAGGTCGAATGCATCGGGTATGAACTATATTGAAGTTGTTTAATGTGTGTGGAGGTCGAATGCATCGGGTATGGACTATATTGAAGTTGTTTAATGTGTGTGGAGGTCGAATGCATCGGGTATGAACTATATTGAAGTTGTTTAATGTGTGTGGAGGTCGAATGCATCGGGTATGAACTATATTGAAGTTGTT
>CM026387.1:56949682-57005270 GCA_014843695.1 Archivesica marissinica
TATACTGTGAGAGGACGCCGAAGGCATCGGGTTCTGGACTACATTGGACATTTTTAAAGTGTGAGAAGCCGAAGGCATTGGGGTATTAACTACATCGGGCGTGTTTACATTGCATGGAAACCGAAAGCAGTGGGGTATGTACGTGTGTGGAGGCAGACATTTTCCGGGTATGACACACATTGAGCATGTTTGCAGTATGTGGAGGCATAAGGCAAGGGTTATGAACTACACCGGGTGTGCTTACAGTGTGTTGTGATCGAATGCATCGGGCATGAATTAAATCGGGTGTGCTTACAATGTGAGGAGACCGAATACATCGGGCATGAATTACATTGGATGTGCTTACAATGTTAGGAGACCGAATGCATCGGGCATGAATTACATTGGGTGTGCTTACAATGTTAGGAGACCGAATGCATCGGGTATGAATTACATTGGATGTGCTTACAATGTTAGGAGACCGAATGCATCGGGTATGACCTACATTAAACGTGCATACAATGTGAGGAGACCGAATGCATCGGGTATGAACTACATTGGACGTGCTTACAATGTGAGGAGATCGAATACATCGGGTATGAACTACATTGGACGTGCTTACAATGTGAGGAGACCGAATGCATCGGGTATGAACTACATTGGACGTGCTTACAATGTGAGGAAATCGAATACATCGGGTATGAACTACATTGGACGTGCTTACAATTTGAGGAGAACGAATACATCGGGTATGAACTATATTGAAGTTGTTTAATGTGTGTGGAGGTCGAATGCATCGGGTATGAACTATATTGAAGTTGTTTAATGTGTGTGGAGGTCGAATGCATCGGGTATGAACTATATTGAAGTTGTTTAATGTGTGTGGAGGTCGAATGCATCGGGTATGGACTATATTGAAGTTGTTTAATGTGTGTGGAGGTCGAATGCATCGGGTATGAACTATATTGAAGTTGTTTAATGTGTGTGGAGGTCGAATGCATCGGGTATGAACTATATTGAAGTTGTTTAATGTGTGTGGAGGTCGAATGCATCGGGTATGGACTATATTGAAGTTGTTTAATGTGTGTGGAGGTCGAATGCATCGGGTATGAACTATATTGAAGTTGTTTAATGTGTGTGGAGGTCGAATGCATCGGGTATGAACTATATTGAAGTTGTTTAATGTGTGTGGAGGTCGAATGCATCGGGTATGGACTATATTGAAGTTGTTTAATGTGTGTGGAGGTCGAATGCATCGGGTATGAACTATATTGAAGTTGTTTAATGTGTGTGGAGGTCGAATGCATCGGGTATGAACTATATTGAAGTTGTTTAATGTGTGTGGAGGTCGAATGCATCGGAGTACATGTATGAACTGAGTTGTGATTCTTTAAAGCTTTCGTTGGAGGTCTAAGGCATAGAGGTATGAACTACGTTGGAGGTGCTTACAATGTGTGGAGATCGAATGCATCGGGTATGAACTATATTGAGCGCGTTTAAGCTACCCTGGTGGCCTACATTAATTATTCAAAGACACGCTGCCAACATTGCGAAAGCGCCTGCTCGTAACTTCGAGTGCGCATGTCAGCAGCATATGATTAGTGAGTGATTTTATAATCGCACCCGTCTGGTAATTTGGGGTTAATGGTTTAGGGATTAGTAAGTGTTAAAAATAGTTTGATATAATGATAATAATAATAATAATAATAATAAAGACTTTATTTAACGAGAGTACTCATTTAACAAAAGTTAATCTACCATGAGGCCCTCAACATATATACAATCAAATGCAATCAAAAGATAGCACTATAAGTGAGAACTGCACATTGGAATAATATAGTAATGTAAAAGCTGAAAAATAGAGAAACTATATTTAATATGTAATGGAATATGATGATATATGGAATTGGCTGGCAGAGTAGAAAATGGGAATGAGACAATTAATGATACTAGATCTATCTAACAATGTGCAGATTTGACTTGTAGTGGTATCTTCAAAATATGTATGAAATCAATATAGCTGAAAGGTACAAAACAAAAAATTCCGGGAAAGAATGAAAGGTGGTATGTGGAGTCGAGACAGGATGCTTTAGAAGACAGTAACTGAAACACATGTTTTATTTGTCAAAACGTAATACAATAATTATATAATCATATTACACATTATTGGTTTTTCTAAATGAGTTAGAATAGAACACAATTGTTTAAATTCTCCAGTCTCCGGATAATCTCTTTAAAGGCATTATATTAGAATAGAAAGATGATTCCAGGAGGAATGACCGAATGCTTTAATACAATGTATTAGAATATCAGTGTTTAGAAATAAATATAACCTGCAATTATTGTGGTGACATCCAAATACTCCCACATTTAAAGCGACACTACATCAGTGAAAACGCAAATTTCTACAGAATGTATTTTCCTATTATATGGTATAATTATTTTCCAAATATTTTCCTAAAAAAAACTGAGTATTTCAACTAATAAACAAACGTCGTATACTGGTCCAACTCGATATGTGAAATATGAATATAAACAGACAACCAATAAAATAAACACGATATAGGTGATCCAGGTGGTTTGTATCGACCAGGTATAATGAGATACAACCACTTAGTCAAAATATAAGCCTGTTTCACTATATCTTAGTGTAATGGTATCGTCCTCAATATCTCGTTGCATTTATACACGGTTTGGTGACATAAAATAATGAAAATAGGATGGACACACATGCGCAACACAACTCGTATATCCTGAATAACACGATTTATGATGCATTTTACCGTTATATCTCACATATGTGCCTATGCATATTTATTTGTAGATTAATCTTAGGTAAATTATCTCTAAACGACATTATCTCACATTTATTATTGACTCCGATGACCATTACATAAAATCCTACTTTCAATTTTGAAAGTGTGTGTTAGTGTTCGAATGTATTCGAAGAATGTGTAGTAGCAATGCATATATACTTGAAATAATGCATTGTATTTGCTTTTTGCGATGTAATTCCGCTTTAACTCTTTCAGCGCCGAATAAATTCAGAGCATGTGCAAACAACATAGATCCAGATCAGACGCGGCGTTACTCCGCGGCTGATCTGGAGCTATGTTGTTTGCTATTCGGACAGGTGCTTCAGCTCCACTGTCTGAAGAGCAATCAGCATATAGCCTGATCAGACGGCATGTTATATTCTCTCCGATCGGGTTCTCTACTATTTTTACAAAGTCGCTTTTATGCGACATTGGCGCTGAAAGAGTTAATGAACTTAGAAATTGAACGTTGATTTCTTTCGTATACGTGAACACTTCTCTTGTGAATGTGGGAATCCTTGCGAAGATGCTGAACACTATTTGTTCCAATGTAATAGCTTGTGGTATGCAAATAACGGCAACAAATAGACTAGCGTTCATATCTAATAATTAATTACTAGTATCACTTAATACACGAGTCAGGAAATTAAAGATAATCATTCATCCCTCATGATCAACGTACGTGTCCAAAGTTCCACCTTAAAGACATTGGTGAAGAGATGCATTACATACTCGTCTGTCCATTTTTCACAGAAAAACGTATAAAACTTATCCCGGCAAACTATTTTGTTAGACCAAATATCATGAAAATTAAAGAACTGCTCGCCTCAAGAAATTATGTATTACTTACAAAACTAGCAATATTTGTAAAATATGTTATGAAATGTTTTGTTAGAGTATAGTTATAGTAGTGTTTGCCTACTATACACATGTACATATGTTAATAGATTTCAACACAATAGTATGTCACCAGTTGTAATGATAAAGTTGACAAGACCGTTGTATGCATGAAGTCGAGTATTCTCATTGTCATAAGACTCGTTTAAGATGTCGTGTCTTCAGCACTATTAGTTATCTTTTTTAATGGTCAGTAGGCCACCTCATTTCATGACTGAAGTCTCGGCTTCCTCGTGGTACGCGTCTCGTCTATTGTGTCGTCGATATAGTATCTGTCACCAGTTGTAATTATCAAGATGACATGACCATTTTATGAATGAAGTCGAGTATTCTCATAAGACTCGTTTAAGGTGTCGTGTCTTCAGCACTATTAGTTATCTATAAGTGTAATGGTCAGTAGGCCACATCACTTCATGACTGAAGTCTCGGCTTCCTCGTGGTACGCGTCTCGTCTACTGTGTCGTTGATATAGTATATGCATGTACTATCGAGTCTCGGCTTCCTCGTGGTACGCGTCTCGTCTACTGTGTCGTTGATATAGTATATGTATGTACTATCGAGTCTCGGCTTCCTCGTGGTACGCGTCTCGTCTACTGTGTCGTGGATATAGTATATGTATGTACTATCGAGTCTCGGCTTCCTCGTGGTACGCGTCTCGTCTACTGTGTCGTTGATATAGTATATGTATGTACTATCTAATCTCGGCTTCCTCGTGGTACGCGTCTCGTCTACTGTGTCGTGGATATAGTATATGTATGTACTATCGAGTTTCGGCTTCCTCGTGGTACGCGTCTCGTCTACTGTGTCGTTGATATAGTATATGTGTGTACTATCGAGTCTCGGCTTCCCCGTGGTACGCGTCTCGTCTACTGTGTCGTTGATATAGTATATGTATGTACTATCGAGTCTCGGCTTCCTCGTGGTACGCGTCTCGTCTACTGTGTTGTTGATATAGTATATGTATGCACTATCGAGTCTCGGCTTCCCCGTGGTACGCGCCTCGTCTACTGTGTCGTTGATATAGTATATGTATGTACTATCGAGTCTCGGCTTCCTCGTGGTACGCGTCTCGTCTATTGTGTCGTTGATATAGTATATGTATGTACTATCGAGTCACTACTCATGTAATTTTCGCAATGGTCAGAACTCCACTCTATAAACGAAGTCACTGAAACTCAGTGTTGCTTGTAGTATGTATGTATGTTCCTTTAATGTCAAACCCCTCGCGGGGACTTAGACATGTTTACCTGGACAGGCTTAGCCGACCTAAGCGATTAACCAGTACTAAGCAATGTGTGTGAGGTGCCTTGCTCAATGACACTACATACATGGCCTGACCGAGTATCGAATCCGGGACCGTTCGATTCCAAATCCGACGCTCTACCACTGGACCACGGACGCCACACACAGTATGCATATAGTCATAGTTCAAGCGAATCAATACTAATCAGTGAAATACCACACACGTGTGTCATTCACTAACGAATCAAATAAATTGTTACAGTAGCTTTTAAATAATAATAATAATTCACATATTGATAACATTTATTCAAATGCTATTTTGTTTTTTCGTAAACGTACCACATTCCCCTACATTCATAAGTAACTACAAGAGCGTCCTTGTTTTCGATTCAACACCCATACCCATGACTGTTATTTGCTTATGTGTTCTCAACTGAATGTGTGTCCATTTGCGGGGCACACTTTCCAACAAGTGTTAGCATTACGCTATATATTTAGTATTTACCCTTAAAGCATGGCGGAATATATACGGAGAACTATAATGGAAGTTGTGGTAGCACGTTCGCTTCTGGTGAGAAATTCCCGGAGTTCGATCCCAGCTGTAGCAGTTATAATTGTGTTCTTTGGCAAGGCACTAATATTCCACATTGCCCTTTCTCTTTCTCTCGTGGCGGTGGATTCCATCAGAAATGAGGGACTCGAGAGTGATTTTTAAAACTTTTTTTACAACGATTGCAAGTTCTAACAACTTATATTAATCACTCTCGTTGGCGTGGAGGAAAGCGTAAGTGTTGTCATTCGAGAGTGATTAATATAACTTGTAGGAACTTGTTTCGCAATCGAGCTCAACTATATGTGTATAAGCTAGAACTATATTGTGATGGTTACTTAAATGCGACTGCTGCTAGTACTGGCAATGAGTCTTCTAATTATTCGAATGTGTCGACGAAAGCCAAGAGGTCAAAAAAGAAAAAGACGTCATAATATGAAATACATGTACACATTTCAGATTTACTAATCTGACAAATTTAATAGTGTTGGTTTTGCAACAGAACCTCTGTAGTAGAAAATTAAGCCAGGAAACGGACACTTGTATACATATAGTTGAGTGCAGAAGGGTCAGCTGATAACCGACCACTAAACACTGAACAATCACCTGACAACCGTGCAATTAACTTCGAATCTGAACCTAAAATAGCTAGACACACATAACAAATATGCTTGGCAGATAACGATATTCTGAGATATCACAAACTCAGATGTGGATTCTATGACGGCACCTACTTGCTGGTAAACTGGCGTTGAGTCCAACCGAGATGACAGTATTGTGTACTAAAGTACCATGTCAGTTTCTGACACTAATCGACGTATTGGGAACAGTTACAAACACAACAGCTCAATTTCAAACTCTAGATATTTAATGAGCTCATGAATTACATAATTCCCCAGGTTAGTAACTCTCCTACTTTGAGTATATGCTATGGCTCTGCTATCTAAGAGGCGACTATATCTTAAATAGTAAACATCTCCATAGGTAACCTGCATGTACACAACAGCGACTCTTAGCTGGTAAGAACTACCTATTCCGAGTTCCCAATCTGTGTTCTATTTGTATGTAAGGGCGTAAAATAGCCTCAATTGGCATTTCCTGAGGTAGAAGGAAATCTGGTATCGGACGCCCATGACGCTGGATAACCAATTTGCTGTATATTCTTACAAATGTATATTCGTTTATATCACGCAGATGTTGTCATAATGGTCTTTTTTGTTCTCTTAACCATCGAAATCGGTCGATAACAATGCCAACAAAGGCAAGCTGTTTGCGAGATTATATTAATTATTATATTGCGGTATTGTAATACTGATGTGCTTCATGCAGTTATTGAGAATCATCTTGCAATATATTGAGCCAGCTCATTGTAACCACGAACCTGCCTCCGAGCAAGTAAATGATTTACTTACGAGTACTATGTTAACCATGACTTTGGGTCAAGGTAGAAGATCTGATGCCACTCATCTCATTATTTGTAGAATGGTTGAGATGACCGATATATGACCCTTTGAACACAAGGCCTGGAGGTTATAAAGCTTTTCTCCAATCTCAAACTCAGTCTCAAGCTTCTGATTGATTCAGCTAATTGTAAAAAATCAGAATCAACCAATCAAATGAATGGAGCTCGAGTGTGAGATTTGAGAACAGTTTTATAACATCCGACCCAGTGTAGTATGACAATCTTCAACTTGAGAAGGAATGTTCTGACCGGATTTGGAAACCATGATGAACAAACTTTAACATAAACAAGCATTAGATGATTTGCTTCCAGAAGTACGATGACGGATTTGAAGCGTATTTGTATTGAGTCCCTGTCAAACGCTCGTACACTTTTGAAGCGTATTTGTATTGAGTCCCAGTCAAACTCTCGTACAATTTTGAAGCGTATTTGTTTTGAGTCCCAGTCAAACGCTCGTACACTTTTGAAGCGTATTTGTATTGAGTCCCAGTCAAACTCTCGTACAATTTTGAAGCGTATTTGTTTTGAGTCCCAGTCAAACTCTCGTATAATTTTGAAGCGTATTTGTATTGAGTCCCAGTCAAACTCTCGTACAATTTTGAAGCGTATTTGTATTGAGTCCCTGTCAAACGCTCGTACAATTTTGAAGCGTATTTGTTTTGAGTCCCAGTCAAACTCTCGTACAATTTTGAAGCGTATTTTTTTGAGTCCCAGTCAAACTCTGGTACAATTTTGAAGCGTATTTTTTTGAGTCCCCGTCAAACGCTCGTACAATTTTGAAGCGTATTTGTATTGATTCCCTGAGGCTGTCAAACGCTTGTACAATTTTGAAGCGTATTTGTATTGAGTCCCTGTCAAACGCTCGTACAATTTTGAAGCGTATTTGTATTGAGTCCCTGTCAAACGCTTGTACAATTTTGAAGCGTATTTGTATTGAGTCCCTGTCAAACGCTCGTACAATTTTGAAGCGTATTTGTATTGAGTCCCAGTCAAACTCTCGTACAATTTTGAAGTGTATTTGTATTGAGTCCCAGTCAAACTCTCGTACAATTTTGAAGTGTATTTGTATTGAGTCCCTGTCAAACGCTCGTACAATTTTGAAGCGTATTTGTTTTGAGTCCCAGTCAAACTCTCGTACAATTTTGAAGCGTATTTGTATTGAGTCCCTGTCAAACGCTCGTACAATTTTGAAGCGTATTTGTATTGAGTCCCAGTCAAACTCTCGTACAATTTTGAAGCGTATTTGTTTTGAGTCCCAGTCAAACTCTCGTACAATTTTGAAGCGTATTTTTTTGAGTCCCCGTCAAACGCTCCTACAATTTTGAAGCGTATTTGTATTGATTCCCTGAGGCTGTCAAACGCTTGTACAATTTTGAAGCGTATTTGTATTGAGTCCCTGTCAAACGCTCGTACAATTTTGAAGCGTATTTGTATTGAGTCCCAGTCAAACTCTCGTACAATTTTGAAGTGTATTTGTATTGAGTCCCTGTCAAACGCTCGTACAATTTTGAAGCGTATTTGTTTTGAGTCCCAGTCAAACTCTCGTACAATTTTGAAGCGTATTTGTTTTGAGTCCCAGTCAAACGCTCGTACAATAGCACCATATGATAGGTCGGAAAACTGGCTACAGTTGCTTCAGCAAAAGAAACATCCAAATCGTTTATATTTCTTTTTTTCTTTCTCTCTCCATCACTATCCCTCTGTCACAAAGTTGCCTCAAATACCCACGAGTATATAAGATGAAATTGTATCAGTGTGTGGTAAGGTTTGAGTTAACGCATAGAGCTTTAAAATATTCATCGTAATCTTAGTGCATTCTTTACGCTATTACAAATCATAAGCATACATGTACATGTCATATAATCCCACCCAGAACTCACAAAGTTATCATATGGGTACCTACGTCATTTCTGTTGTCTAGCGTGACTCACCTGACATGGACAATGTTACCTTCTCGCTGTAACACGCTTTAGAAGATGTAATGATTTACTGTCGCCGAGGTGAGCGACATCATATTAAGTGGTTTCCTCTGTTTTTATCGTTGTTTCCTTTGCACAACATGCTAGCAATTTTATTCCACTATCGCTTTATAAGATTATTAAATTACTATATCTCGACAGATCTCCTACAGTATATGCACTGAGTACTTATTTGCATAACAATGTTACCAGTTAATTAATACGAATTTGATAAAATCACACGTATCATGCCGCAACATCTGGTTAGAGAACAACGGTAAAAACAAAGGATTCTAACGGAAAGGACCTATTCACATTTTGGAATAAGTCAGACTTTATTTGCCAATGGAGGTAATAGAAAATTAGAGATTCCTCTCATTGGGTGTAGGATTGGTAAATGTTCAGATCCGTACATATTTTTCTAAACAAGATAAATAGGATGCTACATGCGTAGTAATTTCATACTATATTTTATGACACGAGTTTTGCTATTAAGCGAGCCTTTTGGCGATCTTAATAGCAAAATTCCAAAACGAGTTTTCATCAAATATGCTATGAAATCATCACGAGTGTAAGATCCTCTTTATCACATTACCATAGTAACAACAACCACATATCAGAAGAAAATATACGTTTCTGTTCATCAGTATAATGGTGAGCCGTATTACATTAAGCTGCATCCGTACGCCGTTAGGAAATAGTCCCTGATAATCAAACAACTGCATGCAAATAATATACACAATATTTAATCACTGTCTTCCTCTAGTTCATATTTAGCATTTTATTGATTAATCAGTTGATTTTCAACAAATAAAGCATGCACACAAACAGCATTTAATGCATATTGCAAGCAGGCAATGCCATGCAGCGACCAATCAGAATCCTGCCAGGTGTTATTAAACATGTACTCATACAAGGTTTTATGAGATGAAAAGTTACAATAAAATATTTTATATTATATTTATATTAAATATGAGATGGATGACGTATTACACTGAATACAATCACATTTATTTAATAAATATCCTGATACCATAGGTTCATCAGTATATCATTTTTGTATCAAATTTTCCGTGAAATAAGACGCTTTATTTGATCTACTATGCTAAGAGCACTGATCCGTTCAGAGGTTCAGGTGATTCGGATTGCGTGCAGCTATTTCGAGCTACAACGAAACATCATACATCAGTCACAGCTCATACTATTTCATATTGGTTAGAAGTTATTAACTACAGTTAAAAGGTGAAAAGATAAACGTTTGTGTTTTACTTTTATTTATCGTCGCTACCGGTTGCCCATATGAGCGACGCCTCTTGATGAGATTAGTCATGTTAGATTTTTGGAGGATAGTGCAATGATACAGACAGAGACCCATCTCCAGAGCCTCATATACAAATGTATTATAGTTCGATTGCGAAACAAGTTCTTATAACTTATATTAATTACTCTCAAGATCTCATTCCTGATGGAATCCATCGCCACGAGGGAGAGAAGAGGAAATGTGGAATTTTAATGACTTGCCTAATCGTAACGGTTACAGCTGGGTGCTAACTCTGACCCTTTCGAACCTGAAGCGAACGCGCTACCACTACGCTATCACGACGTTCACTTGAAATGTGTTCATTGTATTAGTAACAGAGGATGGACATTATATTTAAGCAGAATACCATACAGTATCACGTATTATTTATCAAGAAACTGTCGCTAGGAAGTGTATGTAATAAAAAGCCTTTCCAATACTAATAGGACCCGATGTTCTTAGTAATTCTATATATACGCCTTCTGCAATAGTAAATGCGTTTGTCGAATGTTAATGTGGCATGGACAAACACATACAAAGTGCTTATATATTCACCTTCTATATCATTGATACTGTAGTAAATGCAATATTCTAGGTGTTCTATTGCGCGCATAGCGCCGAGTTTGTATTGTTAGATAGTTGTCAGGTGATGATGTATCAAGTATGTTGTACGTTTATTTATCGTCGCTACCGGCTGCCCATATGAGCGACGCCTCCTGAAGAGATTAGTCATTTTAGATTGTTGGAGGATAGTGCAATGATACAGACAGAGACCCATTCCAGAGTCTCCTCTGGTTCTTTTACGTGCACGATGTAAAGCACCGACACGAGACCTCGGTTTAACGTCCCATCTGAAAGACTATTAATTGTATTAGGGTCAGACGGGGGATCGAACCTACGATCGCGGATGAAAGCGTAAATGTGGTCATTCATGTGGGGGGGGGGACCCGGAGTACCCGGAGAAAACCCACCTGTCCGATCTGGCGACCACAGTATATATATGTTTAGGGTTCAGTGTAATCACTTACCACGAACTTATTAAAATCTGATCAATCCAACGTGGTTACTGTCATGAAAATGCAAGTTCAGTGGAATGCAGTAGTAACTGATGTTCAAGCCTAAATATGAGAATACGTTTGCATAGTAACAGAGATAATATCATTCGAAATTTTTAATATTTTCTTCTTTTACATTTAGCAAATGGTGTTAAATGGAACTGGCGTAAAAATGATTGTAGTAGTTTTCTTAAAAGAATATATATAAATGCTATAAGGACAAACATTGTTATTTCACAAGCCACAGTAATATATTTGTATAAACTTAACAACCACTGTACTTGCTTCCCGGGTGGTTTGTGTTATCAGAGTGATATGGGTAGTGTAAAACACGTGCAAAGTCTGTCTTTAATTAGTATACGAGAGCATTAAAATATCACATTGTGTGACTGATATCGTAGGAAATGTTCAATCTTCTAAACTGTCCTCTACTAGTCTTTCGGAGTTACCGCACAGTTACAACTTGAGTCAACTTGTATGTAACCCCAATCAAATTCATAAGCCGGTGACCTACGCATCAGGGCCATTACATACGACTTTCTAGGCACACACTGTGACGAAAACCTGCAATCAGAAGAAGCTATTTTAATAATCTAATATGGTATATAAATAACACACACTAGAAGCAATGTTAAGTGTATTGAAATATGTACAATATGTACAGAGTAATTTCGCGTGCATGTCTGTTGCTACGATCAGCTAACACTTTGGCATAAGCTGTTAAAATCTGGCTACTCAGTTCCTGTCTGTCTTGAAATAGAGACTATAGCAACGTTTCAAATATGATCTGGTGCTATTGAATACACAATGTCACCGCCGTTGCTTTATTTAATAACGAACTTAACAAAACTAATGTGGACGACATATAATTAGCGTAATCGTTGAATCATTATTATTCCTGTAATACACACTAAATGCAAAACATCCAACTGAATCGCCGCCATTTTGCTTCTGAGATTCCACGATATGTTGAACGATTTTGATTGGCTCACTGGTTTGACGAGCTAATGCATTAGTCATGTTGACTATTGGGAATCTTTGAAATGTAGGTCGTTAGTTACGGGCAATAATTAAGAAATAAGAACGACAAACGAGGGTTCATCTGCGATATACCACGGTTGATACTTATTATTTCGATTCTAACACGACTTACTTCTAATAATTTTATTCGAGAATCAAAGGAGTATTTTCTTTAACCGCCGTGCATAAATGAACAAATGTTGTAACTGATCAATAATGTTATTTATTTTGTCAAATAAAACTGTACAGAATAGTAACTGAAACGTTAATAAACAGAATAACAAGACGGACAAGAGATTGCATGTATCTGATTCTAAAAATAGCTCACTTCCGCCAATTCCCACGGTAGTATTTTACAAACATCACGTGACTTTCATTCATAAAACTGTACACGCATTGTATAAATGGAATAGCCAAAACACTGTGCGTGCGCAGCATAGTTCAAGGTATGTATATCGCAGAATAACCCGAGGTAGATTTTACTCCAAAAGTATGTATGTTATTAGCTGGGTCGTGTTAGAATGATGTATAACTGACAGAAACAAAAACCCATACTACATAAGATTCAAACAGCTCACAGGATGTCTCTCTTGCTATCGTTAGTAATGGCTACCCGTTGTCTTACCGAATGCGTATGTCCTGAGTTGTTGCTTTCGTGCGTCTATACTAGCGGATATAGAACACGCAATAACTATATAGATACATAGTTTTAAACATTTTGGAATATGTGTAGTTGTTCAGTTTGTGTTTTGTAATAAAGATGGTGATATATCTTTGATGGAATCCTTCGTATTTCGTTTTCATGTAATAATAATAATATAATGTAGGTGTGCGTTTTCTATGTCTAGTATATGTACAGGTCTGGCATATCATACAGCATCGAGTTGTTTGTAAATATTCGCCACCGGTTGTATGCATATATGGGGGTGTATTATTGACAGATATTTCTCTTAAAGTTCTTTTGTATGGTGATGATAATCTAAGTAAAGAGATAAACAAGGTGATATTTGATGCAGTTCACCAGTTTATTACAGCAACAAAGAGATTTGATAACGGCTAGTGTAATTTGTGTATCTTCCTCTTTCATCCTCGTATAAACGATTCCCACCTCGTTCTCTCTCACTCTCTCTCTCTCTCTCTCTCTCTCTATCACTCTCTCTCTCTCTCTCTCTCTCTCTCTCTCTCTCTCTCTCTATCTCTCTCTCGTCCCCTCTCTCACCTCACCATTTCCCAAATCGACTGCACGCAATCCGACTGGTAAGCCAGTCTGATTGATTACTTCATCATCATCTCCATATTATTTTTATTTACACTTATATCATTACAGTTGAATAACACTTGTCACGTTCATAAATGTATATACACTCTGCCATAGTTTATGCAAATTATGTTTGTCATGGAGAAATTCTAAATAAGCTACTAGCTTCCGATTTAATCCATTTGTTCTTGTATATTAATGTTACAACATGATGTAAATATTGATAAAATAAAATATGTTAAACTATTATTCTAAGGAGCTTATATTACATTGAGTTCAGTTCAGTCAGTTTGAATTTATTATTGAGCGAAACAGGAAATTAACTTACGGAGTTAAGGAGGTCTCCGACTATAATATACACGGTATTCGTCTAACACTAGTTCGGTTACATAGGAGTTTGGCGCAACGTAAGATGAGTTTCAAATTAACAGGCTTTGTGTTTGGTGGGAATTTGAATCAATGCGTAATTTCCGATAAGATGGATGCATAATTGATATACAATAGGCATACATAATAACATAACAGACCATGGGTTAAGCAGTTTTCAAGGTATTTGGTTCATGCAGCCTAATTATCGAATGCAGGTGAATAATAATGCAGGCCCGTAGTCACACTGAGGCAAATGAGGCATTCGCCTCGGTTAGAATTTGGCAAGTAACGACAGGTATAGGAGAACTCTGAAAACTGCCTTCAGAATGCAAGCATCCACACAATAACTCGGGGGGGGGGGTCGCCTCGGTTATTTTCATATTCTGGCTACGGCACTGTAATATATTAAATTTATTGATTTTTGTCAACGTTACCAGTTGTGTTCCCAGACGCTGACATTTAAATATGACCATACATACGTAATGTGTAAAACTGAACACAACCATGATTAGTCGATACATACAATTACTTTGAAATATTATTGTGTTTGTTTTCGTAAATTGTATTATGCTTTTGTTGTTGTCAGTAAGTCATAAATAATAGTAAACATATCGTCCTCCTATTACCGTCTTTATGTATAACATATTCATGCTGTTACATAACTTGACGTCAAATAAAAGTTAATGTTGTTTCAGCAACATGGATTGTATCTAGATCAGAGTTAAGTTGAATGAATATACAGTCAAACCTGTGCTAAAGGCCACCTCCGAATAAAGGCCGCATATGAAAAACATGTCTCTAAAGACCACCATTGTTCTCTCCCTTCGAGCCATTTTCAATGCATTTTAACCCTCCATAGAGAGGCCACCTGCCAACAAAGGCCACTTTTTGACGTTCCCGAGGGTGGCCTTAATTGACAGGTTTGACTGTACTTGGAATTAAACATGAATGAAGCATGGATTTAATAAAATCAGTAAGTTGAAACTAGACATTAATAAGTTTGAGCTATTGAGCACGAACATATGTTTCATAATTAAAGTAGTTGTCCAGTTGTTAAGGCCGTTAGCTTCAACTTACTTGTTACCTATCGCTGTATGTTCCAACTATCTGTTTGTGGTGGATTTTTGCATGTAAAGAAACTATCAAAATATTGAAAAGTGACAGACGGACCTGTAGTCCAGTGGTAACACGCTTGACTGGTAATCCAGGGAGACTCTAGAATGGGTTTAGTTTAATCATATTTTATTGATTAAATCAACGACGATTAATAAACGTAATACACACACATTGAAAAGTGAAATAACTAGTATGCATGCCTATGCGTAACAAACACACTAGTTTATTTAGGAAAATTGAAAATATTTTGTAATCTTCGCTCAGCGAATATATATATATGCATGTTGTATTATACATATACATTGCATTTGCATGTATGGTTGTTGATCTAATACATGCTTGTAAATATTTATAAATTTATTTAAAAAAAGAAGCTGGCTTGCGGCATGTCGGTTTTACCCGGGAGTCCGTCCTACCGACATATTGCCAGGATTGGGAACCCCAATGGCTTCCTCCACCAATAACAGCTGTAGAGACGCTATATGTGCTACGGCGTTGTTGCGAAACCCTATAAACAACAACAAATACAAACCTTCTATGATTAATAGCCCGGCAACAAAAAGGACAATGTTCATCTTCGAATAAGAGTGTATCGTGGTCGCATGTTACCGTGTAGAACCACTGGAATCTATTAGAATTGTTGTCACTAGGCTGGAACACATTCACCAACGTATTATTTATATCCATGGCATAGCTCAACCGCACCCATTCTGTGTTGAAGGGGCAGCTTGGTTCAGCCACACCTATATCAAATTCTGATCGTTTCTGAAAATTAAAACAATTGTTATCAAATAGTGATCTTATACATGTACCAGTGGTTAAGTATAATAGACTACGCGTCTTATACCAGTGGTTAAATATAATAGACTACACGTCGGCAAGTTATAAGCAACAACGAGATCAATTGGATATACATGTAGTAAACATCCATCACCCTGCTAAATGTCCATGTTTGCTCTATCTAACAATGATGAAGTCGTACTTCACCCGCGGTCCACCGTTTCCGTCGATGTTCATGAATACCCACCCGGCTGTACCTATTTGCGTAATACTGATGAAAGATAAACGGAGACAAAAACACTAGTCACCTCGGCGGAGTTAAATATAAGCTCATGTGAGTGTTTTTACCGGCTAATGGCATATTGGATTATGGCTCTTTTATGGTCTGAGGATATCGGGTGTATGTTTGTATGTTTGTTTTACGCCTTCATCAGCACCAGTTTGGACCATGTCGCAGGCGAGAAGTTTCCCTAGCAATATCTTTCATGTGAAGGCTCCAGCTGTTAACATGTAGCTCCGTAAGAAACTGCCAACTTTTTCATATAGACAGACACATAGACAGTATGTAAATGTAAAGTGAATATAGCACCTCCAAGAGTTGCAGATAAGGCAATCCCACCTGGGGGGTGCAGATGCGTTCAAGAACGAGGTTCTGCCGAGGAAATCCCACCTGAGGGCTGCATATGCTTGCAAAGAACGAGGCTCTGCCGAGGCAATCACACCTGATCGCTGAAGATGATTGCACACAACGAGGCTCTGCCGAGGCAATCCTACCTGAGGGCTGCAGATGATTGCACACAACGAGGCTATGCCGAGGCAATCCCACATGAGAGCTGCAGATGATTGCACACAACGAGGCTCTGCCGAGGCAATCCTACCTGAGGGCTGCAGAGGATTGCACACAACCAGGCTATGCCGAGGAAATCCCACATGAGGGCTGCAGATGATTGCACACAACGAGGCTCTGCCGAGGCAATCCCACATGAGGGCTGCATATGAGTGCACACAACGAGGCTCTGCCGAGGCAATCCCACATGAGGGCTGCATATGATTGCACACAACGAGGCTCTGCCGAGGCAATCCCACCTGAGGGCTGCAGATGATTGCACACAACGAGGCTCTGCCGAGGCAATCCCACATGAGGGCTACATATGATTGCACACAACGAGGCTCTGCTGAGGCAATCCCATCTGAGGGCTGCAGATGAGTGCACACAACGAGGCTCTGCCGAGGCAATCCTCTATCCAATTTAAATAAAAGACAATGTACATTCATTAGTTTCATTATGTCTTACCTTATTGCATGTGCTACCCCCTTATCGAAACGAAACTATAAGATACTTGTGTGCAGAGTAGGATATATAGACATGCTGTTACGTATACGTGTTTAGTATTATCTTATAACCATGTCATGTAATAGGTAGACTGTAGAAACACTTTAAAACGTGCGACTCTCTTGATCATCTGTCAATTGTAATGTTGTCAAGAACGAAACATTTCAATACGTTGTAGATCTGGAGAGTGAGCAGAGGCTTTTAAATGGACTGGTATATAGACACATAGTGAACCGCATACATGACGTTTTCGTAGCATATATCACCATTTCCATCGGACTTCCCTTATTTACAAGATCGAAGTGACAGTAATGTTATTATGGGTTTATTGAGGGACTATGGACTTAATCTCGTTAATAGTTCGTTTTCCACAGACTCGTTATGATCTTGTGTGTTTTATGTTTATTTATCGTCGCTACCGGTTGCCCATATGAGCGACGCCTCCTGAAGATATTAGTAATTTTAGATTTTGGAGGATAGTGCAATGATACAGACAGAGACCCATTCCAGAGTCTCCTATGGTTCTTTTACGTGCACGATGTAAAGCACCGACACGAGACCTCGGTTTAACGCCCCATCTGAAAGACTGTTAATTGTATTAGGGTCAGACGGGGGATCGAACCTGCGATCCCTGGATTACCAGTCCAGAGTGTTATCCCCGGGACTACACTTCCGTCTGTGTTATGATCTTCACTAAAACTTGGGTTTTTATATGTCGAATTATGTGCGTATATATTTGTATTGTACAAAGAAGTGGCATATCTATCCTCTAATTTCTTACCTGTTATTCTTATTACATGGTCATTTCTTGAACTGCTTAATGTTACAATCCTGTTTAAATGGTTATCGCCATTTCTAATTATCAAAGCCAACTTACAGTGTAAATAGGCACTACGTTGTTTATCGGCTCAGATGGTGGCACTGGAGGAGGTAATTTACCGCCTATACGAAGTCGTCTGTCCATTAGAGCAGGCTGTGCCTTCAAAGTTGAGTATAAACCTCGTAGATCTACTGTCTCTTGTACTGTCTTAGAATCTAGTGAAATCTCTTTTTCTATATCTGTATATGCCATTTTAGAAATCATGAAGTCCTGGAAATACTCTGAAATCACATTTTTTAAAAATAATATTTTCTTGCATTTTTTCATGCAATACATTACATATATACATACATTACTAAAAACAAATCAGAGATTACTATGTAATTATATGATTGCAGTGTACGATACATTTGTTTTGTCGAGGGGGAAAAAGCAAATGGGTTGGGCTACAAGTTATAACAACAATATTTACAGCCCTCCCCGTACAACCTTATTTACAGCTCTTATTTACATATAGGTTTCACGGGGCAATGAACAAGATAAATTCACTAACGATACAACAAAGACGTATCTTTCAAAAGTTTATATATAAGCTATGTAAAAGGATACTAGATTCTACATATACTAAATATGTATGAATACAAGTAACGTTAGATTTGACCAAGGCCAAGAACAGAATTATTTAAAGAACATTTGTCGTACTCTGTGTCCAATTATTTGGAATAATATACCAGCTGCAGAACGCGTTCTTGAAACTCTGAAACAAGTTCATGTCTAGCTCGGCAGCATGGACAACTCATATTTAAAACAATTAAATCCTATATTGATAAAGAAACGTAGCCGGTTTCATCGTTATGTTCGGGCAATTCTATTTTACAGAATATAGTAATGTTGTATAATATGCACACGGGTGTATATTTCATGCATTTTTTATTCTGTTTTCTACCTATGCCTATATATACCTATGTGCACACGTAAATAAATATCTGTCCTGTATTGTATGTGTATACATAAATGTGTGTGTTATTTAGAGAGACAAACTGAATATTAGTCGTATGGCTAATTGGGTAATCCTTTGTAAATAAAGTCATTCATTCACTCATTTCCTTACTCATTCGTGCATGTATTGGCCGAGCACATTGAAACAATGTGCATGCGTGTCGTCCGTCTGTGAACGTGTAGATCATTTAGTAAGAGGGTCGTCTTTTTAGAAGACTCGTTAACCCTTTCCTTTATAGAGATTTAGGTTAATACACTATTATATCTCCATACAAACGACAGCCAATTAGCTATCATGCAGTGGATATGTAGTCGCCATATCTATCCCACCTCCATAGATATTACTAGGACTACATGCGATTCTGGCCTTTATTATGAACATTAGTTTGGCTACTACATTGTCAATGTATGTCGTATTCGTAATGACGTCAATAGGTGTTTCTATGAGGGAAAGGGTTAATGTATGTCCTATTGGTAATGGCGTCAATATGTGCTTCTATGAGGGAAAGGGTTAATGTATGTCATATTGGTAATGGCGTCAATAGGTGCTTCTATGAGGGAAAGGGTAAATGTATGTCATATTGGTAATGGCGTCAATAGGTGCTTATATGAGGGAAAGGGTTAATGTATGTCGTATTGGTAATGGTGTCAAGAGGTGCGTCTATGAGGGAAAGGGTTAATGTATGTCGTATTGGTAATGGCGTCAAGGGGTGCTTCTATGAGGGAAAGGGTTAATGTATGTCGTATTGGTAGTGGCGTCAATGGGTGCTTCTATGAGGGAATGGGTTAAATAAATTCAATAACAAATGACCACTCATTTAATATCCTAGATGTATCACTCACAGCCATCACATATTTACTTGATGTCCACACGGAATCATTCTGGTAGCTTGTATTTGACAAATGTGACAGATAGTTTGCAACTTTGGCGTCATGCTTTCTTGGTTAAATAGTTTTAATCTTTATTATTTTCTCATATAATTATGTACATAAACAGTAAAACATGTTATAAGCAGCCAGTCAAGGGAATCACAGAAAGTGTCTGCCTAGCACATATGGCTGTTTAATAGAGGTCTAATTTATAACAAAGTAACATATTGGGAATCTGAAAACTGGCTGCTTAATAGAGGTGACGTGACCACTAACACAGGTTTGAATGTACAAGTAATAAAACAAAACATGAACAATCAAGAATATCACAGTCAATTTTCAAATTAAATTATTAAATTCAATACCAGCACGAAAGCACAATTAAACAAGTCAACATCGATTAAATAGTGAACAGTTTTCGATATATTAGTAGTTTCACCTGTATTCAAATCTCATATATGTACACACATATAATCTAACGACAAAGTTAAACACTCATATTAAAAGTATATAGTCATTCTGATTAGAATTATTAGACATATAATATATTGTAACAAAACATATCACATTATAAAAATCACATATTTATTATATTAATTATAAACAATTTTAATTTTACATTCTAAAACCAAAATATCATGATATACCTGTCATGCATATATGTAAATCACCCGCGTTACCACATACTCAAACAATATTGAGTTTCTAAAAATAGCAGTAAAGTTTGCATACACGTAAATAGGCAGGAGTGCATCCGCGAATGTAGTCCCAATAACTAATAATAGTTAATTTTTCAAAAATGCATTTTCATGACAGGCAGTGTATAGTTTTTGTGTTTTTTGAGAAATGATGTGTAGACAAGATGTGGTATAAGAATTCAGGCCATTGCAAACTGAAGGTTGGTATACTGTATTATTTGGCGGAGGAATACAGTGTGTAAACACAGTGACGTTATTCACAGGCGAGCACTGGTTATTTGAAACTTAAAATTTGAAATATTCTTGGTGTGTTTCAGTCTGATTTGAATACCTCTTCACAATGGATGTGGTATCAGAAGAAATGAAAGATTGGAAATATAAATGAACAGACTGTATGTTTTTTGCTTTTTACTATGTATTTAATAGGCAATTTATGTGTTGTTTTACAACCAAAATGGGAGAAAAATGGTTGTCTTGAATTCAGAGCTAAAGAAAGTACATTGCAATCTCTGATTACTTGAGAAGTGATTGAAGATGATTCTAAAATCAGTGGTGTCCATTTTCCTTTGTTATAATGTGTTACTTGAAGCGGTGTGTGTTTATCTATTATATTAAATACGTCTAGCAGAGTCAACGAAGTAGAGTATGATACCTGAGGCTGTCGATATGTAGTACGACCGATATTATGTCTAACTACTATTCTTCATATTAATTATAATACGCAAGCTTGATATAATTACGTGGGATATGGGTGGCTGTGCATAATTTGTTTGTGTTTTGGATTTTCAACGTCGCTGCAACAGCAAACTATATTGGCGGATGAAGACCCTGGGTGACCCTCCGCGCAGTATTTCATGTACGGGTGCGCACTAACCTCCCGCAATACAGCTGGATAGCTTCCTCACATGAAATAATTCGACACTCCATGTTGTATTCGAACCTACAACAAGTGAGGCAAGTTATTTGAAGTCCAAGTTATATTCGAACCTACAGCAAGTGAGGCAAGTTATTTGAAGTCCAAGTTGTATTCGAACCTACAGCACGTGAGGCAAGTGAACGACCGTAACCGCTCGGCCCGGATGTCCCTGATGTAATTGTTATAATATATAACACATATGGTTGATATATTGCTGTAATCATTTTTAAAAATCAAATTCATTCACTGAAAATATTGCATAGATATATTTCTAATTTTACAGGGTGTTGAATGTTGATTGGTGTTGTTAATATATGTGTGTTGCTATCATATCACACTACAAAATCATTTATATACATATTACTTATAAGTTATAACATAAATAATATTTAGCACGTAACTTTACTTGTATACAGTTTCATATAGCCATCACATATTTTCTTGTATGTACGCACGTGTAATACAATATGGGATCAGTTTGATCGCTGATACTTGGCGCCATTGAATTAAAGCAGACTTATGACCAAAACGAGCTCTATAATGGCAATGTGATATCAAGTATCTTACACTCGTGGTTATGTCATACCATATTTTATGAAACTGGTTTTGGTGTTTTGCTATTTTGCAGCAGCATTACATCGTAATAAAGGATGTTTTGGGTAAAATATAACTACTAATGTGTGTGTGTTTACAAAAATCGAAATAGTCGCTCAGAAACGATAAAATTCCAATAAATTTAAACCGTCGTATACGCGAATTTGTTTATCAACATACGAAATGTAAACACGCACAGTGCGCATGCGCGAAACAACAGAGGATGTAGAAAACAACGTATATATTTTGAACATGAAAGACTATCTATCTATCTTCCTCTAATGTCGAACCGCTCGCGGGGATGTAGAAATGTCCCTAAAAGATTTAGCTAACAGAGGTATGAATCAACATATCAAGTAATTTAATTAAAAAAGACAACGTGGGACAAATGGGGACGATGCATTCCGAATGTAAATCAGTGCGGACGATGCGTTCCGGTTGTAAACAAGTGCGTGCCGATCGACTCGGAAAGTCCTACTTTCGGTTTCGAGTTTGCTTTATCGCAAAAAAACACTGTTTACCAAATGAACATAAGCATACAAAGTATAATGTTAGAATGTGTAGCAGCATTGCTACCCATACGTAAAAATTGAATTTTTCAAATATATTTTATTTCATACGATGTAATGCTGCTTTAAGCTTTCCAAAATGTTAGTTGTGTAAGTGTTATCCATAAGTGGTACAACCCAATAGGCTCGCTTATAAGCACAATTCCGAAAAATCATAATATAACTCTTTTGGTAATAATGTAAGTTATGTCCTGGAGGTTATAAAGCTTTCTCCAAGCTCAAAACTCAGTCTCAAGCTTCTGATTGGTTCAGCTGACAGTAAGCTCAGAATCAACCAATCAAATCACTTGACCTTGAGATCTGAGAAAAGCGTTTTAACCTCGGGCCCTGATAGCAGCCTAGTGCTTCCGAATACTCTAGAAAGGTTGGTAAAGGTATGAACAATTAAATGAAGTATTGCTTGTCTTCTGTGAAACAACATGGACTCTCTGGAAATATCGTAATTATACGAGGAAAGCCTGACCGGGCCGAGGACACGGTCTGGGTTGTATCGCCTATTGATAACATTTACACTCAATTTACATGAAGAAGAACTTACCTGGACGTGTTTTCGAAATCCAATTGATCACAATGTACAGACGCTCTATGAAATAATACAATTTATCAAGCAAGCGCTCCCTTTATTCCACTGTATATTTACTTAGGAGCCGACTGCCGAAGCTTACACTCACTTGAGGTCCGCTTCCGTGGTCGAGTGGTTAAGGTCGCTGACTTGCATACCACTGTAACCTATCATCACTGATGGTCACGGGTTCGAGCCCCGCTCAGGCCGTGTCTCATTTATATGAAAAAGTTGGCACTTTCTTACGGAGGTTGGTGCACCCAAGTACTGGTTAACCGCTGGAGCCTGCCCAGGAAATGTGTTGTTAAGTAAACTGCCCGCCGGCGATATAGCCCAAAATGGTGCTGATGCAGGCGTAAAACCCGAAATATAACATAACATACACTCACTTGAGGAATAGCGGTATCTTCTTGAACATATTCAACTAATGTGGCAGTAATTATAGATGTCAGGTATTAAACGTGACCGTATTCTGTTCCAAATTATATTTTGGGATTATTTATAAACTAAAAATCCGTCTCCATCTAAATTGAGTAAATCTCAAAGGACTTTGTTTTGGAAAGTATGACATAGTCACTATAGTGTGTTTATTTATATGTGTACGCCGGGAAAAGCCTGACATTGCCAACGACCGAAGCATACAATAATTTGGCTAAAGCATAAGCCAGCCGACAATAATGCAACAACAATAATACAAGATGAATTTTCTACGTACGTTATTGTTTGCTGCAAATAATTATTGTTTGCTGCAAATGGGTCATATTGACCTATTGGATATGAAATAAAGTTGATCGATTTATTTATTTATCTGACTATTGTCCTACTATGAAGTAATTAGGTCATATCTTTTAAAACAAAACAGTTATGACGTACATATTCTAGTAATGCCACCAGAGTTTCCGGAATACATAAACATATACTCGTATTTGACATTGGGGAATTCAATATAGACGTCGTTTGAACATATGATTTACTTGTCGATAATACAAGACACTGGTGCCCATATATAGACCGGTGTTATTAAACTATTCTAAATGCGTCCTTTGTGAAGACCTTTTAAAATAAACCAGGACACATTGCAACTCGATTTATAAGTAATTATGTCTAATGTACTCTTATTCTGGGATGGGATTTCTTAGCTCAATGGCTGAATTATCCTTGATGTCTGCAAATAAATTGAAACGTCTACAAGAAAAGCAGAAACACGTTTTCATCAGTCTATCTATCTGTCAACAAGCAGACCAATATCACAGAGGTCAAATCATAAGCTTAGCGGTCAACTTTTAAAAATAATCCATCAAATCATTAATATTATATTATCAAACTCGTGAAATGTGTTAATAATTTGATTAATCACCCAACAACATGATGCAATAATTACTTGTATGTGCTAAGTCTGCTACAGTCGTGTTGCGCACCAGCACCATGGATCGGGATACATTTTTTTCATCTGAGATATGATTTATGAACACTGTGTGCCCTCTGTTACATTGAAATCAATCAATACAGAACAGAACATATATTTTATTAAGACTTGTACATGATACATCGTCAAATACATATATACAAATATATATGATGTAAATATATACAACAATTTTAACGTGGTCATGTGGCATATATAATCTGATAATAATAAGAAAATGCATCTAATTAGGAGGATGAACAATGATTATTGAATGATACATGAGTAATATTAATTGGTAAATGCTGTTTTGGAAAATAAATATGACAAGTGCAGAATAGACAGTGAAAATGGAAAGTGTAAAAAAGACAGTGTAAAACGTGGATGGGGATCCTGTGAAACTTCTCAAAGTTCCTGTGATGGTAAACCGTTGTATAACCAATGTATCCATTCCTAGCCTAACATGTTCCCTGCGATATGTAAAGATTGTAAGGAAGTTAGTTTATACAAATTTATGTTAGCTCAATTGCGAAACAAGTTCTTATAACTTATATTAATCACTCTCGAGACCTCATTCCTGATGGAATCCATCGCCACGAGGGAGAGAGAAGATGCAACGTGGATATTAAATGACTTGCCTAAGGGCACAATTGTAACTGCTCTAGCGGGGTTAGAACGTCGGACTTTTCGCACCTGAAGCGAACGCGCATCCACTGCGCCATCACGACTTCCACTGTAAGTAAGGAAGTTGTGAAAGGAAAATGACCATCTGTCCAGTGCGAGTTCTGTGCTCTTATTGCTTTGGCTGTAGTGCTCTGGATAAATCGCAGTAAGAACATTAAAGTGTGTGCAAGTCCAAACTCAATCATGTTGTTCTGTGAGCATTGTTTGGGTGCGCTTCTAAATACTAAGCGCATGTTTGGAAAGGTAATGGTGGTAGAAGCAGTTGTCACAAGCAATTGGGTCTCTAAGTTAGAGGACAAAATGGAGAAAATCGATTCGAGTCGAGTAGTGTTGGAAGGCATGGAAGACACGGTTGAATCAGTAGCGAGCAACGTAGCCCCACAACAGTCGGCTGTATAGTTAGAGACGTTGAGTGTTGACGAACGGTAAAGTGTGGCTAGAGTAAACAGCGTAATAATCTACGACATGCCTGAAAATAAGCCACATGTAGAAAGCGAAGAAGGAAACAAACACTGGGCATTTCTGGTTCGAGGACCCCGTGGAATTGGAAGATTGTGGAGTAGGACGTTTAAGGTGAAGGCTTATTGCAGGGAAGTGCACATGTGATGGATTATGGGTAATGGAATATGGCGGCTTGTTTTTGTTTTGCGGAAAGAAAATAAGTTTGAAAATCAACTACGCTGATATACGGCTGAATTATTGACACTATTTTGTACCAAATATGTCTACTGGGTATACTGGTAAATTTACTCCCTAAGTGACAGTTATCAGTTATTCACCCCACCCACCAGTTTGTGAAAGTCAATATATTGCTCCATCTAAAGACTAGTTTGTAAACATGAATAAGGACAATAAAATGAACAGTTTGCTTGATATGATGATGAATTTTGGGCCAATGGTATATAAATTGGACGGTATCACTAAACATATGTATCACATGTCCGCTACCAATGAGGTGAGCGAGGCCCGGCTTAGACGTTTAGAGTATAAAAGTATAGATATAGAGGCGAGGCAACTGAAATGCAATCTAATTTTCAACGGACTTCACGAAGTGATTGGCGAGAATGACTGTCGAAACATTATAATTAATTTCCTTGAAGACCAACTGAACCTCAACTCTGCAGGCATACCATTCACGCATGTTTTTCGTATTGGAAGGCGCCATGTCGTCAGAGCCAACACCAGCGGTAAATCACGTAACAGGGGTATACTCGTCTCGTTCGGTGATCCACAGGACGTTGAAATGATATTGACCAATGCCACTATGTTGAATGGCACCAATTATGGGATTTCAAGGGACTACCCACGAGAGATCAGCGAAGCCCGGAAAGAACTTTGGCCCGATTTCAAACTTGCCAGGGCAACATTCGGACACAAAAATGTAAAACTGAAGTTCCCGGCAGCCCTTCAAGTTAACGGAGAAGTAATTCGTGACCTTTTCCCAGGGTGGTACTCCATTTTAAGGGGTTCCCGGAACTCCAACGTCTCGGCTCGCATCCATGAAAAATTCAGCAGGGCCGTCGATGAATCTGCTACTAGTGTCAACAGGGGACATGTACCTGGACCCGAGATTCAGAGCCACGATGACTCCATGACCAGCGACACTAGTGTCCGACTTGCCGACACCGATGCTCCCGTCCGTAAAGGTTTCGTGAATGTTCCCGATCCTACGATGTCTAAGCCTGGTTATCTTCTTGATGTACACTCCCCTTTTCATCGGTCTATACCGGAAGAACCACCTGCACCAGTGAAGCACACCAAGAGCGGTGCAGTCTCGGCAGGAGGCAGTGTTACTGATCACTAGGAATCGCCGGGGATCGTGGCATTCTGTGATCATTGTTTATTGTTGCCATGACAAACCTCGTGTGCACATTTAAGTGATGTTCGCTTTACTGAATCTCACTCAACTTTACATCGTTCTATGGACCCTCGTCTAAACAGTAAAACGTCTAAATCGACTGACCGGAGTATTGATCCATACGTATGTGACTCCACGGGTGCAAGTGCCAGTGCCTCAGACAAGGTGTGTCAAAATAGTAATCACTCCAGCGGTACTAGTCTCAATCCTAATGAATGTAAACGTTCAATTGACTATAAAAGTAGTACTAACTTGAAAATTGGATCACTGAACGTCTGTGGTCTTAGAACACGTATACACTATCCTGGATTTGTGCAACTTGTGGAGAGGTTTTCTATATTTTGTGTAGTAGAAACAAAAGTGGATTCGTTTGATGTTGTTAACATTCCAAATTATACATTCTACTCGAAGCCAAGAAATGAACAATTTCTACGAAAGTCTGGTGGTATAGGGTTTTTCATCCATAAATCACTTGTTGATAAAATTGAAATACTAGATTCAAAGTATGAATACATTTATTGGTTAAAATATTTAGGCTGCCATCAGAAAGAAATCGTAATAGGTTCAATGTATGTTCCCCCCGAACAGTCTCGTTTTTTTAACGACGACGAATATTAGTTTGAAAACGATATTGCTACTAAATGTACACAGTTTGAATATGTATTGATAACAGGTGATGCAAATGGATACACCTCAAATTTGCCGGATTTTGTAGAATTTGATGATTTTTTGTCAACCCATTTTAACTTTGACGAGGTTACACGAGTCTATTTAACCAGGTAAACCAACTCAATATTTTAAGCATACCGCGTGAGCGAGTATCACAATGTAGTAAGGTAAACAAGTCTGGCCGTAGACTCCTAGATATGTGTAAGTCCAATAATTTATTTATACTAAACGGGCGACTAGATAACACTGGAAAATTTACATTCAGAGAAACATCGGTGATTGATTACTCCATTTCGTCTACAAAGCTTCTACCCCTCCTTGATAAGTTTGAAATTATTGACCTGGACCCACTATTCTCAGATGGCCACAGTCTATTGTCAATGAACTTATTAATTACGTGACATGTAAAGTGCGAGGCAATTGATTTTTAGCTCTGTGTTTTTTGGACTTTTTAACATATTTAAAGGATAGTGTGGAAAATAATTTTGTGCCAGGATAACATTTGATAAAATCTACATGTCAGACCAACAAAATCTGTCAAAAAAGGAAAGGAAAAGACTAAAACAGACTGACAAAAGAAAAGCCAGCAGTTCACCTGGATCTGACAATGACGGCCATATTTTACCTGTGTATAGTTCGAACGCAACGAGCGTGACATGTTCTATCCCAGATTTATACCAGGTTAGTCCAGACTATGTACACTCAGTCATGAACCCATCTACTACACCAACAATGAACATCGGGCAACAAATCCCGTTTGGCATTCATACACTACAGAATATGCAATCCCCTCAAACATCGAGCGTATTTTCGTTGCCACAAGGACCGACAACTCCACCGAACTGGGCGGTAACACTGATAGAGGATGTTAAAACTATTAAAGCATCTCTTCCAAAAATCGACCAAATTGAACTGTCAGTGAACTCTATGAGTTTGAAGGCTTCGGAGATGGAAACTAAAATAAGTGCATTGGACACTAAAGTCAATGATATAGAACAGTCAATGACCTTTATAAACAAAGGGTTTGAAACCCAACAAGCTGACCTGAATAATTCCAAGGGGGATATTAAGAAACTACAGACATTGTGTACCAACATGGATAAAACTATTAAGGAGTACATAACACGTGAAGAAAAAGCAAACGACAAACTGCTAGAACTAGAAGCTAGATCCATGAGAGATAATCTCATATTTTACGGCCTACAAGAACCACCAAGACCGAAAGTAGGTGAGGATCCACAACCAGATAGATGTGAGAAATTAATTAACGGACTAATTTCTGACACATTGCAAATCGACACAACAAACATGCAATTTGAACGAGTCCACAGGCTAGGTGGTGATCGTGCAAAAAAAACCACGTCCAATAGTGGCTAAGTTCCAACATTATCCAGACCGAGAAGCAGTTCGATTTAAATCTTATGATGAGGTCATCAAGAATGCGCTCAAGATACAAAATCAAGGAGTGGGTATACAATCGCCTCAACAGTACAGGGATGCCAGAAAGGCACTGTACGAATACACGAAAACCATGGGAGCACGTGGAGATAGAGCTCGCATAGTAGGTACAAAGTTATACGTGAACAATAAATTAACAATGGATGGGAAAGTGATCGATTGTGTAAATCCCGAGATATAGAGATGTCAAGAGAAGGACTTAAAAATCATATCATGGAACGTGAATGGGTTAGCTCGTAAAATACTAGACCTAGATTTCATTAACAACATTAAAAATTATGATATCATATTTTTGTCGGAAACATGGATTTCAAATAATACACATATTAATCTTGACATAAGTGACTATGACAGTGAACATTTGCATGGAAATAAAACTGCTAACATCCGTAAAGGACGATATAGCGGTGGAATAAGTATATACTATAAACAATCACTTAGAAACAGTATAAAGATCATAGAAAAAATCCAAAATGGAATTATATGGGTCGAACTATGTAAAGATTTATTTGAATTTCAGGAGAATGTTTATATTTGTTGTACGTATATTCCGCCCAATAATTCTACCGTAATTGATACCAACAATTTTGACTTCTTTGAAGAAATAGAATCGAGTCTAGAAAAATATAAGTTACTAGGAAAATGCTTTGTCATTGGAGATTTAAATAGTCGTACTTCTAATTCATCTGATTTGTTAGATTATGACATGCATATTGATGACAACCAACTGTCAAATATTGTAAACATACCTCCACGTGTTTCGAAGGATCATATGACCGATAATCATGGCCGACGCTTGATTGAGCTCTGCCATTCAACTTCGTTTGTTATAGGTAACGGTCGTCTACATAGCGACCGAGATATAGGAGATTATACATTCCATTCATTAAATGGGTCAAGTGTCGTGGATTACCTATTGTTAAATATTGATGATTTTCATTGTGTTTCTGATTTTTGTATATTGCAAACAAATGAGTTTTCAGACCATTCTGGATTGACATTAAATATTACGATGAATCAACAACAGACAAGTAACACTAATTCGGTAGGCACGGAGACATTTATAAACTGGGATGAGTCGAAAGTAAATGAATTTCAACAAACATTGTTTACCAACAAAGATGATATTTCCTGTCTGATCGATGATATTCACAATAATGATAATATTGATTCAATAGCAGATGCCTTTACTGATATTCTATATGACTGTACAAAACATGTATTTGGAAAAACACGTAAAATTAATCCTAATATAAATTCATACAAGGGATATAATAAGAAACAAATTTGCTAGAAACGCTTTTATAAGAAATAAAGTTGATATTCAATTGAGGCAAGAATATATCAATTGTAAGGCACAGTATAATCGTATAAAACGAACTCAAAAAAATAATTATAATATAAAGCAAAAGCAAACATTAAAAAACCTAAGTAAATCCCAACCACGAAACTTTTGGAAGAAGGTAAAGAGTCAGTATAGGAAAAACCCCACAACAGCAATAAATCTAAATACAACAGATTTATATAACCATTTTAAAACATTATACAGTACCGGCAACGAGGAAACACCAGAACATATAAATAAGTTTTAAGTTTTATTTGTTTAAATCCAGAAGGTCTCAGACCCATGTGGCATACATGTACATATACAAAAATATGGCGACAGCAATTCATTATATCAATATATCTAATTAATTATATAATACTAAAGCAAATATTTATATACATGGTATATACCTTATCTTAACGTTATGATATAACAGTATAGCATGTGAAAGTAATCAAACGAACAATAATTTAGCTTAATAAACTGAGTATAAGTATGTTTCAGGCTTAACTAGTGTCGATACTTAAACGGCCGTGTTAAATTTACTACAATCTCGTTTCTACTAACCAACAAGTTACCGTGGGTACATTGCATCTCATATCTACAGTTAATTTATGAACGTACAGAAAATGTACAATATGCATATAATATTGACTTGATACATTGGAGAACATAAATAACACGTATACTCTATTACTTTATTCTAACCTTACCATTTCAAGCATTTCTGCATTACATAACGTTCCATACACAATATTTGACACTAAAGTATATGTATATTCTTTCATTCTTAACACCAATAACATTTACTTGTGCTTACCATGTTTATGAAAGACGTCTATTAAAGTACATAAATCAAGTTACATTGGTATTATATTGGACTTATCATATAACATATTATATTCTAACACGTTATTATCTAGTATACAACTCATTTGTATAAGGGTAAATGATTTTTCTATATATATACTTAAATTTTTAATAACCTGTTTATTTTCACTATTAATTAATTCAACAAATTTATGCATATTGGGACGCCTCCAGTAATATCTCGGAATAAACAGCTTTCTCAAATCACAATACAAGTTACATTCTAATACAAAGTGAAATTCATCTTCTAGACTATTACATGAGTTACATTTTCCTTCGTTTACTGGTGTACTTAATGGTTTTGTCCATCGACCAGTTTCAATAAAAAGTCTGTGTGACGATAAACGTAAACGGGCTAAACATACACGACATTTCTTAACAGTAACAATATCTAAATACGGTTGAAACCTATGATGTGAAACATATCTATAAAATAACGCTCTACTCGATTCGTTCAGTCTACCTGACCAGTTTTGTAAGAACTGGTCTTTAATTCTTTGTTTTACAGTAATTAAAAATAAGTCAACATTTCCAACATTTTGAAAAAGCCAAGCTTCATAAAACCCAAGCGTACATAATAAATCTCTAATTAATGAACACCAGTTTGTCCTGTTAGTGTAAGCTGTTGCGTCTTGCATCAACATTAAATACACTTTTTTAGCATATTTATCTTCATTTGTACTTACTCCAAAATTATATAATATTGAAATATCTCATATTCTGTAGTGGCAATCTACCTAAATCACCGTAAATAAAATCATTTTGCGTGTTTTTCTTTACTCCTAATAAACGTTTGCAAAATTGCATATGTAATCGTTCTATCGACTTACCTTTATGAAAACCCCATATTTCACTGCCATAATTAAGAATGGGTAAGATTAGCTTATCAAACAAGTTTAACCTATGTTTAACAGATATATCAGTAAACTTATATAAATATGTTTCCACTTTAAAAATAGCTTTAAGTGCTTGACCAGCTAATGTACTTTGAGCTTCAGAGAATGAGCCACCTGTAGTGAAAACTATACCAAGGTAAACAAATTTATTGACAATTTCAACAATACCACCATCATAATAAAAGTTCATGTTTTCTGGTAAACGACCACCTTTCCTGAATATCATAACCTTGGTTTTGTTGGTATTAACCACCAGTTTCCATTTATTACAATACTCCCATAATAAATCTAGACTACCTTGTAATGTAATGCTGCACTAGTTGCAAATATGACTATATCATCAGCATACAGTATTAAAAACACTTTGAACATATTAACATCGATACCCTCAAACCCATGTTTAATAAACATATCTTCGATGTCATTGATATACATTGCAAAAAGGAAAGGTGATAAACATTCACCCTGTCTAGAACGCCTAGCATGACTTCGAAACTGTCACTTAACTGGTTATAATACTTAACTCTTGATTTCACAGCTATATACATCGATTTAATAATGTTTAAAATGTTTCCTCTGATACCTAGTTGAATTAATTTGGACCATAAATGATCACGATTTACATAGAACAGAACAGAACAGATTTTTTATTTTCAAGACTTGTACATAGTACATCGTCGAAAGGTATACAATATATTATGCATAGTTATTGTCATGTGATGTAAGGATGGTGTATAACAATAGTATATTACTGATTACAATTTACGGTAAAGAGGGTGAACATATAGTATACTAAATAAGAGTTTGGTTATTCAACAACGTGTTTCTTATGGATATTGCTTCTTTAACATATTTGGACAAGTTACATATACATTTTTTATCAGTTGACTTTATCAATTCTAAATACTTATACATCGATGGTTTAGAATGGTAATATTTATGTAAGTACTGTTTACGTATATTGCTAAAGCATGAACATATACATATAAAATGATATTCGTCATAATCAAAGGCTTTACTAAAGTCTATAAATGCACAATATAAATGCTTACCACTATTAATCACATGATTTATTAAACCATGTAAATCAAACATATTATCTACCGTACCTAATTTCGAACGAAAGCCTGCCTGTGCCTCTATATACACACTATAAATGTCAGCCCATTCTGTTAATCGGTTATTTAAAACACGTGTAAAAAGCTTCCCTAATGTACTAAGCAATGTTATTCCTCTATAGTTATTTTCATCATTTATACTGCCCTTTTTATGTAACGGAACTACAAAACCATCTGACCAGGACTCGGGAAAATACCCAATCTCAAAAATCTTATTAAATAATGATAGTAAATATGGCATTAAAATGCATATACCATGTACAAAGAACTCATTTAAGTACAAATCAGGACCGCCACTTTTATTTGGGCTTAACTGATTAATTGCTTTTAACAAATTTGCTGTCGTAATTGGTAAATTTAATTCTTCAAACATAATATTAAACTCCTCTCTTTCATATCTATCAACAAAATATAAGACATCTTCATCGGGACTAAAGAAATGATCATCAGGGTTATTCACCGATTTAAAATATTGTTCAAAAACATCCAATGAAATATTAGATTCCTTAACACCAGCACAGTTCTTCAGCATTTTCCAGTACAACTTTGCATTTTTATGTTTGGCCTCTATTAATTTACTAGTTTCACTTTTGTCATACTCATATCTAGCTTTACGTAAACAACTTTTATATTGTGATCTAGTATTAACCATGTATATTCTATTTGTTTCCGTTTTGTCTACCCTATATAAATTTAACGCAGCGTAAAACAATCGTCGCTTGTCATCACATTCTGATGTATACCATTTCTGTCCTGACTCAACACTACAATTAGGTTGCCTAGTATTATATAACTTTTGTTTAAACAAAGGGGAGACAACTCCATCAATAATATCAGATAATTCACTAATACAACTATTAATATCGTTATTACAAGTGATTTTGTCTATATTTAGCTGAAACGCTTCTAACTTAATTGTAGTATTATTTGAAGACAAGCTATCAATGTATTCGTTTGTCATTCCTCTGTGCCATGTATACTTATAATCTATATGCTCGTGTTCTTTATTTTCAGGTTTAATATTCAATCCTGGTACATCAAATACTAATGTAAAATCAACTAAACAGTGATCAGATAATATACTAGGATCAGCAATATTAAAATAATCAACATACTGAAATAAATTATGTGTGCTAATAACATAGTCAACAACACTTGACCCTCTATTTCCAACAAATGTATAGCAACCAATATTTGTGTCGTTACCAAATCGACCGTTTAAAATACGTAAACCTGTTTGTCTACACAAATCCAACAAAACTAAACCATTATTATTCAAGCGGCCTTTATCTTGTGAATATCGTTTAATATTTCCATCAGTATAATAATCGTCTGGCAAAACATCAACATGGGAGTAATTATCATCAACGACATAGTCTGGACACTCAGAGGTATGCGAGTTCATATCGCCGCAGAGAATAAAATTAAAGCCATTTTCATGTTTTGAATCTAAACTAACAATATGCTGGAATAATCTGTCATCGGTACTGGATTCGATCATGGTTTGTCGGCTGCTCTGTTCAGGTATAATGTAGCATAAACAAACAAATAAGTCATTATGTAGGCCAAGTTTAAAACCGTTTATCTTAATACAAATAATATCATCTTCACTATGAAAAATTACAGTATCACAGGAGACGAACTCATTTCTAACGTATATAATTATACCACCTGAGGAGCGTTTGCTAGAGGCTTTATTTTCTGACCTGTTTAGATTAAAATGCTCGAAACATTCAACAGATAAGTCCGAAAATTGATTGGCCCAAGTTTCCGTAAATAACACAATGTCATGATTGTTAAATATATCTTTTATTTCTGGAGACAGTAATTTATTTGTCCGTTTTGTTGAAATACCCTGAATGTTCAATAATGCACAACGCAGCAAGACCTTCTCAGTATAAATATAAACTCTGACATTCAAGATGATGATCTCGATCAGGAAATCACAATGTTAGAAATTAATGACGCTGTTTATTCTCAAAATAATAATAAAAGCAGTGGTCTAGATTCTATAATTGCAGAAATATATAAAATCACATTTCCTGAAATCTCGCCTCTAATATTAGCACTGTTCAATAGAATCTTTCAAAATGGAGAATATCCAAAGTCTTGGGGATCGGGTATTATAGTTCCAGTGTTCAAAGGGGGACACATTGAGGATCCCAAAAACTATAGAGGTATAACACTAATAAATATTATCTCAAAAATTTACTCACAGGTATTATTAAACCGTTTAACAAAATGGTCTATTAAACACAAGAACATTATAGATAACCAATATGGATTTCAAAAGGGAAAATCGACTGCAGACTGCATATTCATGTTACATTCTATTATTGCAAAAACACTAAATTCTCATAAGAAGCTCTATGTAGCCGTTATCGATTTCGAAAAATGTTTCGACAAACTTGAAAGATCGTTTATATTTAATAAATTAATACGTGAACAAGTTAGCTCTAAATACGTAAATGCTCCGAGTTCAAGTTTGCTATTTCTATTCTTTGTTAATGATCTTGTAAATAACATAGATAATAACATCGACGGTTTATTTACGTTAGATGATATGAAATTGTATATATTATTATTTGCGGATGATGCTGCAATATTTGCACATACTCCGGAAGCACTTCAGTCTATGTTAAGCGACTTACACACCTACTGCACAACTTGGGGTCTAACAGTCAATACCAAAAAGACAAAGATTATGATATTTGAACTAGGACGACATACATCTCATGATTTTATTCTTAATAATACAGTTTTAGAAGTAGTAAAATCGTTTAAGTATTTAGGGATACATTTGTTTAAAAATGGCCATTGGGTTCGTACCCAAAAGAAACTTGCGCAGCACTCATTATACGCATTACACAATTTATTCATAGTATTCAACCAATTAGAATTATCTATATCCGAAAAATGTAAATTATTTGATAGTATGGTAGGTTCAATATTAAGCTATAGTTCAGAAGTATTTGGTTATCATGACTGTAAAAATATAGAGCTTGTACATTGTAAATTCATGCGAAAAATACTATGTGTTAAAAAATCCACAAATCTTGATGGATTATACGGGGAATTAGGAAGACACCCAATGAAAATACAACGTAAATTAACTATCATCAAACATTGGCTAAAAATATTAAAATTAGAAAATAACACCTTAATTAAATATATGTATAATACTCTAAAATACGATGCTGATAATAATAACTCATACAATGGAAATAACTGGGCATATCAGGTGAAAACTATATTGAATGAAATAGGAATGTCGGATGTATGGTTAAATCAAACCAATTATAATTTTAATTTTCAAATGATCAAACTTAGAATATTGGATATGTATAAACAAGTATGGTACTCCAATATTAATAACTCAAATAGATTATCTACATATAGTGTATACAAACATGAATTCATACTAGAGGACTATCTAAAAATCATAAATATAAATAAATATAGAATTAGTCTGACAAAAAAAGCACGGACATAGTGCGTAAAACTTATTATTTGCACAAGTCTGACCTAAATAAGCAGCGATTAAATACTGCAAGTAGACACTATAAACAGACGATCAATACGTACATCAATAGGCATACATTTACTAGCGAAACTAAATTACGTGCGATGTCCACGCGTAACCCCAAGGATTATTGGACATTTTTAAACTCTATTGTTAAGAATAAATCAGAAAAGACCCCGAGCCTCGCAGCCTTTTACGAACATTTTAAAAATATCAACCAGGATTCACTCACTAATAGTGACCTACCCCCCACATGATTCTGATAGCTCACCCCAGTACTCCGTAGATTGCCTAAATCGACCAATAACCCAAATTGAAATTGAAAAATGTATAACAAAATGTAATAACGGGAAAGCATCATCGCAGTACGATAATGTAATTAATGAATACCTGAAAAACACAAAACATATTTTATCCCCTATCTTCTGCTCGTTGTTCAATAAAATATTAGATTCAGCTATTTTTCCAGATGTATGGCTTATTGGAACCATAAAGCCAATCTATAAAAATAAAGGCTCATCTTTAGACCCTAGCAACTATAGATCCATTACCATATTAAGCTGTTTGGGGAAATTATTCACAGCGATATTAAATGACAGAATAAGTACATTTTTGAAGGATAATAATCTCTTGGCTGAAAATCAGGTAGGGTTTAGGGCTAACTATTCAACGACACACCACATTTTTACTTTAAATTTCTTAATAGAGAAACTGCGTTCACAGAAAAATAAACTGCTATGTGGCTTTATTGATTTTACTTCAGCATTTGACCCTTTCTGGCACGCTGGGCTCTGGAGTAAACTATTCAAAACAGGTATTAGAGGCAAAATCCTACAAGTAATCAAAAATATGTACTCTGGCATGAAAACATGCGTGTCTTCTAATGGCCGCTCTTCAAACGTGTTTACAACCAATTGTGGGATCCGACAAGGCGATAATCTGTCCCCTGTACTTTTTTCCATTTATCTTAATGACCTTGAGTCACATTTGTCGAGAAATAATGGACTACAGATAGATATCAATGAAGAGGATACCATCCATTTTATGAAAATATTAATACTCTTATATGCTGACGATACTATTATTTTTGGTGAAAATGAAGCAATGTTCCAGTCAACACTTGATGATTTGTATTCCTACTGTCAAACATGGAGGTTAAAGGTCAACTTTTCCAAAACAAAGGTTATAGTGTTTGGAACAAATAAACCAGAAAAGTATTTATTTACTATTAATGGTACACATATTGAAACGGTTAAGGAATTCAAGTATCTTGGAGTTTATTTTGCTTCCTCTGGTAGCTTTCTTACATGTAGAAGGTATCTGGTCAGCCAAGCCAATAAAGCCATGTATGCCCTTTTTATACGAATTAATAATTTAAATCTTCCAATTGACCTTCAGATTAAATTGTTTGACCATACCATAATGCCAATTTTAACATATGGCTGTGAAACGTGGGGTTATGAAAATCTCGATATACTGGAACAAGTTCACTGTGACTTCTTAAGGAAAATAACTAAGAGTAGGAAAAGCACCCCCAGATATATGTTATATGCCGAAATGGGACGCCACCCTCTAGAAATTACTATTAAAACTCGTATGATAAAATATTGGAGTAAAATGGTTAATTCCCACCATTCCAAAATAGCATACAAATGTTACCAATACATGTTACAAGCCAATCATGCTTACAAATGGTCATCCTATATAAGGAGAATTCTTGATACTACTGGATACTCCTACATTTGGCTTAACCAACGAAATGCAGTAAGCAACAATGTCCACAAACTGGCTAAACAAAATATAATCGACCAATTCCAGCAAACCTGGTTATCATCGCTTGACAATTCTTCTAAGGGTAAAATGTATAGTTCCTTTAAGGAAGACATAGGTATTGAAAAATACTTGACCCTGCTGCCATCCCCTTTAAGAATATACTGTATCCAGTTCAGGTGTGGAGTACATCGATTCCCAATAGAGGTTGGTCGGTGGAGGCAATCTTTTGTTCCGCATCATGAAAGGCGCTGCCGCCTATGCCCATTAAATGATCTGGGTGACGAAATGCACTATCTTCTTATGTGTCCACATTTTAAAGATAAAAGAATAAAATACATTCCGCCCAACTATTATAAGAGACCTAATGTTTTAAAGTTCAAGGAACGTCTATCCATCACGGATACTACAACCCTCAATAAGCTTAGCCTATTCGTGAAACATTTGATTAATTCCTTTAAAAGATACTGATGACCCCTATGCTTACCCCCACCAGCTTTCCACATCCGCATGCACACTAAAAATAATTACTTGTTGTTACCTTCCATACCGTGGGACACACTCGTTCGCAATAAGTATATATAGTCGTGTCGGCAATTGTTCCTTCACAATCTTGTTATATTCAATTCAATTCAATAAATGTATTGCATTAAATATGACAACATACTTATAGCAAAGAATACATATATAAACAAAGTACAATGGAAAGACATGGATACATTTTCTGAAGAGCATAGATGATTATGATGTTTAAAAAAAAAAATTAATTTCTTACTAAATTTGCGTAATATATAAATTTGGACAGGTTTTGAACAATTTTCCCATTAGTTTTTGTAAGTAAGGTAATAAACCTTTGTTTGGTAGGCCAAGTATAATAGTAGCGTTTCAGATATTGTTTTCTTAAATTTCTAAATTTAGGACAAATAAGAAGAAAATGATACTCGCTTTCAATCATTCTATAATTACAATGTATACAGATAAAGTAATTCATATGCATATGTTAACAGTAAACACTTTCCTCGTGCATGGATATTTCATTCTATATCCGCGTTAATTTTTTTTCACAAATGGGTTTTTCGAACTAGAAATGATACTTGATTGATGTTACAATGTATTATGACTATTTGGGGTTGTACTTGGGTCCAGGGTATGCCCGGAGAGGTCCAGGGGGGTCCAGTGTATGCGCCGGATGCCTGTGGTCTACTACATTCAGATATAATCTACAGCTCTCCTATACTGGAGGATAATAAAGAATCTATCGATGTTACGGTAGTCAATATGTTTGTATATCATACTGTACTGGTTTATTTCAAAACAAATGTTAATAACAGACCTTCTACCAAATCCGTTACAATTACATTGTTATGTGGGCTTTAGGTACACTTACTCTTAGCTAACCGTTATCATACCGGGAAGTGCCGTAACTAATGTTGCTAGAACTTGTGGTCTGACCCGTTTGCCTTTATTTAATTTGTCATGTTTTGTATTCACATGTATATGCAAAACGAATCGAGCAATAAAATATGATTAAATTAACTAAACTATCATAGCATCTGATTATGAGTACAATTGTTATGAATACTACTTTTGAGTATAACTGCATTTGACAACGTATTGTGTTTCAACATACAGTAGCCAATCAGTACGAATAGTATGCCATAACGGTTTATTTCAAACAACTGTAAATATAGAAAGCGGTAACAGAGTAGGCTTATCTCAAAGAATGTGTTGTACATTTCTGTGGGATTTATGTATCAATATTTTTAAATCGTGCAATCTACCATTATCATATCGTCTGGTATTGGGTATAATTGTCATGAATAATGCGGTTGATTATAATTATATTTTACACTCTGGTGACGACTAGTATACATTTAATTTCGCTAAATGTGCAAGGCTTACAAGCTAAACTAAAACGTAGTCGTATGCTGCAATGGGTAAACCAACAACTAGTCGATGTATGTGTGTTTTACGTTTATTTATCGTCGCTACCGCTTGCCCATATGAGCGACGCCTCCTGAATAGATTAGTCATTTTAGATTTTGGAGGATAGTGCAATGATACAGACAGAGACCCATTCCAGAGTCTCCTCTGGTTCTTTTACGTGCACGGTGTAAAGCACCGACACGAGACCTCGGTTTAACGTCCCATCTGAAAGACTGTTAATTTTATTAGGGTCAGACGGGGGATCGAACCTGCGATCCCTGGATTACCAGCCCAGCGTGTTACCACTGGACTACAGATCCGTCTGTCGATGTCAGCCGATGTATTGTTTGTTTGTTTTTTTACGTTTATTTATCGTCGCTACCGGTTGCCCATATGCGCGACGGCTCGAACCAGTGACCATCGGTGATGATAGGTCACAATATACAACTACTAACTGTGTGTTTTACGTTTATTTATCTTCGCTACCGGTTGTCCATATGAGCGACGCCTCCTGAAGAGATTATTCATTTTAGATTTTTGGAGGAGAGTGCAATGATACAGACACTAGTAAGTAGAGAAAGAGAAAAGAAATACAACGGATTAATGAACAACACGCCGCGATGGTTCTTGGGAAACGACAGGCGTGATAGAAAAAGATAGGAATGAGTAAGTGTGTTGTTCCTTTAGAAAACAGTGTTCGTATATGCTTGAACCGCCTTGTCTTAGGTGATTCCCATCCAATTTATGTCATAAATATTCAATTGGTACATGTTTCGTAGTACCGGTAACAATTGTTGCAGCTTCTTGTTGAATTTGTTCCAAATCGCGTTTTTCATATTGGGTAAATAGAACATCAAAATATTCGAGAATAGGTCGCATAAATGTATTTTAATTTAAGTGACTATTCAGTTGAAATATTCATTTCCTCTTTATAGTTATCCTTTTCCATGTATTATTGTTCATGTATTCTATGTGTAGCGAAGATCATGTGGCAGATGTACACCTAGGCGTTTATGTTGACGGACTTCAGTTATCTTGCTGGGGTGTCATGAGGATCAATTATCGGGCCTCTTCTTTTCCTTATTTATATATCGTGATATTAAAGCCTATATTTTACTTTTTGCTGATAATACCAGCCTTTATATTGGCGTCAACATTAAACCGTATGGGCTTCAAAATGGCTTGCACATTTCAATCCGTCCTACTAAAACTTACTCCTTACTGATATCAACCTAAGAACCAAAGAGATAACTACCACCCGTCACTTCAAAAGCAAACTCAACAGATAACTGAAGTCCATTGCTGAAAACATAAACTGTGGAAGTCGTGATAGCGCAGTGGATGAGCGTTCGCTTCAGGTGCGAACGGTCCGGAGTTCGAGCCCCACTGGAGCCGTTACGATTGTGCCTTTAGGAAAGGCATTTAAATTCCACATTGCCTCTTCTCTCTCCCTCATGGCGATGGATTCCATCAGGAATGAGATCTCGAGAGTGATTCATATAAGTTGAAATAACTTGTTTCGCAATCGAGCTAAAATAAATTTGTATAAACTAAAAACATAAACTCGCTTTTAACGTTAAATTAATCATGTCGAATACAGGTTGTTGTGTTCCAAACTGCTGTAATCGAGGGGGGCATATGTTTCCGACTGATGCACGAAGTAAACAGTGGAGTCAGGCCATAAAACGGTGTCAGGCGAAGCACAGAAAATGGGAACCGAGGATCTACAGCGTTGTGTGTGTAGCAGCCACTTTCTGGAAGATGATTTCAGCTCCCTAACGTATCGTGGTATGTACATATTGTTGCGGTATATATATACGTAATTATTTAATCGTATTGAGTGGATTATGTTGTTTAATCCGAGATAATGTGTTCCGTCTATCTACATGTAGATACGTTTCAGGTAGTTTCGCCCCGATGAAAGTTCGCCCAATTGCTGTACTTCAAATTCGGATGGCATGTCTTTTTTACCTAATGCTACAGCATTTATAGTAACATTGTACACACATTATTTGTCATATCGGATCGTGAATGCTGAGTCATTTAGACCCAGCAGTGTTCAATATAACGCATGCACATTGTAGGCAGACTTTGCCCAGTTTTCCGAAGTCTGTGTGTTTATACGAGTGCTACGCATATGTAGCTGGCCTGTATGCACTGTATGTCGTATGCATGTTGCACAGGTTGATTTTCCACATGTAGTAATACACATTTATTCAAATTATACCTGCTTTGATATATGAATAGGTTGCGATATGTACAGCAGTCCGTAAAGCAGTGCAGTGGTGTGGACATCTGCAAACATTTCGCTTGTCCATGGATAAGTAAACAGCAAATATTGAAGGAATCCTACTTGTCACAAACATTAAGACCACACTTCCAAAGTCGACTTGCCCTTCGATTCAGATGATTCTCACATACAAATGGCATGCTTGGCAGATATTTGATATGCCATACAAAGTGTCTCGTCATTCTACTTCGTTGGCAACATATAACTGCAGATTGCGGTTACCATCTGTGCCAAATGTAACTTGATCAGGATCGTCTGATTGTATCCATGGAAACTCTGTGACCCATAAGTCAACAAACCCACGTAGTCTTTATCTGGTTTATCGACGTTCTTGCACTATTGAGATAGTGTTGCTTGAAGTTGCAGGGCATGACCCACCTTTAACCAGGCTGCACTGAACCAATGAAGCTGTAAACAAATTGTATTCGTCTTGATTTGCAGACCGTCCTCTGACATAGCTGGGGTTGGTAAATACTTCTACATTTATAACCATCATGGCGGATTATTTTCTTTTCCAACTTCTGCTAACTAAGTTCTTAGAATGTATTCATGTAGTAAGCATTTATACAATGAAATTATGTTTTATCAAAGTACTTTCTTTAATCAACATTTTATATAAACAAAAATAATTATTTGTTATCATTATCTACTTGTCCGATGTGTAACATAGGTACCTTTTGCCTTTTGCGCCTACATAGATGTGTAGTGATTAATTACCTTATGTTTTGATGACTCTCTTAATTTAATTATTTAAACATGTATGATTATATTACAGAACAGCGTCTTTTCATTGTGTGTGTCTTTTGTTGGAGACATCTGATATACATGTCTGCACTTGATAAAATGGATGGTGGAATTCCATTGTTTGGATCACGCAACCATCATATGGGATTTCGCCAGACATGTGATGGTAGAGAGCTTACTAAGCAGTGTACACACAATGCATTAACTGGTGCCAGCCGGAATTAATGCAAGGTTTGCAGAGGTGTTGCACTCTCTCTGGCAGTAGACACGGACGGGGTCACAGGGTCATGGAAACGCATGATCATGTGATCAAGTCTATTTGCTATTCCATGCCAAATTGTCAACAATTGAAAAGCTAAATGAATTTGATTAGTTAAAAGAATTGTGGGCAGAGCTTATAGCTCTCCTCACAATTGTCTATAAAACCATCTCGAACAGCTTTGGCAGAGGGAGAGCCTGGTTGGTTACTATTGAGACTAGCGTCTCTATGTTGGTTATACTGTCGGCTCTTAGATGTAATTAAATACTATTAAGACTTTGTTGTTGTGATTACGTCCGGAGAGCCTCGCCGAGTCCACATCGTAACACAGGGCAACTAAGATGCACAATTCTACTAGTCCGTTCTACAAATTATACGGGTCAGGCATAGGATTTCCACACCCCTGTAGTGTAACGATGAATGTCGGCACACTCGATATATTATAACAACTTCGCATGTACCTTTGCTAACTGTATTCCCCTATATGTGCAGGTACACCTATAACTGTACGACGTCTGAAAAAGACGCTGTTCCGTCTCAGTTCAGCTGGGCAGATGCGCCTACACCAGAATCTAATGCACGAACACGGCGGGTGAAAGGGAGGTCCACAAAGAAGACGCTGTTTAGCGACACAGTCTGCGTAAATCAACTCAATGACATAATTACTGACCTGATATTCAATGTTAATGATGTATCTGAGGAGGTTGAAATTTGTACAATTTAACAATTCTATAAATTTAATCACGCTAGGCCAGTTGTAAAAGTATTTAGGAATATATAGTGTTCCAACATCTTCATACATTTTACACTTTAACACGAAATGAAACTCGTCTTCTATATCTATATCAGAATTATCATTACAAATAAAACATATTGGTTTTGCAGTGACCAGGTAATGTGAACCTAACCTAACTTTGGTCACTGCATTTCTCAGTTTCCTATTTGGCAGCATTTTGAGAGGGTCCGATAAAGAGTCCTTTGAGCTCCTTATATAAAATGTGGCGTCCGTGGTCCAGTGGTAGAGCGTCGGATTTGGAATCGAACTGTCCCGGGTTCGATATTCGGACAGGCCACGTATGTAGTGTCATTAAGCAAGGCACCTCACACACTTTGCTTAGTACTTGTTAACCACTTAGGTCGGCTAAGCATGCCCAGGAAAACATGTCTAGGTCCCCCCAAGGGGTTTGACATTAATGGAACATACATACATATAAATAAATAAAGAGAAGGGAAATGCTGCAAACTAGCAATGTATATGTCTCTGCGTCTTTGTTTTAGCACTGATATACACATTGTTACATCTACAGACGTCGGATAAATCCACACATCACCAACACTCACACTGTTTAATAAACCACGTACTGATGAATACCAATTCTGTATGCCCATTTCGGTAAGACGTAGCATATTTTCAAATACTGTAGTGTGTTAACACTACAATTTGTGTTCAACATTAATAAGTGCTTATCACTCTAGTCTTCCGCTCAACAATAAGAGGATACCGACCACACTCACCACATTCACCATATATTTGTAAATTATGTGTTGACAGCTTAACATTTAAAACCCATTTTAGGAATTTACGATGAACACGTTCGATAACCTCTGCATGTAATAAGCCCCAAACTTGAAGCCAAATTGAGCGTAACTTTCATATTCTTCTGACCCACTTCTTCAACCTGTCATTTATAATAGTGGTAAAACGTTTCCCGGACATACTAACTAGAGTTATTCACCTCTAATTCGATGGGACATATGCCCCCCCCCCCTTGTAGACTGAACTCTCGATACATTTATACCATAATTCAGGAAATGTACCATTTTCGAACATTTAATGTTCAACGTATTATGAGTAGATATATACCAAATCCAATGAAAGACAAATTAATCTCCGAATCAGTAGTGAATACACAGAGTGATAAACAGTATGGATAAGTCTAAGAAATCTAATACCCAAAATATTCTGAATAATTTCCAGATGAAAAGTACAAAGACAGCAATAATAATAACGTCCCAAGAGTGAAATGGACAAACATAACCCCAAAACTCCAAATTAAATGGAAATTTTAACAATTTCACCTCCCGCCCATCACTAATACAATGACACGCACATGATAGCAACATTAGAAATGTGCAGTATAATTACACTACGTGTTGATACCAAATAGCACGTATCTTTTCAAATGTAAGCTCAAATTAGTACATTCCAATTACAGACGAGCTCTGCAACGTGTATTTATCACATACATGTGCTTGCATTCAGTGTAATACAGCCATCACATATGTTCTAGTATGTACTCACGTGTAATACAACCTGGGCGGATTCTGATTGGTCGCGGCATAACAGCTTTCTTTCGACACATTCGACTAACCTGGGTGCCAGTCTGTCGATTTTTCACGTTTTAACTTCTGGCAAAATGACACACGCCATTAATTAAGCCACGTGCTAATATGCCTATTAATACTAGTCAATAATTACACGGACAATCCCCCGAGTTTCCCCCGGCGTTGATATGATCAGAAACTCAATACGGCCCAATTAATAGTATCGGTGTTAAAATATATTTATTTGACTGACCAGGCAAAATATATTGACGCCTGTTCCCAGGCTAACATTTGACATATAGATTGTGTCCATACGTCATACGTTCTTTGTTTAAATCAATAACATGCTAAATATGCACTAGTGGTCAAGAGGGATTAAAATGTTTTTGTGTCGATTATTTGCGCGGGGTTGTTTAGTTATCAGCGACGATTTATGACGGCGTACGGGTGCACCATGCTGATTTCCCTGAGATGTATTACGGCTTACGTATACTGGCAAGAACAAAAGTTGTGCTTACAATTCATGGTTACTGTAGTTGTTTGATGAAAATGATCTTACGCTCGTGGTTATTACATACCACATATTATGAAACTTGTTTTGGCATTTCGCTATTAAGTTCGCCAAAAGGTTCACTAAATAGCAAAATTCCAAAACTCATTTCATACAGCATGATATTAAATCACCAATCATGTAATATCCTATATGGACTATGTGGAAGTCGTGGTAGCGCAGTGAATGCGCGTTCGCTTCAGGTGCGAAAGGTCCGGAGTTCGAGCCCCGCTGGAGCCATTACGATTGTGCCCTTAGGCAAGGCATTTAAATTCCACCTTGTCTCTTCCCTCTTCCTCGTGGCGATGGATTCCATCAGGAATGAGGTCTCGAGCGTGATTAATATAAGTTGAAAGAACTTGTGTCGCAATCTACTAAAATCCTATATATAGGTAGAAACATTAGAACATTTTGGAATGTGAACATGTGAACATGTGTAAATCTTATGAAATAAATTACGTAAATTAATTTCCACCATAAATCAAGAAATTCATGTTCATTTCGTAGCTTTTATAGTAGGTAATCTACAAATAGTGCTGCAAATGCTGCTTCGTGCTAATACTTTCGGCCTGAATGATATATTTCTACGCATAAGAACGACAAACGAGGGTTATTCTGCGATATACCATGGTTGATACTTATTATTTCGATTCTAATACGACTTACTTCTAATAATTTTAAAGGAGTATTTTCTTCAAACCACGCTGCATTTGGCTTTCGAAATTTCCTCCCGTGTAAAGGGTGATGACGTTATTTTTTATGGAAAATATCAATCTAGTGCATAAATGAACAAATGTTGTAACTGATCAATAATTTTATTTATGTTGTCAAATAAAACTGTACAGAATAGTAACTGAAACGTTACTTAACAGAAAAACAAGACGGACAAGAGATTATCTGATTCTAAAAATAGCTCACTTCCGTGAATTCCCACGGTATTTTTTACAAACATCACGTGACTTTCATTCATAAACTTTACACGCATTGTATAAATGGAATAGCCAAAACACGGTGCGCGCGCAGCATAGTTCAAGGTAGGTATATCGCAGAATAACCCGAGGTAGATTTTACTCTACAAGTATGTATGTTATTAGCTGGGTCGTGTTAGAATAATGTATATTATTATATCTCATTTTTAATTCAGCAATATGATTTTGCTGAAATCCAATTCTGTAGTAAATACAATTTCGAATCATTTTTAATAGTAGAGTTTGTTATTCCATACGTGATGTTCGTGGTGAGCGTTTGTGTTCGTCTGACTGTGTAGATCAATCTCAGCCTCTCTATTATCATAACAGGCCGTTACATCGTTCAAATCATGTATATGTACTTTATCTTACCACTGATATGTTAAGAATATGTAGGATATAAATGTGTGTACTGTTAATCATAATGCCTTTGTATAAATAATAATTAATTTAACTAGAACGAAGCGTTCTTTCCAAATGTCGTTTTGTAATTAGTCTTGTTATTTTACCTTTGTCTCCACTCGCCTTTTGTGAGAACATTATTTTCTGGACGAATGGGAATGTATGTGATAAGAACTACTGCTATGTATTCGTATTTTAGGTATTAAAATTGTACAATATATTGTAAGGGAACTAGTTCCAAGCTTTCACTGGTGTGCTCATAGAAATAGAGTTTTGAGCTTGAATCCAGAAATGTCCAGGTTTTTGTGAGAACAGATTTTTCTGGATGAATGGGAATTTATGTGATAAGAATTACTGCTATGTATTCGTATTATAGGTATTAAAATGTTCCAATTGTTTTCAGGGAACTAGTTTCAAGCTTTCACTGCTGTGCGCATAGAAATACAGGCTTGAGCTGGAATCCCAGAAATGTCCAGGTCAATCAATTTATGTAGTTGAAATTCTGCAACAATAGTTGGTTCCGTATGCTTCGCGGATGTTCCAACATTGTTGTGGTATATACTATTATGTTGGACAACGTTTTATATTATTGTCAACATGTTTGCATTTAATTACAAAATTATGCACTTTATAATTGATACACAGTCACTGTATACTCTATCCGAGTGTGTATTATGCAGAGTGAATTTTCAATCGTACTTAAATTACATATTTATATGTAATATTTTTTCTTGTTATCAATGGAAATAACTAACTTCTGCTTCTCTCATGGTCCCATACATGAGGACCACGTGTATGTACACAGACTGACACGAGGGACAGCTTCTATCATGGTCACATACATTAGGACCACGTGTATGTACACAGACGGACACGAGGGACAGCTTATATCATGGTCACATACATGAGGACCACGTGTATGCACACAGACTGACACGTGGGACAGCTTCTCTCATGGTCACATACATGAGGACCACGTATATGTACACAGACTGACACGAGGGACAGCTTCTCTCATGGTCACATACATGAGGACCACGTATATGTACACAGACTGACACGAGGGACAGCTTCTATCATGGTCACATACATGAGGACCACGTGTATGCACACAGACTGACACGTGGGACAGCTTCTCTCATGGTCACATACATGAGGACCACGTATATGTACACAGACTGACACGAGGGACAGCTTCTCTCATGGTCACATACATGAGGACCACGTATATGTACACAGACTGACACGAGGGACAGCTTCTCTCATGGTCACATACATGAGGACCACGTATATGTACACAGACTGACACGAGGGACAGCTTCTCTCATGGTCACATACATGAGGACCACGTATATGTACACAGACTGACACGAGGGACAGCTTCTCTCATGGTCACATACATGAGGACCACGTGTATGCACACATACTGACACGTGGGACAGCTTCTCTCATCGTCACATACATGAGGACCACGTATATGTACACAGACTGACACGAGGGACAGCTTCTATCATGGTCACATACATGAGGACCACGTGTATGCACACAGACTGACACGTGGGACAGCTTCTCTCATGGTCACATACATGAGGACCACGTATATGTACACAGACTGACACGAGGGACAGCTTCTCTCATGGTCACATACATGAGGACCACGTGTATGCACACAGACTGACACGTGGGACAGCTTCTCTCATCGTCACATACATGAGGACCACGTATATGTACACAGACTGACACGAGGGACAGCTTCTCTCATGGTCACATACATGAGGACCACGTGTATGCACACAGACTGAGTACATTTGCAACTTTTAATATAAACGAAAACAATATTCCTGACGTTCGTTAGTAATTTAGATTTTCAGGAAGTGGATTTAATTTCAGGGTGACTATGAAGCCATGTTGCTTCTATTCGGCCTGTGATGACATTACTGTTCATTAGTAGAGTTGCTGTTTACCCTCGTATATAAGCTGCCATTTGAAGACTTACTCTGTTGGCAAGTATTGCCTTTGCCTTCACAGTGACAGTTCACTTAGTTCACATCATTTTCAATGTTTGTTAATTCCTGCATCCATAGGACACTGTCCACTACCGGCGGAGTCGACACTGGACTACCATGCCCAGCTACCGCTATCCGCTGACACTTTCCAGTCTTTAGAGATCCCCAGCTCACGCCGCCAGCATCCCAGTCGACCCGTGCCCCAGCTGATGCCTGCATCCCAGTCGACCCGTGCCCCAGCTCACGCCAGCATCCCAGTCGACCCGTGCCCCAGCTCACGCCAGCAACCCAGTCGACCCGTGCCCCAGCTCACGCCAGCATCCCAGTCCACCCGTGCCCCAGCTCACGCCAGCATCCCAGTCCACCCATGCCCCAGCGCACGCCAGCATCCCAGTCCACCCGTGCCCCAGCTCACGCCAGCATCCCAGTCCACCCGTGCCCTAGCTAGTTTTATCTTGAGTTCTCGGGATGGCAGGACCGGATCCACGTCACTGAGCTATCCTTCTCAAGGCCCCTGGTTCATGTTCGAAGCGACTACAATACTAACGAATATCATACCCTATGGCTACTATCACTACTCAGATGTACGTTAGACATAATTCAGTCCGACCTATACAATTGTATCATAACAGTGTTGTACATTAAACATGACACGAGTTACCAGTAGACTTGTATATAAGATACATGTACATCTATCTTTCGGACTCGGTACCAATAGTGACCAGCACGGTCTAAATATAGACTATACCGGAAGTGTTCCGTAACCTATCAATCCGCTCCAGCAATTTGAGTGTACACAACAGAAGAGTTGCAAACTAATTTAAACATTTTAAAAGATTATTGTAATCATTGGAAATTGCAGGTAAATAAAGAAAAGACCAAAGGTCATGGTGTTTAGAAAATGTGATTCATTACGACGCAATCTAAGGTTTTTGTTTGATAACTCCCAACTTGAAATTGTTGTTAGATGTTGCTACTTGGGTATTGTAATTACGATGGACGGCTCATTTAGCGATGCACAGAAAACGTTGTCCTGGTCAAGCTTTACAAGCAAACGTTTAAACTAAATATCTTTGATTTGAAAACATTTCTGTTGGAACTGTTTGATAAGCTAGTAACACCAATTTTAAATTACTCATGTGAAGTTTTGGGGATTTTGTCAGTCACCTTAAATTGAACGAGTTCATAGTGCACACATTGTAGACGGATCTGTAGTCCAGTGGTAACACGCTGGACTGGTAATCCAGGGATCGCAGGTTCGACCCCCCGTCTGACCCTAATAATATTAACAGTCTTTCAGATGGGACTTAAACCGAGGTATCGTGTCGGTGATTTGCAATGTGCACGTAAAAGAACCAGATGAGATACAGAGAATGGGTTTATGTCTGTATCACTGTACTATCCTCCAACAACAGACTGTTAATTATATTATATTCAGACGGATTACCAGTCCAGCGTGTTCCCACTGGACTACAGATCCGCTCTCTAATGAGTTTCGTCTCCCTATATATAGACTTTGGGGCCGTGAGAATTCCATTTCACCCTTTAGGTGTGTCCCTATTATAATCGTCACTGTATATAATATAAATATGTTCACCAATGGGCGCGCTCCATTACAACAACGGTTCAGCGAGTAATTCCATGAGCGTGCGCCATTCAAAATGTAGGTCCATTAAATTTCCTCTCCAAAGCACCAAAAGAGCCGCAATCAGAACAGTATAGATCACTGCACAGATAGATTGATCAACAAGTTAATAGTCACTAGGTGTTGTTAAATACCTTCCGCGAAATGCCGATGCGGTAAAACAATCTAGTTCTGTGATTAATAGGGTATGCAAGCACCTGTCCAGATTCAGATAACAAATATTGGATAAGATGTTCGTCTCTCGGTAAATGTACGATCCAGAAGCACGGGAGGATGTCTAAGGATACACTAATGAAGCGACCTTATTTGGTCATATATTGTGAGTTCGTATTTCATATTTGATATAACAGTTTCCACAGTAAAGCTCACACTATCGCATTGTCATTAATATTCGCGTTACAATATTGTATGGGAAACACAAGGGAGTAGGCGATAATAAGACATTTTTGGGGTATTGTAAGACAGAGACGGTGGTGTACTTTCATGCAAAACTGGGAATCTCGTATTAACAAGAAAACTTTTACATATAAATATGTAAGAGGAATAAGTAATATATATAACGATTGAAAATTCACTCTGCATAATAAACACTCGGATAGTGTATTGAGTGAATGTATATACATTATAAAGTGCATACTTTAGTAATTAAATGCAAACATGTTGACAATAACATGAAACCCTGTCCAACATAATAGTATATACCACAGATCCCTGCTGGAACATCTGTGAATCATATGGGACCAATTATTGTTGCAGAATTTCAACTACGTAAATAGATTGACCTGGCCATTTCTGGATTCCAGCTCAAGCCTGTATTTCCATAATTTTTGTTTTTATTTATTTTTATTTTTTTATTATTTATATATTTTTTTATTATGTTCATACCAGTGAAAGCTTGAAACTAGTTCCCTGAAAACAATTGGACAATTTTAATACCTATGATGCGAATACATAGCAGTAATTCTTATCACATAAATTTCCATTCGTCCAGAACAATACAGGCTTGCTCTAACTATATTAAGAGTTTCTTCTCATCGTCTTGAAATCGAGACAGGCAGGTGGTGCTACAAGGCATTCCTCGTCAAGAGCGTATATGCCCTACTTGTAACAAGCTTGCAATTGGTGATGAATATCATTTGCTAATGGAGTGTCGTCTTCTCACTGATTTAAAAACAAACTTATTTTAATCCATATTTCCGAAATAGATGCAACATGTTTAAAATAGCTGAACTGTTAGAATCAGAAAAGAGAATTATTTTAAGCAATTTAGCAATTTTGGTATTTAAAGGATTTGAGTTAAAGAGAAATGTCGCTTTTGATGATACTTTATAAATAAACAGATTTATTTTATTGAAATTAAGTAATTATGTGTACATACGTATTTATGGAGTTCCATAGCTGCGCATTATATATGTGTGGATGACATGGACTGTGCATGTGATCAACGTACTACAACTGTATCATAGGGTATAAAATAGGATATTATTAACAAACTAGTTGTTTCCATGGTAGCATGCATTTACTGGTGTGAATCTGTCCTGGTTCGGTATTCTTGTAAAGCCAAGCGTTAGACACACTGTCCAATTCACGTGAACATGTGAAAGATGTACTATAAATAACTTATATCAATGAACGTGCTAACCAAGCACGTGACTTTAGACATGTGTTTTGTAATTATGTTGTCTCGTGGGACAAACCGGTCTAAAAATGTTTGTGAACTAAAACGAGCGTATTTTGCATAATACAATGTATGTAACTATATGCTTAGTTAAAATAGCGGTGTTATTCAGCTAGAAGAACAGAACAGACCAGAACAGACATTTTATTAAGACTTGTACATGGTACATCGTCAAATACATATATACAAATATGTATGATGTAAATATATACAACAATTTTATCGTGGTCATGTGGCATATAGAATCTGATAATAATAAGAAAATGCATCTAATTATGAGGATGAACAATAATTAGTGCTGATATTGGATTTATGTCATATTATTTAAGAGTGTTATTTTAATGTCAACTGCTTTATTATAGAATAAAGCTAAATTATGTAGAGGCTACACAATTGCAAACATAAAATAAAGTATTTATCCAAGAGCTATATAACTTTTCTTATCAGAACATGAGTATTGCCACTTGTCAGAGTCATTACTTACTCCACGTGTTTTCTAAAATGATAAACAAATAATAAAAGAGTAGAACATAATAAACTTAAAAAGAAAGTATTTAAAAGAAATAAAAAAGGAAAACAAAGAAAAATGTTGAACTCTAGCTCTTGTGCAACTATGTGTGAAATTACGTAACATTTGCCGTTGCATTATTCGTCTATAAATCTGTATGGAAAGTTAGTTTAGTCATATTTTATTGCTCGATTAGTTTTACATATACATGTGAATACAAAACATGACAACTTAAATAAAGGCAAACGGGTCTGGCACAAGTCCTAGCAACACTGTGTTGTACAGTCAATAATAGATACACAATTACTGAGCTTACCATTGCATAACATGTATATTTTGGCAAAGTTTTTATGTAGCGGATCAGTGGTCCAGTGGTTAATACGCTGAACCTGTACTCCATGGGTAGGATGTTCGATCCCAAGCTATACCATATTAAAATGACTAATAGCATAGTCATTCAGATGAGGCTTAAACCACAGGAACTTGAAATTGTATCCATAAGCCACCAAAAGTTTCGTACCTCTATCCTAGGACACCCCCTCTATCTTTTTTTAATGGAGGGGGTGTCGTAGGATAGAGGTACGAGACCTTTGGTGGCTTATGGATAAACATTTCAAGTTCCTGTGCTTAAACCAAGGTTTCATGTCGGTGCTTTACATCGTGAACGTAAATGAATCATGGGATACTCTGGAATGGGTCTTTGGCTGTATCATTGCACTATCCTCCAAAATATATTCTGACTATTCTATTCAGCTCATATGTGCAACCGGTAGTGCCGATAAATAAACGTAAAACACACACGCGCATGCATGCACGCACGTACGCATGCACACACACACACACACACACATATATATATATATATACACACACACACATATATATATATATATACACACACACACACATATATATATATATATATATATATATACACACACACACATATATATATATATATATATATATATATATATATCTATACACCACACACACATATATATATATATCACACACACACATATATATATATATATATACACCCACATATATATATATATATATACACACACACATATATATATATACACACACACACAAACACATATATATATAATATAATATATATAACCACACACACACACACACATATATATATATATATATATATACACACACACACACATATATATATATATACACACACACACATATCTATATATACACACACACACACATATATATATATATATACACACACATATATATATATATACACACACACACACCACACACACCACACACACACACCACACACACACACCACACACACATACCGCACACATATACCACACACAACACACAACCACACACCACACACACATCACACACACCACACACACACCACACGACATATCACATAGCATACACCATACACACCACACATCACACCACACACCACACCACACACTACACCACACACACATCACACACACCACACACACCACACCACACCAAACACCACACACACACACCACACACACAC
>CM026387.1:57006270-57037807 GCA_014843695.1 Archivesica marissinica
TCATGTATTGTAGGTGTGCATTTTCTATGTCCTCTAGTATAATAATCATGTATTGTAGGTGTGCATTTTCTATGTCCTCTAGTATAATAATCATGTATTGTAGGTGTGCATTTTCTATGTCCTCTAGTATAATAATCATGTATTGTAGGTGTGCGTTTTCTATGTCCTCTAGTATAATAACCATATAATTTATTGTAGGTGTGCGTTTTCTATGTCCTCTAGTATATAATGTAGGTGTGCATTTTCTATGTCCTCTAGTATAATTTACTCGCTTATTTAATAATCCTACAGCAAGACGGTTTGTTGTCATCTGTTCGTATATTGCTTTCATAGCTGCCATGATACACAATTTTCACTTTTCCGCAGCAACTATGTTATTAACATGCGAAAGGCTATGTTTATGTTGTGGACTAGTATATACATATTTTAGTTTAATCATATTGTATTGCATTCATTCTATATATACAATGTACAGAACAAAACAAATGAACACACTAAATCTTGTATAAGTGTGCATAGTACATATGAGTTATGTCGTTGTGCACAATAAATGTTGAAGCAAATGGGCCACAAATTGTAACACCATTATTTACGGCCCTCCCCAATACACATATACCTACATTGCTATCAATGAATAGCATTCCTAGTCATTATGATCTAGATAATATGGCAAGGTACATAACTTTTGTGAGGGAATATTGAAACTAATACAGGGCCAAATGAATGTAATGCACATTGTGTGTCTATTATTCATCAGCATATTAAAAGTATCGGAAATAAGTTAGATTTGATCAACTTCTGGACTTTAAAATGTTAGTTTTACCGAATCACGTTTATACAAATATTATTCCAGATGAACAGGTAACATGAGATGGTTTCGATTGTTTATACAGAACAGATCAAACTGCACGTATTAGTGGTCTACGTGTATATATATCTAATAATAGAATATCAAAAAGATGTCAGTCGATTTAGAAGTGTTTGTGTCTGTTTCGTTCATGATATAGACAACACTATTCTGATTGGTACAATTTATCATCCAACAAACACACCAGCTGTCTGATTAGCGCAGTGGTTAGCGCGCTCGTTTCCCACAGGTGGGTTAACTCCGGGGACTCCGGTTTCCTCCCACACGAATGACCACATTTACGCTTTCAACCGCGCCAACGAGAGTGATTAATATAAGTTGTCAAAACTTGCTTCGCAATCGTTGTAAAATAAATAGAGTTTAAAGTTTAAACTCACCAGTGGAATTATGGAGTAAACTTGATTGCTGTTTAGAAAAAGCGTATGAGTATAAGTATGTTATTGTGGTTGGAGATGTGAACGAAGATCAACTTAAGTTAAATAATCACAAAGTACGTGATATAATAACATGCACAATGTAATAAAGCAACCGAATCGTATTTCTAGTAATGTATCAACTCTGCTAGATCCTATTGTAATATCTAGTGATATTAATAATTATAACTCCGGTTTTTATGGACACTACAGATCGTTATGTTACATATAGTTATTAACAATGTTCTGCGATTACAGTAACTAGCTTAGCCTGGGTTCCAGTCTGTCGATTTTTCACTTTTTAACTTCTGGCAAAATGATCAGAAACTCAATACGCCCAATTAATAGTCTCAGTGTTAAAATATATTTATTTGACTGACCGGGCAAACTATATCGACGCCTGTTCCCAGGTTATAACTAGCTACAAATGATGAGTTTGGAATTATAAAAAGCAGACGTTATATGATTAGATGAACTGATACACTTATTGGTCATTTTTAAATACTGGTTCAATTCATCATACATGCGCAATATTTACATCTAAATGTATTGATGTAGCTAAATTGTGTAGCCCTTATCAGGGAGAAACGATACGACAAAATGACAAATCATGGTAGGATTCTAAAAATAAGCGTGACAGCCAAAATGTATTGATGTAGCTAAATTGTGTAGCCCTTATCAGGGAGAAACGATACGACAAAATGACAAATCATGGTAGCATTCTAAAATAAGCGTGACAGCCAAAATGTATTGATGTAGCTAAATTGTGTAGCCCTTATCAGGGAGAAACGATACGACAAAATGACAAATCATGGTAGGATTCTAAAAATAAGCGTGACAGCCAAAATGTATTGATTTAGCTAAATTGTGTAGCCCTTATCAGGGAGAAACGATACGACAAAATGACAAATCATGGTAGCATTCTAAAAATAAGCGTGACAGCCAAAATGTATTGATGTAGCTATATTGTGTAGCCCTTATCAGGGAGAAAAGATACGACAAAATGACAAATCATGGTAGCATTCTAAAAATAAGCGTGACAGCCAAAATGTATTGATGTAGCTAAATTGTGTAGCCCTTATCAGGGAGAAACGATACGACAAAATGACAAATCATGGTAGGATTCTAAAAATAAGCGTGACAGCCAAAGGAAACATGCTCTACAATCTAATAATGTATCTGAATGGTCTCCATATACATGTCTACGTAACAAGGTCAATAATTTATTAAACAACATGCTAAACAAATATGTTTGCAACAATATCCAACACACTATCAATGACATGAACGCTATCAACACGCGTGAATATTGGAAATTAGTTAAATTGTTAGTGAAATATACTAAGATTACATGTAATACAATACACCCATTAACAATGTCTAGTGGGAAACTATGCATTTTCAGACACTGATAAAGCTAATGTTCTAAATTATTACTTTGCTTAGAATTATCTCGACAATTGATGATACAAGCTCATTTTTAGTGTAGGCGAAGTTAATATACTGTACAATGAAAGTATAGATATTCTCCGGTGCTTGGTGATAAAACGTGCATCTGGGCCAGGTGATATTAGTCAACGTCTCTTGAAGAAACAGCTGTATGCAAACATGTAAAAACCGTTATATTATATACCATTCATTAAAAGGTTATTATATTTAAGCTTCGATAGAATAGAATCACTAACAAATTGTATCAAATTTATATATCATATATGAGACCACTATTAGAATATGCGTGTGTAGTGTTGGGTGGGTGTACTCTATATGGAAGAGATATAACTGAAAGACTGCAATTTAACGCTCGCTGCAAAGGTTGTTCCCGGTTTAACAAGATACGTTTCTATTGAAATAGACTAGACCAGTGTTTTATTATAATTTGGGTATGCCGAATTCGATGCAGGTGTTTACCAATCCGAAATATGTGTCCTTGGCCTTCAAACGGTCAATTCAAAATGGTGACCATTTTTTACATATATTTTAATAGCAAAAAAACAATAACATTCTTGTACTTACTATATCTTGTTCACATTGGTTAACTAGCGAACTAGTGTGCGGATCATTATCTGATAGAAGACAAACAGGCCTACACAAATTAGATATCATGATTAAACTTTTACGGTAAACAGTATAATTTACCATCATATATCAGTGATATTTTCCAAATGAAATGTGAGAAATGAATCGCCATGCCTTAGGAATAACGACAAATCGATTCATTTCAAGCTTGTCTTTAAATTAATGAAATTGTCACCAAGGGATACTACCCGTGATGTAGAACTAATATAAATCAGAGTTGTTGAGCATGAATGCCTCGTCATAGTCATGACGTAAGATGTTATTCTCCCTTACATCCAAATTCCAACAGGGAAGGTTAGATATTTGAAATTTGTTTACTTTATTTAAAAATCGGACGATATGTCTATATTTTCATAAAATGTATGTATAGTAGTTTACACATCATGTATCTAATATGTTTTGAGGGGAAGATGTGTATAGATAATTCTCGATGCGGAGGATTAAACCTGATTTAATACATTGCGCATTTGTTATTTGACCGACCATCATGATGCCATCTTGTTCATGAAAGAGTATTATATCGCAAAGAAACACAGTTCTAAATAGTCTAAATCTAGACATTATATGACAAAAAATTAAATAATAAAAAAATAAATCAATAAATAGAATCTAAAAAATAAAATATTTAAAAAAATATAAAAATAAAATAAAAAATGTTACCCTCGGTTAGACCGTTATCTATTTACTGGTGATATATAAGCAAATAATGTTCACCTTCAATCAAGAATAATAATATTTAATTTACTTTATTCATTATTGTATGCATTCATTATGATATATCTGTCAGTAAGAAATAACTCATTGACAGTGGAAGCAGCGCAGCACTGCCCTCCATCATTTTATTTTCGGGCGGATACCAATTATTGGTGGCGATGTAGTTTTCACCTCAGCCAAAAGTGCATAACTACTTAACTTGTGTATGTTGGCAAAATGTCAATTTTTGTTAAAAGAACTTAGAAGACGAGTCCAAAGTCCTCAATAATGCAACGACCTTTGGTGCTGAACCATTCAGACACAGAGCATTGGTATGGATATGCTCCATTGACAGCGCTGTGTCCCATATGTTTTCTGGTTTGTTACTTAGAACATGAGTGTCCAGAGAGTGTGACTTCTTTGGACACAGAGGTGGGTGTATCCTTGCTCTATTCACATGCAGTATGTGTTTAGTGTTATAAATACTGTTTTAAGCTTAAACTTTATTAATCTTTACAACGATTGCGAAACAAGCTTTAACGGCTTATATTAATCACTCTCGTTGGCGCTGATGAAAGTGTAAATGCGGTCATTCATGTGGGAGGAAACCGGGGTGCCCGGAGAAAGCCCACATGGCAACCACCGTATCGTATCGCATACTTCCCGGTCTGGGGAGCATGCCCGGGTTACATTAGTGAGAAGCGAGCGCGCTAACCACTGCGATAATCTGACGTACTGTTTTAGGTTTACCAATTCAAACTGCAAGTAGAAAGCAGAACATATAGACAATGAGTAAATCTTAGTTTGCGTAAATGTATTTGTTTAATAGCAGTAGCAAGACATGTAGTGTGACATCACATGGCGGACTGGTACTTGACAAATGTCAATGCACGATATTTAACATAGTAATTGAAATTCACCTTAATATTGACTACATGAATGAAAACTTATAAGAGTAATGAAAAAAAGAACCAGTTTGAATAAATGAAGGACACGAAATTTCAGATTGTTTTGTGTTTGTGTTTTCCCACACAAATAGAACGTGCGTGTTTCATTTGGATTTGTGTTGATATTACCGCTACTTAGTATTTAAATAATCCTTGAGTCACTGGGAATAAGACGGATATGTAGTCCAATGGTTAACACGCTGGACTGGTAATCCAGATATCGCAGGTTCGATCCCCGGTCTAACCCTAATAAAATTAACAGTCTTTCAGTTGGGACTTTAAACCGAGGTCACATGTCGGTGCTTTACACCGTGTACGTAAAAGAACCAGAGGAGATTCTGGAATGGGTCTATGTCTGTATCATTGCACTATCCTCCAAAATCTAAAATGACTAATCTCTTCAGGAGGCGTCGCTCATATGGGCAACCGGTAGCGACGATAAGTAAACGCAAAACACACACCTGGGAATAAAGTCCTGTTTTGTTCAAGATCTGACTAAGTCACTAATATAACATACTTTATCTTTTCATGGGCTTGTACAACTGACGAAAACGGCCCAGGACGATTAAACCACTGACAAACGAGATGTGCCCCACGTTTCCACAGAAAGTAAAACGAGTGTTGCCATTACTGGTGCCACCAATATCGTATGCAGACAACCTATAGGTATATATTCAATATACGATTGAACAGTCTACGAACAGTAATCATGGTAACACATACAGTTACACAAACCATGCGTGCATACCCCTGTACGACTATAACAGGGTGAACAATATATGGCCTATAACCATGGCATGAATCACACAGTATCTGTCCTAAACCATGGACACGTGGAAAAACAACCAGACAGTGCAGGCCTACAATAACTCGTGTTCAAGCGCAATAGTTCAAGCCCACGCATACAGCCTCGGGGGATTCGGAGTAACAATCCAGATTACCACCAGCAGCAGGTGACGTACCCACAGTCTTCCATAGGACGCTATAGCCGACAAGTGCAGCTGCCTGATGGCCAGGAACCAAATTCTAGCTTCTGGTAATGTATATAGATGTAAATGATGTAATACACACACACTCCATCAAATGTTAGCACCGGCTTGCCGTTGGCATCAGATATGTCACTAGCGACATGTCCCACATAAAATGAAAGAACCTATGTGGAAAGGATAATATATTGATCTTCATTCATTAATTCAAAGTATGATGAATCAGCCTCCAAATCACAAATATTCAAACTTGTTGACGACAGGCTGGTGTTTGGACGCAGGCTTGCCCATTACCAACTTACTAAAGAGTCCTGCTTTGACACAAAGTTGTGGTTAAATATATATGACGCCAACTAATTGGCAGGATTAGACAGGTTCAATACATTGAATTGAATGGAAATGGGGTTTGTTTGTTTTTTTTGTTCAAAGGAAAACTGTCCATATTTTCATAAATGCAAGAAATGCCAATGGCCTGTTGACACTCAATACAATTTAGACCTAGATAGTGACCTTCAACAACATTTATGGGATTTAGGCTGAACACCGGTCGGCCCGCAACAATTATACACTTGACTTAAAGATTATGATGCATGCACAGCCATGTTCTTAATAAAAGGATTTATAGAGGGATTTAAATACATTTGCCGCGCCACCCATTCTCTTAAGTCTGCTATTATCCACCCAGACATTTTAAAACTAAAATTAGACACTGTGGTTAACTGGGTCCTTTAACATCGTTGACCACTCAGTAGTATCATATGTCGTATTTATCATTTCCACAAGAGAATGGATCCACCGATTGTTATAGACCTAGAATTGTGTTCTGTACCATAATTCAAAATTTAACAATGCGTATGCAGTAGACATAATTGACAGCTGGATGTCGGGAGTGTGCATTAAATTTCATTTAGACGAATTCGAACCTGAATCGTCTGTATTAGTACATGATTTTAAATGGTCATACATTGGGAAGCGACCTGTGCTTGGTGATAAATTCTCGTGCCATGGCTTTCCGCTGACAACTTGTCCATTCAGGCGAATTTTGAGTAAATCTTGGCATTTATGGGAGAACAAACAAAATGTTTTTAGGCACAGTGGTGCGACATACATCTAACAAAAGATAGATAGATAGATAGATACTTTTTAGCTATTGCGGCATCATTACTATTACGTCATGAAAATAGTATTATGTCACACAATTTCAATTCAATTAATGATCAGTTAGTAGACAGTTATGACGTCACAAGATAGTATTGCGCCGCAATGATAGTATTCCGTCATACAACCATGCATGACAAATCAGTAATACAAGAGTTGTATGCTGATCATCATGGCCGTTGTCACTCACATATTGTGACATGATCGATTTCTATGAAACTTAATGTACATCTACAGTCATGGTTTATATAATATAGGTGCTACAGAAGTATGGATATTGGATAATCGATTCATCTATAATAAGATATGTTTCCACCAGACAAGCAGGTGTACCTCATCATTTTAAATTGGATAACTGTCTAAATGTGACATTTGATTTTAGACCTGGTATGATATTGGAACACCTATCACACAATTGTGATAATGGTAGCCCACCGCAATTACTGATTATACATTGTTGCGTAAATATTATTTGCCAAAAGCCTCTGGGCTACACTGAATGGCTGTTGAAAACTACCTGAAAACATATAATGACAACTTATACCGAAACTAAAATCTCTAACTGAAATCATAACACGAAAACAATATCGTTATAAGTTAGAAAAGGCACGGACAAGATTTGATACGTATATTGGACTTTATTATGTTTCCGATTTCCGGAGTGATTTAAGATATGTCTATGGGGCTTATCCTTCCGACATCCGGATATACATGTTTGTCCGTACACGAAAACAATATCGTGGAGAATGAAACCATAAGTCAGAAAAAATACAATCGGAAAATTTAACACCCAGAAGAGAAGGGGGTTACATTCGTTAACCCGGAATACGTTCATCAACTATTTAGAAACTATGTTCACTTTGGGTGCAAAATAATGACTGATACATTGAGGGATGGTATTTACCAAATTAGATATTCAAACGTATAATGCTATCCATAGTTGTTTAAGCGCAATTTATACAAGAAATAGACGCTATCTCCCTCCATAATCTAGGTTCGCGTATATGGCGGGACTTGGTACCCCGGAAAAAGATGCTCTTTTACCATAGTACCTGCGTCTTGGCGTAATAGCGACTATCGTGTATAATCACGTGTATGTAGGTAAATGTAATAGCAATGCCACTGCAGTGTACAAGAATGTTTTTATCTACTATTAGGTGAGTTAGTTAACATATCAAGTAAGTAGGGTATTTGTATAGCAAAGTACTTCCGAAAATTCGGAGTTAATTGTTTTATGTTTCCGATATCCGGAGTAAGGGCTCCCGATTTTCCGGAGTAATATATGATATGCCTATGGGCTTTTTTATGCTTCCGATATCCGGAGTGATGTGATTTTGCCATATTGTCCCACCGGGGATGTGCATTTCACACTATTGTTATCTATATTTTCCGATCTTCCGGAGTGATATATGATATGCCTATGGGCTTATGCTTCCGATATTCCGGAGTGATATATGATATTCCTGTGGGCTTATGCTTCCGATATGCCGGAGTGATATATGATATGCCTGTGGGCTTATGCTGCCGATATTCCGGAGTGATATATGATATGCCTGTGGGCTTATGCTGCCGATATGCCGGAGTGATATATGATATGCCTGTGGGCTTATGCTGCCGATATTCCGGAGTGATATATGATATGCCTGTGGGCTTATGCTGCCGATATTCCGGAGTGATATATGATATGCCTGTGGGCTTATGCTTCTGATCTTCCGCAGAAATAATAATAATCTTCAAATTGAAAAAGAATCAATACCAAGTCTTGTACACTGCTTTGGGGTGGTTCAATCATTGCCAGCCATGGCCATAATTAATGCCAATCATTCAATATTAAACATAATAACTATATCTTAGTCTTGTTGATCTATTTGGTGACATTTATACATGTAGCAATGGGAAGAAGAATAATGAACTTTTTTCAAAATCATGCAATTAATTTATGGGACAACTTGGATTCCACAATTCGACAATCTGCAATACTAAGTGTGTTTAAAACTAATACTCAAGAAACCTTAAAACCACAATGTGTGCAATGTAGTTTTAAATGCTTTGCATTAGTTTATACAAATTTATTTTAGCTCGATTGCGAAACAAGTTATTTCAACTTATATAAATCACTATCGAGACCTCATTCCTGATGGAATCCATCGCCACGAGGGAGAGAGAAGAGGCAATGTGGAATTTAAATGCCTTGCCTAAGGGCACAATCGTAACGGCTCCAGTGGGGCTCGAACTCCGGACCTGAAGCGAACGCTCATCCACTGCGCTATCACGACTTCCACTCTTTGCTTTGCTTATGCTTTGCATAAGGACACCACCGTCGTGGTTCTGTCGGAGCTCGAACTCTCGACCTCTGGGTTACAAGGAGAACACGTGTATATCATAATGAAGATATAAACCCTATTGGAATATATATGGATATCACATGTTTCTACGTGGTTCATTATGATAATGTGGTGGCGACATCAAGTGTTGTACGATGTTTACCGATTGTCATTAAAGTGTCTGCCAAGAGCAAAACAAATGTGTTTTATGTCACAAAACCACAACAGCTATGATAATGTAATATTCCTATTCAAAGCAAATAATTATATTGCACTGTATGCGAGTGTCCCGTTTTTGTTGTGCCAGGTATTTTAATAACATAATTATGCTAAGTGTGATTTACACATTGATTGCATTGTCGTTATAATTTGTTGCGGAGAAAAAGAGAGTCGAAAGAAAAACAGAGCTACCAAGATAGTCTAACGGGAAATGGAGCAAGGAATGAAGACGGAAAATAGAGCAACGAAGAGAGTCGAACAGAAAAGGGAGCAATGAAGAGGGTCGAACTGAAAGCGGAGCAATGAAGAGAGTCGAACTGAAAAAGGAGTAACGAAGAAGAGTCGAACTGAAAAAGGAGTAATGAAGAGAGTCGAACAGAAAACGGAGCAATGAAGAGGGTCGAACGAAGCAATGGAGAGGGTCGAACGGAGCAATGGAGAGGGTCGAACGGAAAATAGAGCAACGAAGAGAGTTGAACTGAAAACGGAGCAATGAAGAGGGTCGAATGGGGAAAAGGAGCAATGGAGAGGGTCGAACGGGGTAATGGAGAGGGTCGAACGAAGCAATGGAGAGGGTCGAACGGAAAATAGAGCAACGAAGAGAGTCGAACTGAAAACCGAGCAATGGAGAGGTTCAAACGGAAAACGAAGTAATGAAGAGGGTCGAACGGAAAACGGAGCAATGGAGAGGGTCGAATGGAAGGCGGAGCAATGGAGAGGTTCGAACGGAGCAATGGAGAGGTTCGAACGGAACAATGGAGAAGGTCGAACAGAGCAATGGAGAGGATCGGACGGAGCAATGGAGAGGATTGAACGGAGCAATGGAGAAGGTCGAACGGAACAATGGAGAGGGTCGAACGGAGCAATGGAGAGTCGAAGGGAGCAATGGAGAAGGTCAAAATAATATTACGTATTTTTCAACAATACAAGAACATTAGAAATGGTAAAACAAGAGCCGATAGTGTGGTTACTGGTTTTGTATCAAATACAATTGTATGGTAACAACTATTTTGGAAATCGTGACAGTCACTTTCCACGAATATGAGTTTAATGCTGATTAATATGTAGTCACGCACAATTAGTCTTAATTTAAGTTAACGTAAACAACATGCATAAAATACAAAAACTATAATAAAATTATGACATACTGTAATACTGTTTATAAATGTACGTATTGAGCATAACCGACATACATATAAAGTGTGCAGTCAATTCATTATTCATTCAAGACAACAGTGCCAAGAAACTTTGCAATAATGTTCCTATTTCTCTCATATAGTTTACTTACTTTCTTTTATCAAATCTTCCTCTGTAAGCGATTCTCTTTGTAATAAGTCGATATCTGAAAATCTTAATATTGCTTTCACATATATATCTAAGTACAATGGTATAGCAATGCCTAAAGAGAGTCCATAAACCTGCATAGTTCAGTTTGTTGCAACCTCTCAACATGAAATGGACGCACGTTCTTGCGCTATCGTATTTTATTCCACATGTGCTAAAGGTCACCACTGTCGTTGTCAGTTCTCTCTATATAGATATAGATATAAATATATGGAGAGAGCATCTTTTCCGATGATATTTTACTACTGGCAATTATCCGAAATAAGGCTCATTATGAAGAGGTGGGGGGTTAAATAATATTAATTAATTATTAGACCGACAAAACACAACATATCGACGTCGGTTCCTTGGCTACGGACAATGGCATGATCGTTTATAGGGGACAGTCACATTTAACTGTTTATTCAATATCTCATTAATGTGTATGTATATGGCGTCTCTCCAGGTAGGTATTATTTCACCCACATGGTTCCCGGTGGCGAGGGTAAATAAGATCAATCACCAGGTATTATTGGAATAAGAAGACCCCACCTGTCTTTCTGAGCAGTATTTCAGGGACGGATGAGCACCCGGGTAGAAGCACGGACCTTCAGCACGCCAGCTGGATAGCTTCCTCACCCAACACCTCCAGTGGGATTCGAACATACAGCGATGAGGAGCGAGTGATTTTAAGTGAACGACTGAAGCCACTCGTCCACAGAAAAGCCTTAGTCTGTAGTAATATTCGGATCAAATTTGATGTAGGCAACAGTAAGACACACCCCAGGGAAATCCAAAGTTAGAATAATATTTCAAAAATGCTTCACATAGGACATAATTTCATTGGTGGCGAAGGAAGACCCCAGATGCCCGTCCATCCAGATATTGGTACTGAAGGAAGACCCGGAATGCCCGTCCATCCAGATATTAGTACGGAAGGAAGACCCGGGATGCCCGTCCATCCAGATATTGGTACTGAATGAAGACCCGGGATGCCCCTCCATCCAGCTATTGGTACTGAAGAAAGATCCTGGATGCCCGTCAATCCAGATATTGGTACTGAAGGAAGACCCGGGATGCCCGTCCATCCAGCTATTGGTAATGAAGGAAGACCCGGGATGCCCGTCCATCCAGATATTGGTACTGAAGGAAGACCCGGGATGCCCGTCCATCCAGATATTGGCACTGAAGGAAGACCCGGGATGCCCGTCCATCCAGATATTGGCACTGAAGGAAGACCCGGGATGCCCGTCCATCCAGATATTGGTGGCGAACAGTTTCCACACGGACGTGCACCACCAACCGTCAGCAAGCAAGCTGAATAATTGCCTCATTTGAAAGATTTCGACACCCCCAATGCGAGTGATTTCTAGTCACCGGCCGTAATTACTAGGCCACCAGCGGTGGCCCCTGGTTAAAATGTGACTGCTCTTTAACATATCGTGTTGACTTGTTAATTAATGTGTGCATACTGATGAATTTTAATAATAATTAAAAGTTAGATCTTGTAATTCTTGTTCCACGGATGTTTTCCATTATACGATATGTATGTGTTTTGCGTTTATTTATCGTCGCTAGCGGTTGCCCATATGAGCGACGCCTCCTAATGAGATTAGTCATTTTAGATTTTTGGAGGATAGTGCAATGATACAGACAGAGACCCATTCCAGAGTCTCCTCTGGTTCTTTTACGTGCACGGTCACGAGACCTCGGTTTAACGTCCCATCCGAAAGACTGTTAATTTTATTAGGGTCAGACGGAGGATCGAACCTGCGACCCCTGAATTACCAGTCCAACGTGTTACCACTGGACTACAGATCGGTTTGTTATTTATACGATCACTCTCGGAGAGCCATTAAATACTGATCGACGATGATGGTTGAGCTTATTTACCCTCGCCGCCGGCGAACTATGTGGGCGATGTCGGCAGATTGTAATCGTGCATTCCTAGCACCGTTGTTTATTGGTGAAGTGTCTTTAGATGTATAGAGTGTTGTCTTGTAGTGTGATGGTCTTGAAGTATTCGATGATGGTGCGATACAATCTACAAATGGAGGAAGCACAGTCTTCCTCTTCAGGGTGACAAGTCCTGGCCCCGAGGTTATAAAACATTTCTCAGATCTCAAACTCAAGCTCAAGTGATCTGATTGGCTGATTCTGAGTGTTACTGTCAGGTGAACCAATCAGACGATTGAGACTGCCTTTTGAGATTGGAGAAATGTTTTATAAACTCCAGGCCTGATGGTCTCTTCATTCTGAACGGCTCTTCTTAGGACAAACATCCTCACTGTTGGGCATCCCGCAACAAATATAATGACTAATACTCATTTGTATATTGTACTATCCTCCAACACATATACGGACTAATATACTCATTTGCATATTGTACTATCCTCCAACACATATAATGACTAATATACATATTTGTATATTGTACTATCCTCCAACACATATAATGACTAATATACTCATTTGCATATTGTACTATCCTCCAACACATATAATGACTAATATACATATTTGAATAGTGTACTATCCTCCAACACATATAATGACTAATATACTCATTTGTATATTGTAATGACTAATATACTCATTTGTATATTGTACTATCCTCCAACAAATATAATGACTAATATACTGGTCTGGTTAATGGAGACGACGATAAATAGTATATCAAAAGCAAAACAAAGATAGCGGAGAGAGCTTATTAGTTGACTGCTAGAGACAGACAATGCCAGTAAAAGGACCACGCATCATATACATGTAGGAAGATTATCAATAGCAATATACTACAAAGTTGTTATTTGTTGTTGTTGTTTTTTGTGGAGGAGTGGGTGAACGTCTCACCAATAGTTTACGTCATATGGCGAATATCCAGCTATTATTGGTGGAGGAAGACCCCGAAGCCCCATTCGAGCAGTATTTCAAGCACGGACGGGCACCCGGGTATAACCACATTGATGTCTGAAATACCACATGTATGATAGAACCACCGACCTTCCGCAAGTCAGCTGGATAACTTTGTCATATGAAAATAATTGGAGACCCAGCGATGAGGGGTAAGTGATTTGAATTCGACAACCTGAACAACTCTGCCCTACAAAGTTAATAGTTTAATGTATTTTCAATGTTTGCATCTTAATATATCTGCGAGCACGACTAAGATATAAAATGGACAACGATACAACGATACAACGATACAATGATACAACGATACAACGATACAATGATACAATGATACAACGATGCAATGATACAATGATACAATGATACAACGATACAATGATACAACGATACAACGATACAATGATACAACAATACAATGATACAACGATACAACGATACAATGATACAACGATACAACGATGCAATGATACAATGATACAATGATACAATGATACAACGATACAATGATACAATGATACAACGATGCAATGATACAACGATACAATGATACAACAATACAATGATACAACGATACAACGATACAATGATACAATGATACAACGATACAACGATACAATGATACAATGATACAACGATACAACGATACAATGATACAATGATACAACGATACAACGATGCAATGATACAATGATACAACGATACAACGATACAACGATAAAATGAAATGATACAACGATACAATGATGCAACGATACAATGATACAACGATACAATGAAATGATACAACGATACAACGATACAATGATACAACGATACAATGATACAACGATACAACGATACAATGATACAATGATACAACGATACAACGATACAATGATACAACGATACAACGATACAATGATACAACGATACAATGATACAACGATACAACGATACAATGATACAATGATACAACGATGCAATGATACAACGATACAACGATACAATGATACAATGATACAACGATACAATGATACAACGATACAACGATACAATGATACAATGATACAATGATACAATGATACAACGATACAACGATACAATGATACAATGATACAACGATACAATGATACAACGATACAACGATACAATGATACAATGATACAATGATGCAACGATACAATGATACAACGATACAATGATACAACGATACAACGATACAATGATACAATGATACAACGATACAACAATACAAAGATACAATGATACAACGATACAACGATACAATGATACAATGATACAACGATACAACGATACAACGATACAATGATACAATGATACAACGATACAACGATACAACGATACAATGATACAATGATACAACGATACAACGATACAACGATACAATGATACAATGATGCAACGATACAATGATACAACAATACAAAGATACAATGATACAACGATATAACGATACAACGATACAATGATACAACGATATAACGATACAACGATACAATGATACAACGATACAACGATATAACGATACAACGATACAATGATACAACGATATAACGATACAACGATACAATGATACAACGATATAACGATACAACGATATAACGATACAACGATACAATGATACTTGGTATCATATGAATGCATAGTTACTGTTACTAATTAAATATCACGTCTGTTTTCGATCAGGAGCACAATAAAACACAACTACCATAATATTCATTAATACTATAAAAAAAAGTTTTAGTAAAAACAATGTCACGATTGTTACAGTTGTTACAGTGTGTATGCACGATATCATTATTGTGTTTGGTATTACTTATGAAGTAGATGCCACGTGTCAATATTATTTGCTCTTGTCTTATTTTTATAATCTAAATGAATACACGATTTGACACACTACCCTACACTTGGACATTTATAAATGTTTTTCTAGAAGGCAAATAAAGTTATGTTTTATTCATATTTCGTGCATCTATCACAATTTCCCTGCGGTCGCGGCGCAGAGGCGGCAGTGACGGAGCCCGTACCCTGCATGTAGCCCCTTTTTCGTGCGGCCTCAGCGCGAAGGCGGCCGTGACGGGGCCCGTATCCTGCAAGTACCCCCTTTCTGTGCTGCCTCGGTGCGGAGGCAGCAGGCGACCGTGACGGAGCCCGTATCCTTGGCGTATCCACCTGCTTGTGCGGCCTCGTTGTGGATGTTGTCGTGACGGAGCCCGTGTCCTGTACGTATCTCCCTTTCGGTGCGGCCTCCGTGCGGAGACAGGAGGTTGTCGTGACGGAGCCCGTGTCCTGCACGTATCTCCCTTTCTGTGCGGCCTCGGTGCGGAGGCAGCAGGTTGTCGTGACGGAGCCCGTGTCATGTACGTATCTCCCTTTCTGTGCGGTCTCCATGCGGAGACAGAAGTTGTCGTGACGGAGCTCCGTATAACCTAAGATAGTGTTGCGACTTTAGATCGAAAAAACAAACAAAAAACTACGAATATAACACGTGCTTACTATGAATATAACCCGTGCTTACTACGAATATAACCCGTGCTTACTACGAAAATAACCCGTGCTTACTACGAATATAACTCGTGCTTACTACGAATATAACCCGTGCTTACTACGAATATAACCCGTGCTTACTACGAATATAACCCGTGCTTACTACGAATATAACCCGTGCTTACTACGAATATAACCCGTGCTTACTACGAATATAACCCGTGCTTACTACGAATATAACACGTGCTTATTACTACGAATATAACCCGTGCTTACTACGAATATAACACGTGCTTACTACGAATACTACGAACACGTGCTAGGTACGATATCGGTGCGAGTTCAGGATGAGGTCAGTACGATCTTCGCACGATAAGGCAAGTTTATTGAATGCTGCGTAGGCTGTAATAAATAACAGCTTATGTCACTTTAAAGAGATGTATCACGATTCCATTCGGGTTGAACCGGGACACGGATATGGCCTAATTTTGGCGCCTTTGGTCATCATGCTCATTGGCGTTCTGCAGTCCCTGCCATTACACAAAGAAGACACGAACACTCACGAGCTTCACTGATGTCATTCTTTGGGCGCTCAAATTTTGATAGTCGAATAAATTCAATAAACGCAATATTATGGTACAGTTTGGACATTTTGAGGCAAATCAAATGCATGTCAATTAAACGATGTGATAACAGATCGTTGGATGTTGGAAATAATTTATATTCAATATTCGCAATTGAAATAGGCTAAGCTGAAATTGAATCAAGATAAAAATGGCTGCCATTATTTCCAGAAAACTTTGCTACAACGCGCACCTGCACACCTGTAAGTAGTACACGTACCGCTGACTTGTATACCACTGTAACCTATCATCTCTGATGGTCACGGGTTCGAGCCCCGCTCAGACCGTGTCTCATTTATATGAACAAATTGGCAGTTTCGTACGGAGGTTGGTGCACCAAGTACTGGTTAACCGCTGGAGCCTGCCCAGGAAAGGTGTTGTTAGGTAAACTGCCCGTCGCTCAAATGGGAAACCGGTAGCGACGTTAAATAAACTTAAATTTAAAAAATGTGGGTGCATTGTGGTGGGGATGCCAGTCTTGTTTTCTCTTTCATCACAGTCAAAAGATACCGTCCAAATGACTATATGCTTGAGCTCATATTAGTATTAAGGTCAGACTGTGGGGATCTAATATTCATTACAAATACCTACTTTCTTTGCAATCTGTGTCGTGATAGGTAGGAACTAGGTTGTGTCGGTCGTTGTGATTGGTTCTTAAAATAGCCATCCACAATCATATTGTTTCTCCGGATTTAAAATAGCATTATATGTTTAGTTAGGACAGTTTTACGAATCCGGCACCTGTGGTCGAGGTGCTTACGAATCCGGCACAAGTGGTCGAGGTGCTTACGAATCCGGCACCTGTGGTCGAGGTGCTTACGAATCCGGCACCTGTGGTCGAGGTGCTTACGAATCCAGCACCTGTGGTCGAGGTAATAAAACTGTTTCCAATCCACACCTCTTTCTCGAGCTTCTGATTGGTTCAAGTGAGTGTACATCTCAGACTCAACCAATCAACTTTCATCAGTTGGAGTTTGTGATCTGTGAAAGGTTTTATAACCACTGGTTGCTATACAGGTAATCACTCATTGTGTGTTGCTATACAGGAACTCACTCATTGTGTGTTGCTATACAGGAAATCACCCACTGTGTGTTGCTATACAGATAATCACTCATTGTGTGTTGCTATACAGGTAATCATCCACTGTGTGTTGCTATACAGGTAATAACCCACTGTGTGTTGCTATACAGGAAATCACTCACTGTGAGTTGCTATACAGGAAATCACCCACTGGGTGTTGCTATGCAGGAAATCACTTACTGTGTGTTGCTATACAGGAAATCACCCACTGTGTGTTGCTATACAGGAAATCACTCACTGTGTGTTGCTATACAGGAAATCACCCACTGTGTGTTGCTATACAGGAAATCACTCACTGTGTGTTGCTATACAGGAAATCACTCACTGTGTGTTGCTATACAGGAAATCACTCACTGTGTGTTGCTATACAGGTAATCACCCACTGTGTGTTGCTATACAGGTAATCACCCATTGTGTGTTGCTATACAGGTAATCACTCACTGTGTGTTGCTATACAGGTAATCACCCATTGTGTGTTGATATACAGGTAATCACCCAGTGTGTGTTGCTATAAGGTAATCACCCATTGTGTGTTGCTATACAGGTAATCACCCATTGTGTGTTGCTATACAGGTAATCACTCACTGTGTGTTGCTATACAGGTAATCACCCATTGTGTGTTGCTATGCAGGTAATCACTCATTGTGTGTTGCTATACTGGTAATCACTCATTGTGTGTTGCTATTAAGGAAATCACTCATTGTGTGTAGCTATACAGGTAATCACTCACTGTGTGTTGCTATACAGGAAATCACTCATTGTGTGTTGCTATGCAGGTAATCACTCATTGTGTGTTCCTATGCAGGTAATCACTCACTGTGTGTTGCTATACAGGTAATCACCCACAGTGTGTTGCTATACAGGTAAGCACTCACTGTGTGTTGCTATACAGGTAATCACCCACTGTGTGTTGCTATACAGGTAATCACCCACTGTGTGTTGTTATACAGGAAATCACCCATTGTGTGTTGCTATACAGGTAATCACCCACTGTGTGTTGCTATACAGGTAATCACCCACTGTGTTTTGCTATACAGGTAATAACCCACTGTGCTTTGCTATACAGGTAATCACCCACCGTGTGTTGTTATACAGGTAACCACACACTGTGTGTTGCTATATAGGTAATCACCCACTGTGTGTTGCTATACAGGTAATCACCCACTGTGTTTTGCTATACAGGTAATAACTCACTGTGCTTTGCTATATCGGTAATCACCCACCGTGTGTTGTTATACAGGTAACCACCCACTGTGTTGCTATACAGGTAATCACCCACTGTATTTTGCTATACAGGTAATCAACCACTGTGTGTTGCTATACATGTAATCACCCACTGTGTGTTGCTATACATGTAATCACTCACTGTGTTGCTATACAGGTAATCACCCACTGTGTGTTGCTATACCTGTAATCACTCACTGTGTTGCTATACAGGTAATCACCCACTGTGTGTTGCTATACATGTAATCACTCACTGTGTTTTGCTATACAGGTAATCACTCACTGTGCTTTGCTATACAGGTAATCACCCACTGTGTGTTGCTATACAGGTAATCACCCACTGTGTTGCTATACAGGTAATCACCCACTGTGTGTTGCTATACAGGTAATCACCCACTGTGTGTTGTTATACAGGAAATCACCCATTGTGTGTTGCTATACAGGTAATCACCCACTGTGTGTTGCTATACAGGTAATCACCCACTGTGTTTTGCTATGCAGGTAATAACCCACTGTGCTTTGCTATACAGGTAATCACCCACCGAGTCGTGTTATACAGGTAACCACCCACTGTGTGTTATTATACAGGTAATCACCCACTGTGTGTTGCTATACAGGTAATCACCCACTGTGTTTTGCTATAAAAGTAATCACCCACTGTGCTTTGCTATACAGGTAATCACCCACTGTATTTTGCTATACAGGTAATCACCCACTGTGTATTGCTAAACAGGTAATCACCCACTGTGTTTTGCCAAACAGGTAACCACCCACTGTGTGTTGTTATACAGGTAATCACCCACTGTGTGTTGCTATGCAGGTAATCACCCACTGTGTGTTGCTATACAGGTAATCACACACTGTGTTGCTATACAGGTAATCACCCACTGTGTGTTGCTATACAGGTAATCACTCACTGTGTGTTGCTATACAGGTAATCACCCACTGTGTGCTGCTATACAGGTAATCACCCACTGTGTGTTGCTATACAGGTAATCACCCACTGTGTGTTGATATATAGGAGATAACCCATTGTGTGTTGCTATACAGGTAATCACCCACTGTGCGTTGCTATACTGGTAATCACCCACTGTGATTTGCTATACAGGTAATCAGCCACTGTGTTTTGCTCTACAGGTAATCACCCACTGTGTGTTGTTATACAGGTAATCACCCACTGTGTGTTGTTATTCACGTAATCACCCACTGTGTGTTGCTATACAGGTAATCACCCACTGTGTTTTGCTATACAGGTAATCACCCACTGTGTGTTGCTATACAGGTAATCACCCACTGTGTTTTGCTATACAGGTAATCACCCACTGTGTCTTGCTATACAGGAAATCACTCATTGTGTGTTGCTATACAGGTTATCACTCACTGTGTGTTGCTATTCAGGTAATCACACACTGTGTTTTGCCATACAGGTAATCAACAACTGTGTGTTGTTATACAGGTAATCACCCACTGTGTGTTGCTATGCAGGTAATCACCCACTGTGTGTTGCTATACAGGTAATCACCCAATGTGTGTTGCTATGCAGGTAATCACCCACTGCATGTTACTATACAGGTAATCACCCATTGTGTGTTGCTATACAGGTAACCACCCACTGTGTGTTGCTATACAGGTAATCACCCACTGTGTGTTGCTATACAGGTAATCACCCACTGTGTGTTGCTATACAGGTAATCACCCACTGTGTGTTGCTATACAGGTAATCAACCACTGTGTATTGCTATACAGGAGATCACACATTGTGTGTTACTATACAGGTAATCACCCACTGTGTGTTGCTATACAGGTAATCACCCACTGTGTGTTGCTAACAGGAGATCACCCATTGTGTGTTGCTATACAGGTAATCACCCACTGTGTGTTGCTATACAGGTAATCACACACTGTGTATAGCTATACAGGAGATCACCCATTGTGTGTTACTATACAGGTAATCACCCACTGTGTGTTGCTATACAGGTAATCACCCACTGTGTGTTGCTATACAGGTAATCACCCACTGTGTGTTGCTATACAGGTAATCACCCACTGTGTGTTGCTATACAGGTAATCACTCATTGTATTGCTATACAGGTAATCACCCACTGTGTTGCTATACAGGTAATCACCCACTGTGTGTTGCTATACATGTAATCACTCACTGTATTTTGCTATACAGTTAATCACTCAATGTGTGTTGCTATACAGGTAATCACCCACTGTGTTGCTATACAGGTAATCACCCACTGTGTGTTGCTATTCATGTAATCACTCACTGTATTTTGCTATACAGGTAATCACTCACTGTATTTTGCTATGCATGGATCACTCACTGTATTTTGCTATACAGGTAATCACTCACTGTGTTGCTATACATGTAATCACTCACTGTGTGTTGCTATACAGGTAATCACCCACTGTGTGTTGCTATACAGGTAATCACCCACTGTGTGTTGCTATAAAGGTAATCACCCACTGTGAGTTGATATACAGGAGATAACCCATTGTGAGTTGCTATACAGGTAATCACCCACTGTGTGTTGCTATACAGGTAATCACCCACTGTGTTTTGCTATACAGGTAATCACCCACTGTGTGTTGCTATACAGGTAACCACCCACTATGTGTTGTTATTCAGGTAATCACCCACTGTGTTTTGCTATACAGGTAATCACCCACTGTGTCTTGCTATACAGGAAATCACTCATTGTGTGTTGCTATACAGGTAATCACCGACTGTGTGTTGCTATACAGGTAATCACCCACTGTGTTTTGCCATACAGGTAATCAACAACTGTGTGTTGTTATACAGGTAATCACCCACTGTGTGTTGCTATGCAGGTAATCACCCACTGTGTGTTGATATACAGGTAATCACCCACTGTGTGTTGCTATGCAGGTAATCACCCATTGTGTGTTGCTATACAGGTAATCACCCACTGTGTGTTGTAATACAGGTAATCACCCACTGTGTGTTGCTATACAGGTAATCACCCACTGTGTGTTGCTATACAGGTAATCACCCACTGTGTGTTGCTATGCAGGTAATCAACCACTGTGTTTTGCTATACAGGTAATCACCCACTGTGTTTTGCTATACAGGTAATCACCCACTGTGTGTTGCTATACAGGTAATCACCCACTTTGTGTTGCTATACAGGTAATCACCCACTGTGTTTTGCCATACAGGTAATCACCCACTGTGTGTTGCTATACAGGTAATCACCCATTGTGTGTTGCTATACAGGTAATCACACACTGTGTGTTGCTATAAAGGTTATCACTCATTGTATTGCTATACAGGTAATCACCCACTGTGTTGCTATACATGTAATCACTCACTGTGTTTTGCTATACAGGTAATCACTCACTATGTTTTGCTATACAGGTAATCACCCACTGTGTGTTACTATACAGGTAATCACCCACTGTGTGTTGCTATACAGGTAATCACCCACTGTGTGTTGCTATACAGGAGATCACCCATTGTGTGTTGCTATACAGGTAATCACCCACTGTGTGTTGCTATACAGGTAATCACCCACTGTGTGTTGCTATACAGGTAATCACTCATTGTATTGCTATACAGGTAATCACCCACTGTGTTGCTATACAGGTAATCACCCACTGTGTGTTGCTATTCATGTAATCACTCACTGTATTTTGCTATACAGTTAATCACTCAATGTGTGTTGCTATACAGGTAATCACCCACTGTGTTGCTATACAGGTAATCACCCACTGTGTGTTGCTATTCATGTAATCACTCACTGTATTTTGCTATACAGGTAATCACTCACTGTATTTTGCTATGCATGGATCACTCACTGTATTTTGCTATACAGGTAATCACTCACTGTGTTGCTATACATGTAATCACTCACTGTGTGTTGCTATACAGGTAATCACCCACTGTGTGTTGCTATACAGGTAATCACCCACTGTGTGTTGCTATACAGGTAATCACCCACTGTGAGTTGATATACAGGAAATAACCCATTGTGTGTTGCTATACAGGTAATCACCCACTGTGTGTTGCTATACAGGTAATCACCCACTGTGTTTTGCTATACAGGTAATCACCCACTGTGTGTTGTTATACAGGTAACCACCCACTATGTGTTGTTATTCAGGTAATCACCCACTGTGTTTTGCTATACAGGTAATCACCCACTGTGTCTTGCTATACAGGAAATCACTCATTGTGTGTTGCTATACAGGTAATCACCGACTGTGTGTTGCTATACAGGTAATCACCCACTGTGTTTTGCCATACAGGTAATCAACAACTGTGTGTTGTTATACAGGTAATCACCCACTGTGTGTTGCTATGCAGGTAATCACCCACTGTGTGTTGCTATACAGGTAATCACCCACTGTGTGTTGCTATGCAGGTAATCACCCACTGTGTGTTGCTATACAGGTAATCACCCACTGTGTTGCAATACAGGTAATCACCCACTGTGAGTTGCTATACAGGTAATCACCCACTGTGTGTTGCTATACAGGTAATCACCCACTGTGTGTTGCTATACAGGTAATCACCCACTGTGTTTTGCTATACAGGTAATCACCCACTGTGTGTTGCTGAACAGGAGATCACCAATTGTGTGTCGCTATACAGGTAATCACTCACTGTGTGTTGCTATGCAGGTAATCAACCACTGTGTTTTGCTATAAAGGTAATCACCCACTGTGTTTGCTATACAGGTAATCACCCACTGTGTGTTGCTATACAGGTAATCACCCACTTTGTGTTGCTATACAGGTAATCACCCACTGTGTTTTGCCATACAGGTAATCACCCACTGTGTGTTGCTATACAGGTAATCACCCACTGTGTGTTGCTATACAGGTAATCACGCACTGTGTGTTGCTATACAGGTTATCACTCATTGTATTGCTATACAGGTAATCACCCACTGTGTTGCTATACATGTAATCACTCACTGTGTTTTGCTATACAGGTAATCACTCACTATGTTTTGCTATACAGGTAATCACCCACTGTGTGTTGCTATACAGGTAATCACCTACTGTGTTGATATACAGGTAATCACCCACTGTGTGTTGCTATACAGGTAATCACCCACTGTGTTTTGCTATACAGGTAATCACCCACTGTGTTTTGCTATACAGGTAATCACCCACTGTGTTTTGCTATACAGGTAATCACCCACTGTGTGTTGCTATACAGGTAATCACCCATTGTGTGTTACTATACAGGTAATCACCCACTGTGTGTTGATATACAGGTAATCACCCACTGTGTGTTGCTATACAGGAGATCACCCATTGTGTGTTGCTATACAGGTAATCACCCACTGTGTGTCGCTATACAGGTAATCACTCACTGTGTGTTGCTATGCAGGTAATCACCCACTGTGTTTTGCTATACAGGTAATCACCCACTGTGTTTTGCTATACAGGTAATCACCCACTGTGTGTTGCTATACAGGTAATCACCCACTGTGTGTTGCTATACAGGTAATCACCCACTGTGTTTTGCTATACAGGTAATCACCCACTGTGTGTTGCTATACAGGTAATCACCCACTGTGTGTTGCTATACAGGTAATCACCCACTGTGTGTTGCTATACAGGTTATCACTCATTGTATTGCTATACAGGTAATCACCCACTGTGTTGCTATACATGTAATCACTCACTGTGTTTTGCTATACAGGTAATCACTCACTGTGTTTTGCTATACAGGTAATCACCCACTGTGTGTTGCTATACAGGTAATCACCCACTGTGTTGCTATACAGGTAATCACCCATTGTGTTGATATACAGGTAATCACCCACTGTGTGTTGCTATACAGGTAATCACCCACTGTGTGTTGCTATACAGGTAATCACCCACTGTGTTTTGCTATACAGGTAATCACCCACTGTGTTTTGCTATACAGGTAATCACCCACTGTGTTTTGCTATACAGGTAATCACCCACTGTGATTTGCTATACAGGTAATCACCCACTGTGTGTTGCTATACAGGTAATCACCCACTGTGTTTTGCTATACAGGTAATCACCCACTGTGTTTTGCTATACAGGTAATCACCCACTGTTTGTTGATATACAGGTAATCACCCACTGTGTGTTGCTATACAGGTAATCACTCACTGTGTTGCTATACAGGTAATCACCCACTGTGTTGCTATACAGGTAATTACCCACTGTGTTTTGCTATACAGGTAATCACCCACTGTGTTTGCTATACAGGTAATCACCCACTGTGTTTTGCTATACAGGTAATCACCCACTGTGTGTTGCTATACAGGTAATCACCCACTGTGTTTTGCTATACAGGTAATCACCCACTGTGTGTTGCTATACAGGTAATCACCCACTGTGTTTTGCTATACAGGTAATCACCCAATGTGTGTTGATATACAGGTAATCACCCACGGTGTGTTGCTATACAGGTGATCACCCACTGTGTGTTGCTATACAGGTAATCACCCACTGTGTATTGCTATACAGGAGATCACCCATTGTGTGTTACTATACAGGTAATCACCAACTGTGTGTTGCTATACAGGTAATCACCCACTGTGTGTTTCTATACAGGAGACCACACATTGTGTGTTGCTATACAGGTAATCACCCACTATGTGTTGCTATACAGGTAACCACCCACTGTGTGTTGCTATACCGGTAATCACCCACTGTGTTTTGCTATACAGGTAATCACCCACTGTGTGTTGATATACAGGTAATCACCCACTGTGTTTTGCTATACAGGTAATCACCCACTGTGCTTTGCTATATAGGTAATCACCCACTGTGTTTTGCTATACAGGTAATCACCCACTGTGTGTTGCTATACAGGTAATCACCCACTGTGTTTTGCTATACAGGTAATCACCCAATGTGTGTTGCTATACAGGTAATCACCCACTGTTTTGCTATACAGGTAATCACCCACTGTTTGCTATACAGGTAATCACCCACTGTGTTTTGCTATACAGGTAATCACCCATTGTGTGTTGCTATACAGGTAATCACTCACTGTGTTGCTAAACAGGTAATCACCCACTGTGTTGCTATACAGGTAATTACCCACTGTGTTTTGCTATACAGGTAATCACCCACTGTGTTGCTATACAGGTAATCACCCACTGTGTTTTGCTATACAGGTAATCACCCAATGTGTTGATATACAGGTAATCACCCACGGTGTGTTGCTATACAGGTAATCACCCACTGTGTGTTGCTATACAGGTAATCACCCACTGTGTGTTGCTATACAGGTAATCACCCACTGTGTGTTGCTATACAGGTAATCACCCACTGTGTGTTGCTATACAGGTAATCACCCACGGTGTTGCTATACAGGTAATCACCCACGGTGTTGCTATACAGGTAATCACCCACTGTGTGTTGCTATACAGGTAATCACCCACTGTGTGTTGATATACAGGTAATCACCCACTGTGTGCTATACAGGTAATCACCCACTGTGTGTTGCTATACAGGTAATCACCCACTGTGTGTTGCTATACAGGTAATCACCCACTGTGTGTTGCTATACAGGTAATCACCCACTGTGTGTTGCTATACAGGTAATCACCCACTGTGTGTTGCTATACAGGTAATCACCCACTGTGTGTTGCTATACAGGTAATCACCCACTGTGTGTTGCTATACAGGTAATCACCCACTGTGTGTTGCTATACAGGTAATCACCCACTGTGTGTTGCTATACAGGTAATCACCCACTGTGTTGCTATACAGGTAATCACCCACTGTGTGTTGCTATACAGGTAATCACCCACTGTGTGTTGCTATACAGGTAATCACCCACTGTGTTGCTATACAGGTAATCACCCACTGTGTGTTGCTATACAGGTAATCACCCACTGTGTGTTGCTATACAGGTAATCACCCACTGTGTGTTGCTATACAGGTAATCACCCACTGTGTGTTGCTATACAGGTAATCACCCACTGTGTGTTGCTATACAGGTAATCACCCACTGTGTGTTGCTATACAGGTAATCACCCACTGTGTATTGCTATACAGGAGATCACCCATTGTGTGTTACTATACAGGTAATCACCCACTGTGTGTTGCTATACAGGTAATCACCCACTGTGTGTTGCTATACAGGAGACCACCCATTGTGTGTTGCTATACAGGTAATCACCCACTGTGTGTCGCTATACAGGTAATCACTCACTGTGTGTTGCTATGCAGGTAATCAACCACTGTGTTTTGCTATACAGGTAATCACCCACTGTGTTTTGCTATACAGGTAATCACCCACTGTGTTTTGCTATACAGGTAATCACTCACTGTGTTGCTATCAGTAATCACTCACTGTGTTGCTATACAGGTAATCACCCACTGTGTGTTGCTATACAGGTAATCACCCACTGTGTTTTGCTATACAGGTAATCACCCACTGTGTGTTGCTATACAGGTAATCACCCACTGTGTTGATATACAGGTAATCACCCACTGTGTTGCTATACAGGTAATCACCCACTGTGTTGCTATACAGGTAATCACCCACTGTGTTGCTATACAGGTAATCACCCACTGTGTGTTGCTATACAGGTAATCACCCACTGTGTTTTGCTATACAGGTAATCACCCACTGTGTGTTGCTATACAGGTAATCACCCACTGTGTGTTGCTATACAGGTAATCACCCACTGTGTTTTGCTATACAGGTAATCACCCACTGTGTGTTGCTATACAGGTAATCACCCACTGTGTGTTGCTATACAGGTAATCACCCACTGTGTGTTGCTATACAGGTAATCACCCACTGTGTGTTGCTATACAGGTAATCACCCACTGTGTGTTGCTATACAGGTAATCACCCACTGTGTTTCTATACAGGTAATCACCCACTGTGTGTTGCTATACAGGTAATCACCCACTGTGTTGCTATACAGGTAATCACCCACTGTGTTTTGCTATACAGGTAATCACCCACTGTGTTTTGCTATACAGGTAATCACCCACTGTGTGTTGCTATACAGGTAATCACCCACTGTGTGTTGCTATACAGGTAATCACCCACTGTGTGTTGCTATACAGGTAATCACCCACTGTGTTTTGCTATACAGGTAATCACCCACTGTGTGTTGCTATACAGGTAATCACCCACTGTGTTGCTATACAGGTAATCACCCACTGTGTTTTGCTATACAGGTAATCACCCACTGTGTGTTGCTATACAGGTAATCACCCACTGTGTTTTGCTATACAGGTAATCACCCACTGTGTGTTGCTATACAGGTAATCACCCACTGTGTGTTGCTATACAGGTAATCACCCACTGTGTGTTGCTATACAGGTAATCACCCACTGTGTATTGCTATACAGGAGATCACCCATTGTGTGTTACTATACAGGTAATCACCCACTGTGTGTTGCTATACAGGTAATCACCCACTGTGTGTTTCTATACAGGAGACCACCATTGTGTGTTGCTATACAGGTAATCACCCACTGTGTGTTGCTATACAGGTAATCACCCACTGTGTGTTGCTATACAGGTAATCACCCACTGTGTTTTGCTATACAGGTAATCACCCACTGTGTGTTGCTATACAGGTAATCACCCACTGTGTTTTGCTATACAGGTAATCACCCACTGTGTTTTGCTATACAGGTAATCACCCACTGTGTTTTGCTATACAGGTAATCACCCACTGTGTGTTGCTATACAGGTAATCACCCACTGTGTTTTGCTATACAGGTAATCACCCACTGTGTGTTGCTATACAGGTAATCACCCACTGTGTGTTGCTATACAGGTAATCACCCACTGTGTTTTCTATACAGGTAATCACCCATGTGTGCTATACAGGTAATCACCCACTGTGTTGCTATACAGGTAATCACCACTGTGTGCTATACAGGTAATCACCCACTGTGTTTGCTATACAGGTAATCACCCACTGTGTTGTATACAGGTAATCACCCACTGTGTTTGCTATACAGGTAATCACCCACTGTGTGTTGCTATACAGGTAATCACCCACTGTGTGTTGCTATACAGGTAATCACCCACTGTGTTGCTATACAGGTAATCACCCACTGTGTGTTGCTATACAGGTAATCACCCACTGTGTGTTGCTATACAGGTAATCACCCACTGTGTTGCTATACAGGTAACCCCACTGTGTTGCTATACAGGTAATCACCCACTGTGTTGCTATACAGGTAATCACCCACTGTGTGTTGCTATACAGGTAATCACCCACTGTGTGTTGCTATACAGGTAATCACCCACTGTGTGTTGCTATACAGGTAATCACCCACTGTGTGTTGCTATACAGGTAATCACCCACTGTGTTGCTATACAGGTAATCACCCACTGTGTGTTGCTATACAGGTAATCACCCACTGTGTGTTGCTATACAGGTAATCACCCACTGTGTTGCTATACAGGTAATCACCCACTGTGTGTTGCTATACAGGTAATCACCCACTGTGTGTTGCTATACAGGTAATCACCCACTGTGTGTTGCTATACAGGTAATCACCCACTGTGTGTTGCTATACAGGTAATCACCCACTGTGTGTTGCTATACAGGTAATCACCCACTGTGTGTTGCTATACAGGTAATCACCCACTGTGTGTTGCTATACAGGTAATCACCCACTGTGTGTTGCTATACAGGTAATCACCCACTGTGTGTTGCTATACAGGTAATCACCCACTGTGTTGCTATACAGGTAATCACCCACTGTGTGTTGCTATACAGGTAATCACTCACTGTGTTTTGCTATACAGGTAATCACCCACGGTGTGTTGCTATACAGGTAATCACCCACTGTGTTGATATACAGGTAATCACCCACTGTGTTGCTATACAGGTAATCACCCACTGTGTTGATATACAGGTAATCACCCACTGTGTTGCTATACAGGTAATCACCCACTGTGTTGCTATACAGGTAATCACCCACTGTGTGTTGCTATACAGGTAATCACCCACTGTCTGGATATACAGGTAATCACCCACTGTGTTGCTATACAGGTAATCACCCACTGTGTTGCTATACAGGTAATCACCCACTGTGTGTTGCTATACAGGTAATCACCCACTGTGTGTTGCTATACAGGTAATCACCCACTGTGTTTTGCTATACAGGTAATCACCCACTGTGTTTTGCTATACAGGTAATCACCCACTGTGTTTTGCTATACAGGTAATCACCCACTGTGTGTTGCTATACAGGTAATCACCCACTGTGTGTTGCTATACAGGTAATCACCCACTGTGTGTTGCTATACAGGTAATCACCCACTGTGTGTTGCTATACAGGTAATCACCCACTGTGTTTTGCTATACAGGTAATCACCCACTGTGTTTTGCTATACAGGTAATCACCCACTGTGTGTTGCTATACAGGTAATCACCCACTGTGTTTTGCTATACAGGTAATCACCCACTGTGTGTTGCTATACAGGTAATCACCCACTGTGTATTGCTATACAGGAGATCACCCATTGTGTTACTATACAGGTAATCACCCACTGTGTGTTGCTATACAGGTAATCACCCACTGTGTGTTGCTATACAGGAGACCACCCATTGTGTGTTGCTATACAGGTAATCACCCACTGTGTGTCGCTATACAGGTAATCACTCACTGTGTGTTGCTATGCAGGTAATCAACCACTGTGTTTTGCTATACAGGTAATCACCCACTGTGTTTTGCTATACAGGTAATCACCCACTGTGTGTTGCTATACAGGTAATCACCCACTGTGTGTTGCTATACAGGTAATCACCCACTGTGTGTTGCTATACAGGTAATCACCCACTGTGTGTTGCTATACAGGTAATCACCCACTGTGTTTTGCTATACAGGTAATCACCCACTGTGTTTTGCTATACAGGTAATCACCCACTGTGTGTTGCTATACAGGTAATCACCCACTGTGTGTTGCTATACAGGTAATCACCCACTGTGTGTTGCTATACAGGTAATCACCCACTGTGTGTTGCTATACAGGTAATCACCCACTGTGTGTTGCTATACAGGTAATCACCCACTGTGTGTTGCTATACAGGTAATCACCCACTGTGTGTTGCTATACAGGTAATCACCCACTGTGTGTTGCTATACAGGTAATCACCCACTGTGTGTTGCTATACAGGTAATCACCCACTGTGTTGCTATACAGGTAATCACCCACTGTGTGTTGCTATACAGGTAATCACCCACTGTG
>CM026387.1:57038807-57057740 GCA_014843695.1 Archivesica marissinica
ACACAGTGGGTGATTACCTGTATAGCAACACACAGTGGGTGATTACCTGTATAGCAACACACAGTGGGTGATTACCTGTATAGCAACACACAGTGGGTGATTACCTGTATAGCAAAACACAGTGGGTGATTACCTGTATAGCAACACACAGTGGGTGATTACCTGTATAGCAACACACAGTGGGTGATTACCTGTATAGCAACACACAGTGGGTGATTACCTGTATAGCAACACACAGTGGGTGATTACCTGTATAGCAACACACAGTGGGTGATTACCTGTATAGCAACACACAGTGGGTGATTACCTGTATAGCAAAACACAGTGGGTGATTACCTGTATAGCAACACACCGTGGGTGATTACCTGTATATCAACACACATTGGGTGATTACCTGTATAGCAAAACACAGTGGGTGATTACCTGTATAGCAACACAGTGGGTGATTACCTGTATAGCAAAACACAGTGGGTAATTACCTGTATAGCAACACAGTGGGTGATTACCTGTTTAGCAACACAGTGAGTGATTACCTGTATAGCAACACACAGTGGGTGATTACCTGTATATCAACACACAATGGGTGATTACCTGTATAGCAACACACAGTGGGTGATTACCTGTATAGCAAAACAGTGGGTGATTACCTGTATAGCAAAAACAGTGGGTGATTACCTGTATAGCAACACACATTGGGTGATTACCTGTATAGCAAAACACAGTGGGTGATTACCTGTATAGCAACACACAGTGGGTGATTACCTGTATAGCAAAACACAGTGGGTGATTACCTGTATAGCAAAACACAGTGGGTGATTACCTGTATAGCAACACACAGTGGGTGATTACCTGTATAGCAACACACAGTGGGTGATTACCTGTATAGCAACACACAGTGGGTGATTACCTGTATAGCAACACACAGTGGGTGATTACCTGTATAGCAACACACAGTGGGTGATTACCTGTATAGCAACACACAGTGGGTGATTACCTGTATAGCAACACACAGTGGGTGATTACCTGTATAGCAACACACAGTGGGTGATTACCTGTATAGCAACACACAGTGGGTGATTACCTGTATAGCAAAACACAGTGGGTGATTACCTGTATATCAAAACACAGTGGTTGATTACCTGCATAGCAACACACAGTGAGTGATTACCTGTATAGCGACACACAGTGGGTGATTACCTGTATAGCAACACACAATGGGTGGTCTCCTGTATAGCAACACACAGTGGGTGATTACCTGTATAGCAACACACAGTGGGTGATTACCTGTATAGTAACACACAATGGGTGATCTCCTGTATAGCAATACACAGTGGGTGATTACCTGTATAGCAACACACAGTGGGTGATTACCTGTATAGCAACACACAGTGGGTGATTACCTGTATAGCAACACACAGTGGGTGATTACCTGTATAGCAACACACAGTGGGTGATTACCTGTATAGCAACACACAGTGGGTGATTACCTGTATAGCAACACACAGTGGGTGATTACCTGTATAGCAACACAGTGGGTTATTACCTGTATATCAACACATAGTGGGTGATTACCTGTATAGCAACACACAGTGGGTGATTACCTGTATAGCAACACAGTGGGTGATTACCTGTATAGCAACACAGTGGGTGATTACCTGTATAGCAACACACAGTGGGTGATTACCTGTATAGCAACACACAGTGGGTGATTACCTGTATAGCAACACACAGTGGGTGATTACCTGTATAGCAACACACAGTGGGTGATTACCTGTATAGCAACACACCGTGGGTGATTACCTGTATAGCAACACACATTGGGTGATTACCTGTATAGCAAAACACAGTGGGTGATTACCTGTATAGCAACACACAGTGGGTGATTACCTGTATAGCAAAACACAGTGGGTGATTACCTGTATAGCAAAACACAGTGGGTGATTACCTGTATAGCAACACACAGTGGGTGATTACCTGTATAGCAACACAATGGGTGATTACCTGTATAGCAACACACAGTGGGTGATTACCTGTATAGCAAAACACAGTGGGTGATTACCTGTATAGCAAAACACAGTGGGTGATTACCTGTATAGCAACACACAGTGGGTGATTACCTGTATAGCAACACACAGTGGGTGATTACCTGTATAGCAACACACAGTGGGTGATTACCTGTATAGCAACACACAGTGGGTGATTACCTGTATAGCAACACAGTGGGTGATTACCTGTATAGCAACACACAGTGGGTGATTACCTGTATAGCAACACACAGTGGGTGATTACCTGTATAGCAACACACAGTGGGTGATTACCTGTATAGCAACACACAGTGGGTGATTACCTGTATAGCAACACAGTGGGTGATTACCTGTATAGCAACACAGTGGGTGATTACCTGTATAGCAACACACAGTGGGTGATTACCTGTATAGCAAAACACAGTGGGTGATTACCTGTATAGCAAAACACAGTGGGTGATTACCTGTATAGCAACACAGTGGGTGATTACCTGTATAGCAACACACAGTGGGTGATTACCTGTATAGCAACACACAGTGGGTGATTACCTGTATAGCAACACACAGTGGGTGATTACCTGTATAGCAACACACAGTGGGTGATTACCTGTATAGCAACACACAGTGGGTGATTACCTGTATAGCAACACACCGTGGGTGATTACCTGTATATCAACACACAGTGGGTGATTACCTGTATAGCAAATCACAGTGGGTGATTACCTGTATAGCAACACACAGTGGGTGATTACCTGTATAGCAACACACAGTGGGTGATTACCTGTATAGCAAAACACAGTGGGTGATTACCTGTATAGCAAAACACAGTGGGTGATTACCTGTATAGCAACACACAGTGGGTGATTACCTGTATAGCAAAACACAGTGGGTGATTACCTGTATAGCAACACACAGTGGGTGATTACCTGTATAGCGACACACAGTGGGTGATTACCTGTATAGCAACACACAATGGGTGGTCTCCTGTATAGCAACACACAGTGGGTGATTACCTGTATAGCAACACACAGTGGGTGATTACCTGTATAGTAACACAATGGGTGATCTCCTGTATAGCAATACACAGTGGGTGATTACCTGTATAGCAACACACATTGGGTGATTACCTGTATAGCAAAACACAGTGGGTGATTACCTGTATAGCAACACACAGTGGGTGATTACCTGTATAGCAAAACACAGTGGGTGATTACCTGTATAGCAAAACACAGTGGGTGATTACCTGTATAGCAACACACAGTGGGTGATTACCTGTATAGCAACACACAGTGGGTGATTACCTGTATAGCAACACACAGTGGGTGATTACCTGTATAGCAACACACAGTGGGTGATTACCTGTATAGCAAACACACAGTGGGTGATTACCTGTATAGCAAAACACAGTGGGTGATTACCTGTATAGCAAAACACAGTGGGTGATTACCTGTATAGCAACACACAGTGGGTGATTACCTGTATAGCAAAACACAGTGGGTGATTACCTGTATAGCAAAACACAGTGGGTGATTACCTGTATAGCAACACACAGTGGGTGATTACCTGTATAGCAACACACAGTGGGTGATTACCTGTATAGCAACACACAGTGGGTGATTACCTGTATAGCAAAACACAGTGGGTGATTACCTGTATAGCAACACACAGTGGGTGATTACCTGTATAGCAACACACAGTGGGTGATTACCTGTATAGCAACACATAGTGGGTTATTACCTGTATTGCAAAAAGTAGGGTTTTGGTTTTGGTTTGGTTCGGAAGGAAATGTTGGCGCTTTGAATAAAATGTGATTTAATAAATAAATTTGGATTATGAAATGTTGGATTTAGTCGCAGAATAGTTTGGAAATGTGAGATACACATTATGGTACGTTCACTTTGTGTTCCAGTGTTGTACAAGAACTATAATAGACATTTTCAAATTGAACAAAGGATATGTTTTCTATCGATTTGCATTAGGATAACATATTTCGATAATAATACCAATTGTTATAACTATTGTACTGTGAAAAGTAACAATGCATATATAAAATATAGCCCCAAGGTAATACCAGCTAACAAAGGAAAATTGCCTTGGCTGTAAACAAAAGCTACGGAAGCTCAAACAGGACATAACTGTGAGATCCACAAATAGAACGTCTACTCTGTAACAATTACGAAAATCTACGGAAGACGAAAGTGAACATATAATACAAAGCACCAAAATGCAAACTGAACATAGTGACAAGATCGAGACCAATGATTCAACGGGGAAGACAGATAAAAGGAAACGCAGCGAGCAATCAAGCATGAGTGAACTTGAAACAAGTACATTGGAGACACATGAAACTCAATCTAATAACAAAACAAAGAAGAAAAATAAAAAGATGGCAAAACCAGAACCCTCAATCGACGAGTATTTCATTAACGTGAACGAAATAAAAAGCACAAAAGCTGAAATGAAAGATATTAAACAACAACTCAAAGAAGTAAACTCTAAACTAACAAGCGTTATAAATAAAGTTGATAAATCAGACAGAAAATTTGAAGATGCTGTAATGAAAAACGATGGCTCTTTAAGGGCACTTTTACGAGATATGATGACAGAAATGAAGACAGAACTGCTCAATTCCGTAGTAAACCGTATAGAAATGCTCGAAAGTAAAATTTACGACAGGGATTCAAAAACAGAAACACTAACTAACGATGTGAAACGCTTAGAGAAAATAGTTGAAAATCAAAATAACGCGAATGCAACACTTAGAAAAACAATTGAAGAAAATACGGAAAATATGGTGAAATACCAGAACGACTCAGAACAATACAGCAGGTCCAATAACATACGAATACACGGACTAGTTAGTAATACAGCATATGAAACAGCAGACGAAACTACAGATAATGTGATTAAAATGTTACATGGTACAATGAACATCAACCTGCGCAGGGAAGACATCGACGTCGCGCACCGCATGAAAACCTTCAACCATGGACGTCAAGAGACAATAGTAAAGCTACAATCGAGGTTAACAAAAGACAGAATATTAAGAAACCGGAAGCAGCTTAAAGGAACGGGAATATTTATAAATGAAGACCTTACCCAATTAAACCAGCAAGTGCTAATGTCTGTGAAGCGGAAAATGCCTGATGAAGTTAATAGTGTATTTTCCAGAAATGGGGTAATAAAATACGTCACAAAGACAGATCAGGTAAAGACTGTACTGTATAAAGACTACCGGCACTGGCTAGAGCTACCGTGGCCAACTCGAGGACCACCCGCTCCTCCGACGCGCAATACTGCCAGGATGAATACTTCAAGAAGTTAATAACCTAAGTTACTAGTGGTTATTAACGTGTACTATAAGAACACAGTATAAGCTGCTTGTGGTGTAGCATTGTGTATGCTGATAGCATATGTTTTATCAATACATACATAATACAATCAAGTGATAATGTAACAAGTACTATAAAACCGCAGTCGAAAATGCGAGCTGTGTATATAGAAAATTATGTATGCTAAGAACATATGTTTTGTCATCACATATATACATACATAAATACAACCTTGTGATACTGCAACAACTGCAGGCACATTTGATCATACCCTCGCTAACGTTCGTCTTTTCGCTTTCAGCGAGGACTAACAAATTTATATAATTTAGTTCAAGTACATAATGCTAAACCCATAGATATCCCTCCCTCTTGTAAGGGGAAGGTATTACATTGGGCGAATATGCATATATGACGCATGCATTTGTATACAACTCAATAGGGTTCCCAATGTTAAACCTATTTAGTTATTAGGCTAATGCTATTCTACATTTCCCATGATCTCGTTCATATAAATGGACGGCGGTACATATTTCCTGTAGCATAATTGTATGTGTAAATACTACCTTGTGTAGCAGAGTCCACCGTCTTCCAATAAATACCTGTGCCATAGTTCGTGAGGTAATTAGCATGTATACTACAAAGGTATTTATAACACGAAACAGTAAGCAATTTCGACAACTATTGCATGAATTTACAAACGAAAGCTCAATGCGGTTACCGCCCCTGTATTACTTGCATTACTTGCATTACTTGCATTACTTGCATACTTATACATTCTGGTAAATTGAGATTGTACCTTGATCAACGCGTATTTCAAATTATCGACATATGTTTCAATGTTGTCTATATGTATATTATGTAATCAATATATCGTGTCATTCAATATAAAGACCAGGTTCACAACAAAGCCATACTGTAAACATAGTTTATACTCTTTAACTGCATACAAAACGTACGAAGATACAAAATACTAAATGTATTGATTGTATGCAACAGCTTGTCATAACACTCATTCTAGATAGCTGTCTAAAGTTCTGAGAATAGTCATTTACTATATACCATAATTATGTATCAAGCATAGTGAATATCCAGGACATATCGTTACATGTATGTATATACTATGCATTGTTGTATGTTTGTTTTCTGAAGGGGAATCGAAGCGACAACTAGTGAATTATAGTGAGGAACTGTTGGAGAATACAGAACACATACAGATGTATACACGTATTATTACTTTAATAGCATTATAGAACACAGCCGGTACAAATCCGAACACAAACAGTTTAGAAAAGGTTCTGGTCGCTGTCAGTTAGCAAACATACAATACTGCAAATGAGAATAGTTTTTAAAAGAGGCACTCATAGCACGTAACGAGGCTTCTCTATAGTTCAGCTTACAAAACCATGCACTTCGTAAGTTTATATGTATCTGTGATTACGTGTTCGTGCACATGTGGCGATATGCATAAGTATGGGTACGCATGTGTACATGTATATATACAAATACAAGTGTGAATTTGTATATACATATATATATATTTATAGGTATGCGTGTGTGCGTGCGTGCGTGCGAGCGAGCGAGCGAACGAGCTAGCGTGCGTGCGTGCGTGCGTGCGTACGTGCGTGCGTGTAGGTAAGTATATGTGCATATGTGTGTGTATGTTTGTGTGTATATATGTGTATGTATGTATACATGTATGCATGTATATATGTGCATGTATGTATATATGTGTATATGTTTTATGTGTGTGTGTAAATATGTGTATCTATGTATGTATATATGTATGTGTGCGTGCGTACGTGCATGCGTGCGTGCGTGTGAGTGTATATGTATATATGTATATAAGTGTGTGTATGCGTATGTATATATATGTATGTGTATATATGTGTGTATATGCGTATGTATATATATATGTGAGTGTATGTATACATATATATTAAGCAAGTGTAAGGGTATATATGTGTATATGTATGTGTATATGTATGTGTATATATACCCATACATACCCAACACACGCATGTAATCCAATAACATTTCAATCCGAATATATTTTGATTTCTAGATGAAATCACTGTTCACTACCTCCAATTACCATATATATCTCAATTCATACCCTTACAAATATATTACCATCCACAATATATACATACATACAAATACAAGTACTCTATTGAATAAACTGAATGGACACATCATAGACCAGTATGTTAACAACATAACATTAATTAGGCTAGACATCATACTGAAAATGATAAACAATCTTGAACATGGATATAAAAATATGCAGCTTTAATGTTAATGGGCTTGGGAACCAACAAAAACGCGAAAAGATTTTCAGTTGGCTTAAACAAAATAAATTTAATATTTGTTTCTTACAAGAACTTCATTGTACACAAGAAAATACAGAGAAATGGAAAAAACTATGGCGCCATGATCTTTTCCTCAGTGGAAATAGTTCCAACAGAGCAGGCGTAGGAATTCTAATCAACTTAAATACTAACTATGAAATAATAAATCATACGGAAATAATTCCAGGTAGATTACAGCTAGTAAAAATAAAACTATATAACTCTATAGTTACACTTATGAACCTATACGGACCCAACATAGATGACACAACATTCTTTTCAACAGTTGAAAATACGGTTATGAATAATAACAGTGAAACCATTATTCTTGGAGGTGATTTCAATAATGTTCTAGATTCATCCAAAATAAACGAAATTATTAATGATAATGAATTATATGACATATATAGACTTCGACATCCAAATACAAAACGATTTACGTGGCACTCAAATCATAAACCAGCAATCTTTTGTCGATTAGACTACTTTCTCATATCATCTAATTTATTGAATACAGTGTCAAATTGTAACATTATTCCAGGATTTCTATCAGACCACTCCGTAGTTACTTTAAGCTTAAACCTCTGTGAAACATTAAGAGGTCCGAGCTATTTTAAACTTAACAACAGTATTCTACTACAGTCAGATTTTAAACATAATATTAAAGAGTGTATTCAAGAGATTGCGACAATCAACAAAGGATGTAACCCAGACATCATGTGGGAAATAATAAAGGGTACAGTCAGAAACGAATCTATCAAATATTCAAGCAAATTGAAGAAAAAACAAAGGGAAGAAGAGAAAAAAATAATATCGGAAATAAAAAGAATAGAAGAAAATATTGTAAAACATCCCAATAGTCTAGACTTAACAGAACAACTTAAAAATGAAACAGATAAACTAAATAATATAATCGAAAAAATAACCAAAGGACTTATCATTCGTTCAAAAGCAGAATGGGTCGAAGGTGCCGAAAGAAATACTAAATAGTTTTCTAACTTAGAAAAGAAAAGAGCCGAAGAAAAAACAATCAAACAATTAATAATAAATAATGCATTAGATAATAATCAGTCAAACATTCTTAATCAGGCCAAAAAATACTACGAACATATATATAGCGAAAATCCTGCTATAGACCACGAAAACATCAGTTTCTTTAATGAACCCGGCATCCAGCTGAAGGAAAATGAAAAATTATTATGCGAAGGTCACATCAGTGAATATGAATGTCAAATAGCTATTAAAGATATGAAAAATATGAAATCACCTGGGTCGGATGGGCTAACAGCTGAGTTTTATAAACTATTTTGGAATGATATTAAACAATACTATGTCGCTTCTATTAACTACTGCTATGAAAATGGAACACTTACAGAACTTCAAAAACAAGGAATAATTACACTCTTACCCAAAAAAGATAAGAATACACTCTCAATTGACAATTGGAGGCCTATCTCTCTTTTAAATGTAGACTACAAGATAGCTACAAAAGTAATAAGCAATAGAATAAAAAATGTACTAGACTCAATAATTAATGTTAATCAAACTGGATTTATAAAAGGCAGATATATAGGAGAAAATGTTAGAACACTAATGGAAATCATTGAAGAAACAAACGGTAATAACATACCTGGAATAATCTTCTTTGCCGACTTTCAGAAAGCATTTGATAGTATTGATCATAAATTCATGATTAAATGCCTACAACATTTCAACTTTGGCGATTCTCTTGTGAAATGGATCTCATTGTTTTACAACGATTCAAAAAGCTGTATTTCAAATAATGGACATTTATCAGAATTTTTTAAAGTAAAAAAGGGGGTACGACAAGGTTGTCCATTATCCGCCTATATATTCATAATATGTATAGAAATTCTGTCAAGATCAATAACTAATAATCAAGATATTAAAGGGTTGGTTCTTGGCGATAATGAAATAAAACAAACATTATTTGCTGACGATGCAAGCTTCACATTAGATGGATCTGAAAAATCGTTCATCGAACTAATAAAAAACTTAGAAAAATTCTCAACAATATCTGGTCTAAAACTAAATAAGTCAAAATGTTCTGTCCTCAAACTAGGAACAACGAAATTTAATACAAGCAATTGGTGCAATAATAATATGTATAAATGGTCAATCGATCAAGCTACAACGCTTGGAATAATATTTGCAAATAAAAAATCAATGCTACTTCCATTAAATTTGACTCCCAAAATTAAATCATTACAGCACTGCTTAAATAACTGGAAAAAATGGAATCTAACTCTAATTGGTAAGATAACAGTCTTAAAAACGTTTGCCTTCCCAAAGCTGGTATATCCATTAACAGTGCTCGAAACACCAGCAGAGGAAATAATTACAGAAATAAATAACATAATGTACGACTTTCTTTGGGATGGAAAACCGGATAAAATATCGAGGAAAACTATCATACAAACATACGAACATTTCGGACTTAAAATGATTAATATACATGCATTCATAAATTCCTTGAAATGTTCATGGCTTAAACGACTAAAAGGTAAACAGAGCCACTTAAAACTAGCACACAACGCTGAACTAGAGAAGTATGGAGGAGATTTGATATTAAAAAGTAATATTAACCCAATAGATGCTAGTAAAATCACAAATCGCTACCATTTTTTAAATGATATAATAGTTGCATGGAGCAAAATTAACTATACTACAACAAGTATTAATATATCTAATACCATTTTATGGCACAATTCACAATTTAAAAACGCAAACAGTAATCCATTTTTCTACAAGGAATGGTTTAATAAAGGAATTATGTTCACACATCATATATATGATTATAGAATAAAAGACTTTTACACTTTTGATAACATTATAGCTTTATACAATATAGACAATAGAGATTTTATGAAATACTACACATTAATAGGAAACATAAAAAATGAATGGAAAATAAGGCTGAAGACAGAAGTAGCAGACAACAACATACCAAGCTATCTGATTAACAAAATATTATTATTAAAAAATATTAATAAAATATTATATAATAAACAAATTGAAGCAATGAGGTTAACACAATTGAAACACATTATTAAATGGGAAAACGAATTAGACAAACAAGATATAGAATGGAAGCAAATATTTTCAATACCATATAAATGTACAATAAGTACAAAACTTAGGGCATTCCAATATAAATATCTCATGCGAATTGTGCCGAATAACTCTTTTTTATTCAAATGTAAACTAAAACCATCTAATCTCTGCGAGTTTTGTCTGATGTCAATCGACTCAAATAAACATATGTTTTGGGAATGTAATAGTGTGCAACCATTTTGGTCTGAAATAAAAAAACTTCTACATTCTAGAAGATTGGAACTGTTATCAAATCTATCCTATGAAAATATATCATTCTGCAATGCAAATAATGAAAATTCTAGTAAATCAAAACATGTCATAAACTTCATAATTCTATTAGCAAAATACTTTATTTTCAAGTGTAAATGTAATTCAGAAATACCATCAATTAGCATGTTTAATCTATATCTGAATCAAACTATAAAACTCGAAGAAACCATTGCAACAATTAAAGATAAAATGGAAATGTATGACAATAAATGGAAATACTTTTTCCAGTCAGGAATATGACAAGTCAATTATTACGTGTTACCCATTTATTAGCATAAAAACCGTCAAATATAAACACATTCATAAGGGTATGGATATATATAATACAGTGTCAATTATACACCATATACTCCCCTCATTGTCATATTGAAATCTAAAAATACTTAAATGAACACAGAATATACAATATAATATATAAGGATCCATCCTATCTCCATCCCACTATATATCTTTATCCTTGTCTATCAGTGTCCCCTACACCAATCCCCAACGATAGCTACCCATATTACTACACATATCAATCATAATGGTTTACATAAATACCTTATATAACCTCTATTTGTCGACATTAATTTTCATGTCTACACTGATCCCATAAACATATTTTTATAGTCCCCCCACAACATATATAAAAACCTCATTTGTTTATAATAATGACTATGCACATACTATATTAAGTAATGCATAACGTTGATACTGTCATGCTATGTACTTATCTGTATATATATTATGTTAATAATACTATGAAATTATGAGGAATAAAAACAAAAATATAAAAAAAAAAAATATACTATTTATTTTATACATTTTACCTCTATTAAGCAGCCACCTGTGATAAGCAGCCAATTCATGTGATGTCCTTGATTGGCTGCTTATGACGGGTTTGACTAAATTTAGATACACGTACAAGATGCTGACAGGCTCTTTCGATACAGTATAAGTTATTCTATATTGTATGCATATTGTATTTTGCAGTTTTGTGCATATTTCTCGAATATATACATCTGATGGTAATGTGTACATACTTAAGGACACACTGCGTTTGCCCAGAATGTGCTGCACACAGACATATTCAAAGGAGCGCATTGTCAGAAATCAAGATTACTGTCTTATAATTCCAATCTTTAATGACAAATTCTAATGACAATTTTCAAGAACTTTCTTCAAATTAACTGATGTATGTGAAATTACCATGCTTTATAAATTACCTGCAAGTGTGGATATTTATTTTACAATCTCATCAATATCTTTGAAATTGGTAATTTACTATCTACAATTTATTATTGTAGCGCGTTCGCTTCAGGTGCGAAATGCCCGGAGTTCGAGCCCCGCTGCAGTCGTTACGATTGTGCCCTTAGGCACGGTATTTAAATTCCACATGGCCTCTTCTTTCTCTCTCTCTCTGGTGGCGATGAATTCCACCAGGAATGATGTCTCGATAGTGATTAATATACGTTGCAATAACTTGTTTCGCAATCTAGCTAAAACAAAGTTGTATAAATTAAACTAACTTTTTACATGTTCTTATGTCCGGCCCACGGAGACTAATTTTGTGTTTATTTAACCATGTGTGTAACGCAGATGTCTCGCGTACATGTTGTTTCAGAGATAGATTAATCATAATCTTTGATACAGTACTATTTGCATAGTCATGTTATTTTACAAATCATAAATGCATGACTCTCCGTCATTTCGAATGTATTAATAGCATTTCACCAAATAAACGTAAGATAATTATTTAAGTACATTGACAAGTAGTTACGATAATCTATATTATTTACACCATATTATGTTACACTAGCCTCGAACAATCATAATGCTAATGACATCCTAATTATGTCATGTATGGATGTGAAATGAGCGAATAAAATGGTTTTCACTTGACTTGACTTGATCAGGTAATTGTCTCTAATATTGTGTTATCAAATACAAAATCTTGTTGCGAGTCTCTCTCTAAATTTTAAATGTCATAATTACTACGCAGTTGGCTGAGGGTGAATAACCTCTATTGAATTTGTTTCACTTAAATTATGAAAACAGATAGCAACCTTAATATTCGAATACATGGGTTGCTTTAAGATATACCGAAAGTCAACACTAATAACCCACCATTTGGCGTGTGTGAGGGTATATATTTTATTTAATAGTCTTTGGAAATAACATGATGAAAGAGTGGCTGAATTTTAATTGTATTGCCTTTATGTCAAAATGTCAAACGGTTTACACAAATGTCATATTTTGATTTGTGAGCGTCTTGCAGCTATTAGATATGGGATATTGTGTTCACCCCTGCATAGAACAACTATATGATGAGCATAGGATCATGTCTTATTGAATGTGTCACGACATTTCGGATGTCAGATGAGCTTTCAATCATTCAATCGAACAAAGCCGAACAGTCCCACAGACATGCCACCCACATGATTACTCCTACAGATACCTGATGAGCATGTCTCAATATCCGTTAGCCTTATTGAATGTGTCACGACATTTCGGATGTGAGATGAGCTTTTAATCTAATGTTGGTAAAACTTACAGTGGTATCATTTTGCTTATATATTCATCATGTTTATATTTGTAATTGTATTCTATATAAACAAGCAATAAAATATGATTAAACTAAGCTTTTAATCAATCAAGCGAACAAAGAGGAATATTCCCCTACACATGCCACATGCGACCCAAATCACATAATTAATATGCTTTCCTATAATTATGCTTTGCTGTAGACGACATGTTCTTATATAAACCCCAGTCATCGTAAACATGTTCACACACTGTGTTTACTGTGTGTGTTACGTTTATTTATCCTCGCTACCGGTTGCCCATATGAGCGACGCCTCCTGAAGAGATTAGTAATTTTAGAGTGTTGGTGTACATCACCAAACACGAGAGACTTAGGTTTAAAGTCCCATCTGAAAGACTGTTAATTTTATTAGCGTCAGACGGGGGATTGAACCTGCGATCCCTGGATTACCAGTCCAGTGTGTTACCACTGGACTGCATGCAGATCCGCCTGTCACTAAGATGGGGTAATGTAATATCTAGGCATACATCGGTATGTCACGTGTTATAACATGCGTGGCATTTCACGTGGTAAGCGCGTTTGGCGTGTTTTACACGCGATGCATTTTCGTTTTACGTGGTACACGTGTTCACGTGCAATTTATTTCGCGCGGTTTACGTGAGACACACTTATAACGAGCATCATGTACGTCTGTCACATGATATGCCACATATAACGTATGTCCACACCGTGTGATTTACCTCGTGGACAAGTGGTTTGTCACGTGTAACGTAGGCCAACACCATACGATTTGCCTCGTGGACAAGTGATTTGTCACGTGTAACGTATGTCCACACCGTGTGATTTACCTCGTGGACAAGTGGTTTGTCACGTGTAACGTAGGCCAACACATACGATGTGCCTCGTGGACAAGTGGTTTGTCACGTATAACGTAGGCCAACACCATACGATTTGCCTCGTGGGTGTCAAGTATTATGTCACCTGTAACTTAGTCCAGCACAATACGATTACCTCACCATAAACAGTTATTTTAGCAATAAGATGTTGATTTGCTAATATGTTTGTTGAAATAGAAGTCGAATATAGATTATACGTTCAAGGTAGTTACAGATGGCGCTCGTTTTGAATATCTAATAAGAATGATTTGAGCTCAGTTTGGTCTACTAGTTCACCCGATGTTCCATATCAAGTTTCATCAAAATTGACCAATTGGTTCATATTGGGAATATTTTCAAGATGGTCACCATATATAGCGGTATTTGGGATTTCATGTCGCAATGAATTTAGCAAAATGTGTTGCATTAGCTGCGCTAAGTACATCAACATAGACGAAGTGAACTGCCGCCATTTAATGCAATGGACGCCAGACGACGGACGATGTGATAGACTCCCCTATGCCAACAGCTCACTCTGAGCATAGTAAATGGTACTGTTTCGACACTGTGCCAACACACATAATTTAATTGAACTACAACCAATTTCATCTAGAAACACGTAATGAAATACATTTATTAATAAACACTATTACGCAATACTTTATATATTAATACAGATTGGTTTTGTAAACGTAGCTGAGAAGGACAATTACCAAGAATTGCTACTGATTGTCCATGCTACCAAATTCAGTCCTGAAGGCCACCCAGGTGAGACGCACATCCTTACACTAATAAACACAACCATTCTCGTTCTGTTATCATGATGATTTCCAATGAATTCGGCTAATATATTAATATAATTGTGTGTGATCTAAACAAAATCATTTTAACTGCCCATGACGGATGCCTCACATCACTACCATGCACAACCACACAACCACTTTTATTAGTGTGAACGTTCGCAATAAAAAAATTCGGTATAGTTTTCAAGCTAGTTTCTGTTTGTTGTGGAATTTATGACAGACAAAACAAATGCATTAGAAATAATTACTTTATAATTATTTTATGATTGTCAGAACATAGCTATACAAAAGTACATTCAACCGCGGAGGAAGACGATTCACGAGCAGTGGGAAAATAAATGATATCTTCCATTGTTTCATTATGGTGAATGATAGCGCCTTCTTTCACTTAGAAAGAAACAATGCTCAATCGGAAAGCATAAAAGAAAAGTGTACCCTTACCGTGCTCTGTATGGCAACGTATCCGTGTGAAATAGCATGCCCTATTCATTTACTCATGTATACATACCATTTCTCTCTCTCTATATATATATATAACTATTTATATGTTACAGTATATGCTTAATGGCTATTATAAATTATATCATTTTTCTTATCACAGAGATCAATGGCCACCATCTCGACTTCTCAAAATGGTGAGTAATGCGATTATATATGACGTAATTAACAAGCAAAGTACGCAGTCGATGCTTCAATTATATATGACGTACTTAACAAGCAAAGTACGCAGTCGATGCGTCAATTATATATGACGTACTTAACAAGCAAAGTACGCAGTCGTTACTTCAATTATATATGTCGTACTTAACACGCAAAGTACGCAGTCGATGCTTCAATTATATATGACGTACTTAACAAGCAAAGTACGCAGTCGATGCGTCAATTATATATGACGTACTTAACAAGCAAAGTACGCAGTCGTTACTTCAATTATATATGTCGTACTTAACACGCAAAGTACGCAGTCGATGCTTCAATTATATATGACGTACTTAACAAGCAAAGTACGCAGTCGATGCGTCAATTATATATGACGTACTTAACAAGCAAAGTACGCAGTCGTTACTTCAATTATATATGTCGTACTTAACACGCAAAGTACGCAGTCGATGCTTCAATTATATATGTCAGTTATTAACAAGCAAAGTACGCAGTCGTTACTTCAATTATACATGACGTACTTAACAAGCAAAGTACGCAGTCGATGCTTCAATTATATATGTCGTACTTAACAAACAAAGTACGCAGTCGTAAACTTCAATTATATATGACGTACTTAACAAGCAAAGTCAATTATACATGACGTACTTAACAAGCAAAGTACGCAGTCGTTACTTCAATTATATATGACGTACTTAACACGCAAAGTACGCAGTCGTAAACTTCAATTATATATGACGTACTTAACAAGCAAAGTACTCAGTCGATGCTTCAAGTATTGATGACGTATTTAATAAGCAAAGTACTCAGTCGATGCTTCAATTATAGATGACGTATTTAACAAGCCAATCACGGAGTCGGTGCTTCAATTATATTATGAAGTACTTAACACGCACAGTACGCAGTCGATGCTTCAATTACTGATATGAACGAACAGAAAGGTGACCAACTGATAAATGCTGATTTGAAATGACACGCGTAATCATATTACATGTATAGAGGATATTTGTTTGTTTTGAGTGAATATGGAATATATATCACTTCAAAGTGCGTAGCGCTCGTGAACATATTTGAAATTTTCTCACTTCGAAGTGAGATATATTCCATATTCACTCAAAACAAACAAATTTTCTTTTTATTTTATGCTAATTGATGAAAAACAAACACAAAATGAAGAAATTAAAATAGCTGGCCGTCGTGTTTTTGCGCGGATGAATACATTGACGACTATACGTCGTGAGTCGATACACAAATCGAGACATTGTCAGTTGTATTTCGCTTTTGATTTGCTTCATAACAAAAACAACAATACAGGTAAAGAGTGTCATTGAAGCCAGGTAAACGGTGAAAATTAATTGACACGTGTGAAACGGTGCAAGAATAGTGTATTGGGAAGGGAGATAATAAATAAAGTAGTCCGGCAAAATACAGTGAGTGATATGCAGTGAGATATGGATTATATCTCACTGATAGAACACTGTAATACATCAATTAGCATAAAATAAATATCCTTTATTTATTATTATAATATTTGTATTTCTGTTATTTATAGGCGAATGAAACGCTGCTTGGAGTTAATGTGTAGGAATTAACTACACATGCTGTACTGGGCAGTTGTAGTGTTTTATTATTGCAGATTAAAACAATTTATATATGTTCTTTTTTTATACTTTTTGGAACAAAATAACAAGTCATGTTAGAATTAAGAATAACACGGTAGACGTTGATTAGCCGGAAAATGATGGAATGAATGTGCGGGGTAACGGCGCATCTGATCATGATCTATGTTGTTTGCTATTCAGCCAAGTGTTTTAGCACCGCTACTTGCATAGCAAACAGCATAGACCCTGATCAGATGGTACGCTACAGCATAGTGTCTACTGTGAATAAAAAATACTTGCGTAAATAAAGAAGATTGAAACACAAGCATACTCTGCTATTCTAGGTTTTCCTTTGAGATTAGTCGCAGAGGAGAAATACTGAATGTGTATCATCCGCCAGATGAGGAGGACGAAGTTATGAAGTTGAAGAAAGGGTTTGCTGGTATGCTATCGGCAAAGCTGCACCACCGTGAAGAGGTACCACGTCACAGTCTAACTGACGTCATGATTATTGATTATTATTAATCATTAATACTAATACTATCGGTGTTGTATAAACATTCCTAAAACACTTTCGTGACGTCATACCTTTAACAATGTGTACTAGCAGTACACTATTATTAATATTGACTACTGTCAATAGGCCATACTATTATATTAAATCCTACACGTAAATGTACGAAATTAACAATTGTAATTAGTACGATCTTGTTATATAAGTGTGTGTTTTAAGCTAGATATAAGCCTCATACGGATCCAATATGTAAAATATTGGCACTGGTTCGGCTATACGCGCCTAATCCTATAAAATTGTCACTTTCGTACGTTTGCGCATATTATTTAATATAATACTCTGCCGTTTGAAAGCAGTTCAATATTAATAATAATGGACCGTTAGTACAAAGGTATGACATATTAATACATGATAGAGCAAATACATGTATACTATCTTCAAGAATGTACTGTGGTTCTGTGCAAGCATCTGGTTGACATTACTGTATATATACAAAGATCATAGCGTTCTATGGCATGCCATAGTACGAGCACGTATCCGTTCTTATACATAAATGTACATTTGTAATATTCATATGTTTGCGTATGAATATATATAGTTTCATTTCAGATCGAACATGATGGATATCTACATGATAGCTGGAGATATAAAACAGTTGAATTTGGAAGAGAAGGTACATTACATGTCAGCACAGTAAACCAAGCACTAAATTAGACAAACTTCATAGACCTAGACATCTATTATTATTATTATTATTATATACCACACTTATATAGCGCTCTTTTCATCTAAATATAAAACGTTCAAAAGCGCTTTACAGCCTAAAATATCACAAATATTGATAAAAACTTCCACATACAAT
>CM026387.1:57058740-57088995 GCA_014843695.1 Archivesica marissinica
TGCTATACAGGTAATCACCCACTGTGTGTTGCTATACAGGTAATCACCCACTGTGTTGCTATACAGGTAATCACCCACTGTGTGTTGCTATACAGGTAATCACCCACTGTGTTTTGCTATACAGGTAATCACCCACTGTGTTTTGCTATACAGGTAATCACCCACTGTGTGTTGCTATACAGGTAATCACCCACTGTGTGTTGCTATACAGGTAATCACCCACTGTGTTTTGCTATACAGGTAATCACCCACTGTGTGTTGCTATACAGGTAATCACCCACTGTGTTTTGCTATACAGGTAATCACCCACTGTGTGTTGCTATACAGGTAATCACCCACTGTGTGTTGCTATACAGGTAATCACCCACTGTGTGTTGCTATACAGGTAATCACCCACTGTGTGTTGCTATACAGGTAATCACCCACTGTGTGTTGCTATACAGGTAATCACCCACTGTGTTGCTATACAGGTAATCACCCACTGTGTTTTGCTATACAGGTAATCACCCACTGTGTTTTGCTATACAGGTAATCACCCACTGTGTGTTGCTATACAGGTAATCACCCACTGTGTGTTGCTATACAGGTAATCACCCACTGTGTTTGCTATACAGGTAATCACCCACTGTGTGTTGCTATACAGGTAATCACCCACTGTGTGTTGCTATACAGGTAATCACCCACTGTGTTTTGCTATACAGGTAATCACCCACTGTGTGTTGCTATACAGGTAATCACCCACTGTGTGTTGCTATACAGGTAATCACCCACTGTGTGTTGCTATACAGGTAATCACCCACTGTGTGTTGCTATACAGGTAATCACCCACGGTGTTGCTATACAGGTAATCACCCACTGTGTGTTGCTATACAGGTAATCACCCACTGTGTGTTGCTATACAGGTAATCACCCACTGTGTGTTGCTATACAGGTAATCACCCACTGTGTTTGCTATACAGGTAATCACCCACTGTGTTTTGCTATACAGGTAATCACCCACTGTGTGTTGCTATACAGGTAATCACCCACTGTGTTGTATACAGACACCTGTGTTGCTATACAGGTAATCACCCACTGTGTGTTGCTATACAGGTAATCACCCACTGTGTTGCTATACAGGTAATCACCCACTGTGTGTTGCTATACAGGTAATCACCACTGTGTTTTGCTATACAGGTAATCACCCACTGTGGTTGCTATACAGGTAATCACCCACTGTGTGTTGCTATACAGGTAATCACCCACTGTGTTTGCTATACAGGTAATCACCCACTGTGTTGCTATACAGGTAATCACCCACTGTGTGTTGCTATACAGGTAATCACCCACTGTGTGTTGCTATACAGGTAATCACCCACTGTGTGTTGCTATACAGGTAATCACCCACTGTGTTGATATACAGGTAATCACCCACTGTGTTGCTATACAGGTAATCACCCACTGTGTTGATATACAGGTAATCACCCACTGTGTTGCTATACAGGTAATCACCCACTGTGTTGCTATACAGGTAATCACCCACTGTGTGTTGCTATACAGGTAATCACCCACTGTCTGGATATACAGGTAATCACCCACTGTGTTGCTATACAGGTAATCACCCACTGTGTTGCTATACAGGTAATCACCCACTGTGTGTTGCTATACAGGTAATCACCCACTGTGTTTTGCTATACAGGTAATCACCCACTGTGTGTTGCTATACAGGTAATCACCCACTGTGTTTTGCTATACAGGTAATCACCCACTGTGTTTTGCTATACAGGTAATCACCCACTGTGTTTTGCTATACAGGTAATCACCCACTGTGTGTTGCTATACAGGTAATCACCCACTGTGTGTTGCTATACAGGTAATCACCCACTGTGTGTTGCTATACAGGTAATCACCCACTGTGTTTTGCTATACAGGTAATCACCCACTGTGTTTTGCTATACAGGTAATCACCCACTGTGTGTTGCTATACAGGTAATCACCCACTGTGTGTTGCTATACAGGTAATCACCCACTGTGTGTTGCTATACAGGTAATCACCCACTGTGTGTTGCTATACAGGTAATCACCCATTGTGTTGCTATACAGGTAATCACCCACTGTGTGTTGCTATACAGGTAATCACCCACTGTGTTGCTATACAGGTAATCACCCACTGTGTGTTGCTATACAGGTAATCACCCACTGTGTTTTGCTATACAGGTAATCACCCACTGTGTTTTGCTATACAGGTAATCACCCACTGTGTGTTGCTATACAGGTAATCACCCACTGTGTTTTGCTATACAGGTAATCACCCACTGTGTGTTGCTATACAGGTAATCACCCACTGTGTGTTGCTATACAGGTAATCACCCACTGTGTGTTGCTATACAGGTAATCACCCACTGTGTGTTGCTATACAGGTAATCACCCACTGTGTGTTGCTATACAGGTAATCACCCACTGTGTGTTGCTATACAGGTAATCACCCACTGTGTGTTGCTATACAGGTAATCACCCACTGTGTGTTGCTATACAGGTAATCACCCACTGTGTGTTGCTATACAGGTAATCACCCATTGTGTTGCTATACAGGTAATCACCCACTGTGTTGCTATACAGGTAATCACCCACTGTGTTTGCTATACAGGTAATCACCCACTGTGTTTTGCTATACAGGTAATCACCCACTGTGTGTTGCTATACAGGTAATCACCCACTGTGTTGCTATACAGGTAATCACCCATTGTGTTGCTATACAGGTAATCACCCACTGTGTGTTGCTATACAGGTAATCACCCACTGTGTGTTGCTATACAGGTAATCACCCACTGTGTGTTGCTATACAGGTAATCACCCACTGTGTGTTGCTATACAGGTAATCACCCACTGTGTGTTGCTATACAGGTAATCACCCACTGTGTGTTGCTATACAGGTAATCACCCACTGTGTTGCTATACAGGTAATCACCACTGTGTTGCTATACAGGTAATCACCCACTGTGTGTTGCTATACAGGTAATCACCCACTATGTGTTGATATACAGGTAATCACCCACTGTGTTGCTATACAGGTAATCACCCACTGTGTGTTGCTATACAGGTAATCACCCACTGTGTGTTGCTATACAGGTAATCACCCACTGTGTGTTGCTATACAGGTAATCACCCACTGTGTGTTGCTATACAGGTAATCACCCACTGTGTGTTGCTATACAGGTAATCACCCACTGTGTGTTGCTATACAGGTAATCACCCACTGTGTATTGCTATACAGGAAATCACCCATTGTGTGTTGCTATACAGGTAATCACCCACTGTGTGTTGCTATACAGGTAATCACCCACTGTGTTTTGCTATACAGGTAATCACCCACTGTGTGTTGCTATACAGGTAATCACCCACTGTGTGTTGCTATACAGGTAATCACCCACTGTGTGTTGCTATACAGGTAATCACCCTTGTTTGCTCAGGTAATCACCCACTGTGTGTTGCTATACAGGTAATCACCCACTGTGTGTGCTATACAGGTAATCACCCACTGTGTTTTGCTATACAGGTAATCACCCACTGTGTTTTGCTATACAGGTAATCACCCACTGTGTGTTGCTATACAGGTAATCACCCACTGTGTTTTGCTATACAGGTAATCACCCAATGTGTGTTGCTATACAGGTAATCACCCACTGTGTATTGCTATACAGGAGATCACCCATTGTGTTACTATACAGGTAATCACCCACTGTGTGTTGCTATACAGGTAATCACCCACTGTGTGTTGCTATACAGGAGACCACCCATTGTGTGTTGCTATACAGGTAATCACCCACTGTGTGTCGCTATACAGGTAATCACTCACTGTGTGTTGCTATACAGGTAATCAACCACTGTGTTTTGATATACAGGTAATCACCCACTGTGTTTTGCTATACAGGTAATCACCCACTGTGTGTTGCTATACAGGTAATCACCCACTGTGTGTTGATATACAGGTAATCACCCACTGTGTTGCTATACAGGTAATCACCCACTGTGTGTTGCTATACAGGTAATCACCCACTGTGTTGCTATACAGGTAATCACCCACTGTGTTGCTATACAGGTAATCACCCACTGTGTGTTGCTATACAGGTAATCACCCACTGTGTGTTGCTATACAGGTAATCACCCACTGTGTGTTGCTATACAGGTAATCACCCACTGTGCTTGCTATACAGGTAATCACCCAATGTGTGTTGATATACAGGTAATCACCCACTGTGTGTTGCTATACAGGTAATCACCCACTGTGTTTTGCTATACAGGTAATCACCCACTGTGTGTTGCTATACAGGTAATCACCCACTGTGTGTTGCTATACAGGTAATCACCCACTGTGTGTTGCTATACAGGTAATCACCCACTGTGTGTTGCTATACAGGTAATCACCCACTGTGTGTTGCTATACAGGTAATCACCCACTGTGTGTTGCTATACAGGTAATCACCCACTGTGTGTTGCTATACAGGTAATCACCCACTGTGTTTTGCTATACAGGTAATCACCCACTGTGTGTTGCTATACAGGTAATCACCCACTGTGTTGCTATACAGGTAATCACCCACTGTGTGTTGCTATACAGGTAATCACCCACTGTGTTTTGCTATACAGGTAATCACCCACTGTGTTTTGCTATACAGGTAATCACCCACTGTGTGTTGCTATACAGGTAATCACCCACTGTGTGTTGCTATACAGGTAATCACCCACTGTGTGTTGCTATACAGGTAATCACCCACTGTGTTTGCTATACAGGATCACCCATGTTACAGGTAATCACCCACTGTGTGTTGCTATACAGGTAATCACCCACTGTGTTGCTATACAGGTAATCACCCACTGTGTTTTGCTATACAGGTAATCACCCACTGTGTTTTGCTATACAGGTAATCACCCACTGTGTTTTGCTATACAGGTAATCACCCACTGTGTGTTGCTATACAGGTAATCACCCACTGTGTTTTGCTATACAGGTAATCACCCACTGTGTGTTGCTATACAGGTAATCACCCACTGTGTTTTGCTATACAGGTAATCACCCACTGTGTGTTGCTATACAGGTAATCACCCACTGTGTGTTGCTATACAGGTAATCACCCACTGTGTGTTGCTATACAGGTAATCACCCACTGTGTGTTGCTATACAGGTAATCACCCACTGTGTGTTGCTATACAGGTAATCACCCACTGTGTGTTGCTATACAGGTAATCACCCACTGTGTGTTGCTATACAGGTAATCACCCACTGTGTGTTGCTATACAGGTAATCACCCACTATGTGTTGATATACAGGTAATCACCCACTGTGTTGCTATACAGGTAATCACCCACTGTGTGTTGCTATACAGGTAATCACCCACTGTGTGTTGCTATACAGGTAATCACCCACTGTGTGTTGCTATACAGGTAATCACCCACTGTGTGTTGCTATACAGGTAATCACCCACTGTGTGTTGCTATACAGGTAATCACCCACTGTGTGTTGCTATACAGGTAATCACCCACTGTGTGTTGCTATACAGGAGATCACCCATTGTGTGTTGCTATACAGGTAATCACCCACTGTGTGTTGCTATACAGGTAATCACCCACTGTGTGTTGCTATACAGGTAATCACCCACTGTGTGTTGCTATACAGGTAATCACCCACTGTGTTGCTATACAGGTAATCACCCACTGTGTGTTGCTATACAGGTAATCACCCACTGTGTTTTGCTATACAGGTAATCACCCACTGTGTTTTGCTATACAGGTAATCACCCACTGTGTGTTGCTATACAGGTAATCACCCACTGTGTTTTGCTATACAGGTAATCACCCACTGTGTGTTGATATACAGGTAATCACCCACTGTGTGTTGCTATACAGGTAATCACCCACTGTGTGTTGCTATACAGGTAATCACCCACTGTGTGTTGCTATACAGGTAATCACCCACTGTGTGTTGCTATACAGGTAATCACCCACTGTGTGTTGCTATACAGGTAATCACCCACTGTGTGTTGCTATACAGGTAATCACCCACTGTGTTGCTATACAGGTAATCACCCACTGTGTGTTGCTATACAGGTAATCACCCACTGTGTGTTGCTATACAGGTAATCACCCACTGTGTTGCTATACAGGTAATCACCCACTGTGTGTTGCTATACAGGTAATCACCCACTGTGTGTTGCTATACAGGTAATCACCCACTGTGTGTTGCTATACAGGTAATCACCCACTGTGTGTTGCTATACAGGTAATCACCCACTGTGTGTTGCTATACAGGTAATCACCCACTGTGTGTTGCTATACAGGTAATCACCCACTGTGTGTTGCTATACAGTAGACCACCCATTGTGTGTTGCTATACAGGTAATCACCCACTGTGTGTCGCTATACAGGTAATCACTCACTGTGTGTTGCTATGCAGGTAATCACCCACTGTGTTTTGATATACAGGTAATCACCCACTGTGTTTTGCTATACAGGTAATCACCCACTGTGTGTTGCTATACAGGTAATCACCCACTGTGTGTTGCTATACAGGTAATCACCCACTGTGTTTTGCTATACAGGTAATCACCCACTGTGTGTTGCTATACAGGTAATCACCCACTGTGTGTTGCTATACAGGTAATCACCCACTGTGTTTTGCTATACAGGTAATCACCCACTGTGTGTTGCTATACAGGTAATCACCCACTGTGTGTTGCTATACAGGTAATCACCCACTGTGTGTTGCTATACAGGTAATCACCCACTGTGTATTGCTATACAGGTAATCACCCACTGTGTGTTGCTAAACAGGAGACCACCCATTGTGTGTTGCTATACAGGTAATCACCCACTGTGTGTCGCTATACAGGTAATCACTCACTGTGTGTTGCTATGCAGGTAATCAACCACTGTGTTTTGCTATACAGGTAATCACCCACTGTGTTTTGCTATACAGGTAATCACTCCCTGTGTTTTGCTATACATGTAATCACTCACTGTGTTGCTATTCATGTAATCACTCACTGTGTTGCTATACAGGTAATCACCCACTGTGTGTTGCTATACATGTAATCACTCACTGTGTTTTGCTATACAGGTAATCACCCACGGTGTGTTGCTATACAGGTAATCACCCACTGTGTTGATATACAGGTAATCACCCACTGTGTTGCTATACAGGTAATCACCCACTGTGTTGATATACAGGTAATCACCCACTGTGTTGCTATACAGGTAATCACCCACTGTGTGTTGCTATACAGGTAATCACCCACTGTGTGTTGCTATACAGGTAATCACCCACTGTGTTGCTATACAGGTAATCACCCACTGTGTTTTGCTATACAGGTAATCACCCACTGTGTGTTGCTATACAGGTAATCACCCACTGTGTGTTGCTATACAGGTAATCACCCACTGTGTTTTGCTATACAGGTAATCACCCACTGTGTGTTGCTATACAGGTAATCACCCACTGTGTGTTGCTATACAGGTAATCACCCACTGTGTGTTGCTATACAGGTAATCACCCACTGTGTGTTGCTATACAGGTAATCACCCACTGTGTGTTGCTATACAGGTAATCACCCACTGTGTGTTGCTATACAGGTAATCACCCACTGTGTGTTGCTATACAGGTAATCACCCACTGTGTTTTGCTATACAGGTAATCACCCACTGTGTGTTGCTATACAGGTAATCACCCACTGTGTGTTGCTATACAGGTAATCACCCACTGTGTGTTGCTATACAGGTAATCACCCACTGTGTTTTGCTATACAGGTAATCACCCACTGTGTTTTGCTATACAGGTAATCACCCACTGTGTTTTGCTATACAGGTAATCACCCACTGTGTGTTGCTATACAGGTAATCACCCACTGTGTGTTGCTATACAGGTAATCACCCACTGTGTGTTGCTATACAGGTAATCACCCACTGTGTTTTGCTATACAGGTAATCACCCACTGTGTTTTGCTATACAGGTAATCACCCACTGTGTGTTGCTATACAGGTAATCACCCACTGTGTTTTGCTATACAGGTAATCACCCACTGTGTGTTGCTATACAGGTAATCACCCACTGTGTTGCTATACAGGTAATCACCCACTGTGTGTTGCTATACAGGTAATCACCCACTGTGTGTTGCTATACAGGTAATCACCCACTGTGTGTTGCTATACAGGTAATCACCCACTGTGTTGCTATACAGGTAATCACCCACTGTGTGTTGCTATACAGGTAATCACCCACTGTGTGTTGCTATACAGGTAATCACCCACTGTGTTGCTATACAGGTAATCACCCACTGTGTGTTGCTATACAGGTAATCACCCACTGTGTGTTGCTATACAGGTAATCACCCACTGTGTGTTGCTATACAGGTAATCACCCACTGTGTGTTGCTATACAGGTAATCACCCACTGTGTATTGCTATACAGGAAATCACCCATTGTGTGTTACTATACAGGTAATCACCCACTGTGTGTTGCTATACAGGTAATCACCCACTGTGTGTTGCTATACAGGAGACCACCCATTGTGTGTTGCTATACAGGTAATCACCCACTGTGTGTCGCTATACAGGTAATCACTCACTGTGTGTTGCTATGCAGGTAATCAACCACTGTGTTTTGATATACAGGTAATCACCCACTGTGTTTTGCTATACAGGTAATCACCCACTGTGTGTTGCTATACAGGTAACCACCCACTGTGTGTTGCTATACAGGTAATCACCCACTGTGTTTTGCTATACAGGTAATCACCCACTGTGTGTTGCTATACAGGTAATCACCCACTGTGTGTTGCTATACAGGTAATCACCCACTGTGTGTTGCTATACAGGTAATCACCCACTGTGTTTTGCTAAACCACACGATTAAAAATAATCTATATCACGCTAATCCTAAGTATTATTTCATTCCAAACTTCAACTTAATTAATCTCTTAATCCTACAAATATACACTAACCATATATTTGCAAAGTACACGCATTACTTAAGAATAAAGGCGAAACTTTATAACTGTTAAAAATTCGTTGTTGCAAGTTATATATATATTATTAAAATTAAAATAAAATAATAATAAATAACTAATTAAAACATATTACTGATCTGTAAATATTATGTTCAGTCTTGGATTGTGAAGAATTGGAAAGGTAAGTTTGCTATATACAAGAGCTTTTAAGACAAACGATCGTCAAATGTACAAGTGTGTGGCATTGACTAGCTTAATTGGAGCCGTTACGATTGTGCCCTTAGGCAAGGCATTTAAATTCTCTCTCCCTCGTGGCGATGAATTCCATAAGGAATGAGGTCTCGAGAGTGATTTATATAAGTTGAAATAACTTGTTTCGCACTCGAGCTAAAATAAATGTGTATAAACTAAGCTAAGCTTAATAATAGCCATCACGAATTTCTTTATATTACATGAATGCACACACGTGTAATATAAGAAATCGAATCTCGCGAATAATAAGTTAATAACACTATCAAATCACGTGTTTACAAACAAACAATGACGAATAGTTGATTTTTAAGTTGAAATAAAATGTTATATTTATGGGGAACTACTTGTACATGTATAATATTATATACTCAATAATATTAAGTAAATGTCGTGTCAAAAATGGTATTATGTTCGCATGTGTGTGTTTTACGTTTATTTATCGTCGCTACCGGTTGCCCATATGGGCGACGCCTTCTGAAGAGATTAGTCATTTTAGATTGTTGGGGGATAGTGCAATGATACAGACAGAGACCCATTCCAGAGTATCCTCTGGTTCCTTTACGTGCACGGTGTAAAGCACTGACACGAAACCTCGGTTTAACGTCCCATCTGCAAGATTGTTAATTTTAGTATGGTCAGACGGAGTATGGAACCTGATTTTGATTGCAAATAAAATGTATACCGTTTTGTTGTGTCTTTATTATGCGCTGTGTTTTGGTCAATGAATAACTTCTTTCCTCAACCTGGAACCCTTCCGAACCGATACTTTCGCCCTGGACACTTCGACCCTAAAAGTTTAGTTTAAACTTAATTTATTTTACAACGATTGCAAAGCAAGTTTTAACAACTTATATTAATCACTCTCTTTGGCACAGATGAAAGCGTAAATGTGGTCATTCATGTGGGAGGAAACCGGAGTACCCGGTGAAAACCCACCTGTCCGATCTGGCGACCACCTTACCATCTCACATACTTCCCGGTCCGAGGATCGAACTCGGGTTGCATTGGTGAGAAGCGAGCGCGCTTCGGCCCTAAGACATTGCGGCCAACAGATACTTCCGCCCTGGACATTTCGGCCCTAAGACATTACGGTCAACACATACTTCTAACCCTGGACACTTCGGCCCTAAGACATTACGGCCAATATATACTTCCGCTCTGGATATGTCGGTCCTAAGACATTGCGGCCAACACATACTTCTGCCCTGGACATTTCGGCCCTAAGACATTACGCTCAACACATACTTCTAACCCTGGACACTTCGGCCCTAAGATATTACGGCCAATAGATACTTCCGCTCTGGACATGTCGGTCCTAAGACATTGCGGCCAATAGATACTTCCGCTCTGGACACTTCGGCCCTAAGACAGTACGGCCAATAGATACGTCCGCCCTGGACACTTCGGCCCTAAGACATTACGGCCAATAGATACTTCCGCCCTGGACACTTCGACCCTAAGACATTACGGCCAATACTACTTCCGCCCTGGATACTTCGACCCTAAGACATTACGATCAACAGATACTTCAGCTCTGAAAAACGCAGACGGGTCGGTCCACACGTTTTAGCAACATATATATTATATATTTCCACATTGATGGCATGTTTTCATTGTACCCCTGTACTCAATAATGTATTGCCATAAACTGTCTGCACGAAACATTGCATACTTTAATACCCTCTGTTTCCGTGTTCTCATGGTTTCTTAAACTATTTCGGCGGACATCTAGATAGAAGAGTATATACAATACACAATGTAGTTGATACGAGTACAGTTAAACCTGCCTTAAGCAAGCAGCCAAGCGAATCACCAAAAGTGTCTGCTTAGCACAGGTGGCTGTTTAATTGAAGTCAAATGTATAATGATGCAGCATATTGGGAATCTGGTGGCTTAATACCGGTTGGCTGCTTAATGGGGGATGACCACTAACTCATGTTTGACTGTATGCATAATACGCAATATAGTTGATGCGAGTATACGAACGTACTTTATATTGCCTAGAAGAAGATCACAGAGCACAACATATCCATTGATTGGGGGTTTCCCTATACCCGCTATTCACATGTGGCATTCTTCCTAGTATAACCATTGTTTGGCATATAGTGAATAAAGAACATATTTATTTCACAGATTACGTCTTTAGATGTACCAAGGCCTGCTTGTGACCCAGAACACAAACCGGGCATTTTGAAAGGTCAGATTAGGATTTCCCTTGTATCATATCTCGGAAGTAAACAGTTCATTAGACCTCCTGGCAATGGGCAAACCACTACCTCATATCAGTTCGAACTTCCTCAATGGACCAACATGGAATCCCAAAAAGGCGACGGCTAGAGTCGGGAATAGAAGATCGTCCAAAAACTCCATTGATGGAAAGTAAGTCAATTAAACATAGCATTATATACTTAAAGGATATAAGTTGCAATAGTCTGAAATATTGTTTATCAGATCGACACGACAGTGTTACAGCTGGGATAATGATATAAGCGATATGGATGGTGTACTATCCAAATATCCATATCATTAATTAATGGCGGCCATAATGGCGGCCATTACGTTTCAAATGTGTCTAATCCAAAGCACTACATACGTTTCAAATGTGTCTAGTCCAAACACTACATACGTTTCAAATGTGTCTAGTCCAAACACTACATACGTTTCAAATGTGTCTAGTCCAAAGCACTACATACGTTTCAAATGTGTCTTGTCCAAAGCACTACATACGTTTCAAATGTGTCTAGTCCAAACACTACATACGTTTCAAATGTGTCTTGTCCAAAGCACTACATACGTTTCAAATGTGTCTAGTCCAAACACTACATACGTTTCAAATGTGTCTAATCCAAAGCACTACATACGTTTCAAATGTGTCTAATCCAAAGCACTACATACGTTTCAAATGTGTCTTGTCGATGGTACGATGGCGATGGTACGATGGTACGATGTCGATGGTACGATGGCACGATGTCGATGGTACGATGTCGATGGTACGATGGCACGATGTCGATGGTACGATGGCACGATGTCGATGGTACGATGTCGATGGTACGATGGCACGATGGCGATGGTACGATGGTACGATGTCGCTGGTACGATGGCACGATGGTACGATGTCGATGGTACGATGGCACGATGATAATAACACATCGTACCATCGTACCATCGACATCGTACCATCGTACCATCGACATCGTACCATCGTGCCATCGTACCATCGCCTTCCTGATTTCCCTCTATATACCGCGATGGCCCTAACGGAACACCGTAGTAATCACAGGCACTCTGCGTGGACCTAGGACAGTTTAAACTTTATTTATTTTACAACGATTGCGAAGCAAGTTCTAACAACTTATATTAATAACTCTCGTTGGCGCGGATGTGGTCATTCGTGTGGGAGGAAACCGGAGTACCCAGAGAAAACCAACCTGTCCGATCTGGCGACCACCGTACCATCTCGCATGCTTCCCGGTCCGAGGATCGAACCCGGGTTGTATTGGTGAGAAGCGAGTACGTTAACCGGACAGCCTAGGACACAATAACGGAGAACATATGTCTACTAGTATACATGACGGTATTATAATAAATAGTTGTATATGGTGCACAATCATGTTGATATAACACCACTTTGATGGCAATTTTCCAGTTCTGTAGATATATGGGGACGATCTGATCATGGGGGAGGGCTATGTTCGCCTGTAGTGTGTCCTAGGTCCACGCCACGTGCCAGTGCCTGTTATCATGCGATTTCCTCGATTATTTTACGATGTCGTTGACCGTTTCAGAACGTTATACTCAATCTGTTGGGACCACATAGCTAGTCGTGATATGCAGTTTGTTTCTGGTCCAGCGACCCGTCAGAATGGTCAGCCGTCGGTGAATGTGGAACACTTGATTGAGAAAAAATACATAACGAGCAGTCGGTTGTCTAATGCAACGCCAGAGAAGTTTCCTCGCGTAATAATGAAACAGTTTCATCGTGTGTGCGGCAACCCAAACAGCATGTCCTACGGAATGCCGCGGCCACCAACACGAGACAAATTTAAAGAGGTATGTCTTTTTTGAGTTGTGGCCCGCAAGACTTCTAATCCAAAATGCAATGTCGTAAAAAATAATTGTTGCTTACCAACGCTCTATATAGTGGAGCTGATAGGTAAAATGATGTGCACTTTTGGAGGGAAGCGTAATTTTTTGCATATGGTTGGCCAATGTGATGCAGATGCAGAACTGACAGGCAGCACTTTTGACCACATGTCCCTCTTTTTTGAGTGTCCCTTTACATAGCCCCATACCACCATACAAAACAACAGCTGAAAGGGATTTAGCATATGACTGAAGCATGGCTATGATGCTTTTACCAGATAATTTGCTTCCTATATTGTGAAAACGGCGTATGAACATTTCTATGAGTATTATGATACTTTGTGTATATTATTTTGATATGCATTTGAATAATGTGCAATCATTAGGGCTCGAAGCTAAAAGCATTAAGATATTGACTGTGCTCTCCATTATTATTGGCATGTACAAATACACAGATCATGAAATTAACTTCCAACTTCTAGTATTAGACCTGCAATGCAATACAAATCATAACATAGTACATGTGTATATAACTATTAAAAACAAATATGTAAATTTACTGCACTGGAAATAAGTGAATGGGGTACACCTAGTTTCGATATATCGCAGATTTAATCATTCACAACGAAATAAAGAATCCTGCAATTTAGCAATGTATTACTAGCTAATATCACATTGTCCTGCACATTTACACAACTGAGTGCATGGCAGTCTAAACTTAATACATTTATATCTTGTACATCTAACCATTGCATTGACATCGGTTGAGTTTTCTGCATACTTTGCTCGCTTCTGGCAATGCAGACCATAGGGGAGCCCATTAATTTCCATCATTTTTCCAACCCCAATTGGATGGAAGTGGAAGTTCCTGGTTAACTATCAATGTTTGACCCCACACATGACCCCCTTGGTATGCAACCATTTTAGTATGTTCAGTGATGCCTTAGTTGGAGGTATGTTGTCTCTGTCCTTGTGTAAAGAGTTGTAATCTTGCTTTGTTAACTTCCACTAAGACACAATTGCGCTTGTACATAAGGATTGTAAATCTCTCAATAACAGAGCTACTCCTCTTTTAACATTGCTGGGCACTGGGAGAAGCACTGAAAGACTTGTGCAATTTCTGGAATCACTCTCCAGGTCTCCCATACTGTGTTCTTTCCACTACCTTTAAAGGATGAGCATGTATCACAACCTATAAATGCATGGAAGAATGTCAGTGCGAAGTGGACCCAATGTGGCTGCTATTTGATGTGTTGCTATAAAGCGCATGTGACGCCCATGGTCAAACTGTACCCATATAGAACAGTCCTGCAGGACAGCAGATGTTGCTATTGCTAACACAACAACATCTGTGTATGTGGCTACCACTACAAGTCTCCGTTTGCAACTACTGTAAGCATGCTTGCAGTGTAGCAGCAGTCTGGTATCTGACTCTTCATGGTTGCAGGGTTCTAATCCACAGAAAGTGAATCATTGTTATTAACAACAGCTTCATCATCTACAGTTATGATAAGCATCTTGCCCTCAAGAGGTAGGCGTGCATTTGACAGCTCATTAGCAAGGTAATGGAAAAGAGATGTTTTATTGCAGTTAACCCTTAGAAAAGACTGCCAGTTACATGGAGTTCTGTGTCCCCTTGTACTCTCAACGGTTCCCCACCTCCTCGGGTTGATATGGTGTGTGCCTTTAAACTTTCATCTCTGTATATATTCTATACTACATCACATCTGTCACAAGTGTTCATTCTTCTGAGAATGTTTGGAACAAACACATTGTGAGCATAATCATTGAATGTGTTTGGTCTCTCATTGCCTGATTTCGGTTCCAAATCTAAGGCGAGCTGCCATCGATAATTTTAACTTGAACATTACCGGGTGATATCAATTGGGTATCTACCATAGGATCCAGCTGTGTAAGAATATCAGATATACCTTCTGCTTCTCTCATTACCCCATTCTCTGCCAATGAATCGGGCCATGCATGGTTTTCGTGACTGAAAAATGTGTCCATATCACCCTCTCGATTCTGGCAAGATACGTATATACTGTGACAAACATCCAGGCAACTATTCCTCTCAAGGTCTCAAGATACAGAGTGTATTAGCCTTCTCATTGGGCTTTCAGAAGCATCACCAGTAGTCTCTCAAGCTTGATCACTGTCTGTCAGTAAGCAAACTGTGGCTGTGCTTTTGACTGTCCAGTCATTCATTTCCAATGGGCTATACTTATTCTTCTGGTATTGGTCATAAGCTTGTCGTTGTAAAATACAAAGAGCAGCAAGGGAGACTTGATGAAACCACTTGCCTCTTGCTGTATTTGAGCCTTTCTCTAGACCAATGACTCTGCCGTATGTTGTGACCCCAGCAGTGGCCATAATATATGTCCAACCACTTCCCTCTAACCATTTTCCAATTGCAACAATGAAGGTCGTCTCAATATGAAGGCCCCCATCAAAATCGCAAACTTTATTTCACCATACTCATCAGGCCAGGTTCATTGCATTTTCTTTATCAATGGATAAAGACCAACGTCCACAACTATAGGATGTGGCCTTGGTTTAGGTGTTCTGTGGCATTCTTGATCATGCAACATCATGACATAAGAATGTGCGGTTTCTTTAAAAAGAGAGGTAATAGTTGAACTATGGCAGACGGGCGATGTTCCTCAGTTTGTTTGTCTGCATGAAATCCCGACAAAGATATATAGTCAGTTTGGTCGAGCTTTTCCATATGTACCAACTCAGATATTCTATCTATTCATCCTATCTCTTTAGAACCTGTCTCCAGATGTGCAACTTGTACATTAACACTTAGAACACCAGGGTGCTGTGGAGTGTCATTAACACTTAGAACACCAGGGTGTTGTGGAGTGTCATTGGATAAGTGGATTGGGGGATATCAGTGTAATCCATTTGTAATTCAGCAAGTCTTCTCTGATGTGGAACAGTAGCACTTACCTCTAGGATAACCCTCTCTTTAGTTTATACAAATTTATTTAGCTCGATTGCGAAACAAGTTCTTACAACTTATATTAATCACTCTCGAGACCTCATTCTTGATGGAATCCATCGCCACGAGGGAATGGAGAGAGAAGAGGCAACATGGGATTTAAATGCCTTGCCTAAGGGCACAATCGTAATGGCTCCAGCGGGGCGCGAACTCCGGACCGTTCGCACCTGAAGCACTCCAAAGCATTACTATCACAGAAGAAACATACCTTCGAATCATCATTCTCTCTATTTGTACTTATCCTAAGTTTCTTCTTGACAGGCGTTAATATAGAGCTAGGAGGTTCGGCCTTGGCATTTATCTCTTTAGCTCTTGTAATACCTCTGTTACTATATGAAGCTTTGCAATTAGCATGCCATTTCGCGTTGTTCTCTATCAGTCTCAGCAATGCCAGATGAATCATCTTTCTCTCTGTAGGAGGCTCTGCCTTGGCATTTCTCTCATTAACTATTGTAATACCTCTGTTACTATATGAAGTTTTGCAATTAGCATGCCATTTCGCGTTGGTCTTTATCAAAGTCGCAGCATTTCCAGATCCATCTTTAACACGTTCTGTGAGCTCTCTGTCAAAGGGCAATTCACACAGTATATGAGGTATTTGAATGTTATTAGTTAGGGAAATATATCCCGTATTCTTCGTTTGTTCCTCTGTAAATGACTGGATTTTGTAGATGGCCCAATCGGGCTTCAAATTGGCCGAAATTGATGTTCTGCCTACCCCAGAACACTAATCAAGTAGACATCTGCTGAAAGATAAAAAAAATAGCAACGCATATGTTCCTATGTGATTAAAGGAAAAACAAATATCGACAATTTCTAATTTTTATTTCTGAGTATTGGAGACCCCTTAAAGACACGCCGAAATATCAATGGGCGAGTGTCAGAAACTACTGCCTGTCAGACTTTTCATAAACTACATCACTTTAGCTAGCTTTGTGCAAAAAATCAGACTTCCCTCCAAAAGTGAACATGTTGTCCATTTAGTTGCACCTACCAGCTCCACTAATATAGCGTCAAACTTTATTGAAAATGTTCGTTTTTCATTTCATTCACATCAAATATAAATATTGAATTGAAGCATGGAATGAGAGTGTTGCCTAATGTTGGAATCACAAACTATGTGCTACTAATCAAAGAGTGTATACGCTACCAGCCTATCAATAACCATATGCAGAGTCCACAAAGTGCACCTAGAGTTAAGATTGCGCCTCTCTATCTAGTATTGGCGGAGGACAACCCTGGGTGCCTTTTAACACACCCTCAGTGGGATTCGAACCTACAGCTGTGATGGGCAGCTGGTGATTTGAAGCCAACGAGCGTAACATCCGACCTCCGGATAAGACAGTGTTGTCCGGTCTATTGACTTACATGAATATAACAGTCGCAGTCAATGAGAGATATCGGTCAGTTACTGCCCTTGAACATTCCTTAAATGTGTATAGGTGTAAGTGGTTTCCTCTGTTTTTATCGTTGTTTCATGTTCACACACGTTCTCATCTTGTGCGTGTTTTACGTATATTTATCACCACCCGTAGTGCGGGCAGACACACGAATAGCACTATACCGACCTCACGCAAGCCAGCTGAATAGCTTCCGCTCATGAAATAATCCGTCATCCACGGTATGATTCGAACCAGCAGCGGCGAGGGGCAAGTGACTTAAAGTCAACGACCGTAACCACCTGGTCACGGATGCCCAAGAAACAGTTGTATCTAGCCAAATATTATATTTATTCATACTTGTCCATACAAATCATGCATATTACTATCATGTTTATTCTCACGTCAGGTGGTGGATGACATTAAGCGGAAACCAACCGTTGTGAAAATATCCCAATATCCGTCACTCCAGCAACCAGTACATTGTTCTACTTCCGACGAGTTCTGTCAAATACTAGGACCCAGCGCCTGTAACACATGCATAGAAAACACGAACAGGCACATCGGGGAACAACTGCAAGACATGGTTTTTCCTACAATTGATATTACTTCGGACAAACTCATTGCGCCGAAAATTGCAAAATTATTTCGTGACGGGCACCGGCTTCAAGTCCGTAAGAAGCGCTTGCGAGAACTCGGTTTTAATGACGGGTCTGCTGAATTGAGGAGTTTGAGCCGTAGCGAATCCCTTCTCTCCGGTAGTTCTTGCACGAGGTGTAGGAAACCGTTCAACGTTATTAAACTGAATGTAACCGGAAGCCATGGTCAAACAGGCAAATCCCGAAATGAACACTTGTATACGAAAAAGGAGACGAGATTTGCTTAACGTTATCTAATTTGATATGGTGTACACTTTATTTATTTTACAACGATTGCGAAGCAAGTTCTTACAACTTATATTAATCACTCTCGTTGGCGCGGATGAAAGCGTAAATGTGGTCATTCGCGTGGGAGGAAACCGGAGAAAACCCACCTGTCCGATCTGGTGACTAACATGCCATCTCACAGACTTCCCGGTCCGAGGATCGAACCCGGTTTGCATTGGTGAGAAGCGAGCGCGCTAATCAGACAGATATGATTAAACACTAGTGCTAAGCTCTTTTAAAACAACCTCGGCTCATACATCGTACAACTACTTGTACCTACACTCAACCAAATTCCTAACCGATCACCCGATGATTTACGGTATTGGGAGCAAACTAATAACCAAATAATATCAATACATATATCATCTTATTGGTTATATTTTACTACAAATCGTTATGCAATGATTTTCTGTATAATCATTTCTGATAAATATTAAATGAGAATAAGAAACTATTTATATTGTGTGATTAATTTACGTAATTTATTTCATAAGATTTGCACATGTTCACATTCCAAAATGTTCTGTTTCTACCTATATATAGGATTCTAGTTTATACAAATTTATTTTAGCTCGATTGCGAAACAAGTTCTTACAACTTATATTAATCACTCTCGAGACCTCATTCCTGGTGGAATCCATCGCCAAAAGCGTATGTTTTATTAATTGGCTCCAAATATTATAAAATACCAGATGACCGATTAGAAATTTTGTTGAGTGTATATAGAATAAAGAAGATATTATTTCCATATGTATAGTTTTCCATCTTCCGTAAACGTGTAAGGAACAGCACCCCACCCATTATTTGTTTGTCTTTCGGTTTAACGCCTAATCATCAGCTAAGGCCTATGGCGACTATCCAGATATTGGTGGAGGAAGACCCAGGGTGCACATCCGAGCAGTATTTCAGGTTCGGACTCGAACCCTCTACTACAGCTCATAGCCGACCTAATGACCAACTTCAAACACAGTTGCCTCGCCTGCATCTGGCGTGGGGTCAACAGATACGATAAGATTTATTTTGAGACGGCGAGACATATAACATCTGCAACAGTCTGCAAAATGATGCCAGATGAGACTCCATTTAGTAGTAAAACCTGTGTTAGTGATCACCTACATTAAGCAGCCAACCTGTATTAAGCAGCCAGTTTCCAATTCCCAATATATTGCTATATATAAATTTGCCCTCCATTAAGTAGCCACCTGTGCTAAGCACTTGGCTGGCTACTTAGGACATGTTTGACAACTCGGGTTAGCGACACATTTTGGAAATATTAGAAAAGAACACAAAGCTACTTATATATTAATGTATATTTTTTCATTTTATTATAAAAATTACAATTTTGCATTCAATGCAACATTCAAAGTTAATTTCCAAATAACCTCACAAGAAATAATCTTCATACACAAAACATTACAATTATATAACCATACATACAAAGTATAATCATTTTGCACAAAAACGTATATAACTACCGGTAAAGAAAACTGTGTCTTTTTCCCCGTTAACCTAGCGGGAAATAAAAATATTAGCCACATAATTATGCATTACTGACTAAATTGTTTTAAAAAACTTAATGCACTAGTCAAAACTTACACTTAGAGCTAGCCCAAACAATGCACAATAAGTCGTCTCATACAAAAATAGTCCCTGAATACAATATAATTAGTTCCAGAGTTCCAGATGAACACAAATGGGAATGAGAGACATCGGTCAGTTACTGGTGGCCCTGAATACTCCCTAAAAGTATGTAGACATCAGTCAGTTACTGGCCCTGAATACTCCCTAAAAGTATGTAGACATCAGTCAGTTACTGGCCCTGAATACTCCCTAAAAGTATGTAGGTCCTCTTAAGTTGTTTCCTCTGTTTTTATCGTTGTTTCCTTTGCACAAGATGCTATCAATTTTCTTCCACTTTCTCATATTATAATTAGTATGTTACTATATCTCGACAGATATCCTACAGTATAACCAATGGGTAAAACAATCTGTACATTTTTTTATCGATTAAATAACACGATTTGGATAAAATCACATGTATCACAACGCAACATCTGTTAGGGAATAACTGTAAAAACAAAGGATTCCAACTGAAAGGACTGCTATACATTTAGGTATAAACCAGACTTGATCTGCCAAGGGAGGTAATAGAAAAGTCAGCGAAGTTCCTCATTGAAAAAAAGCAGTCTATGGTAGTCTCTTGAGCTAGTTTAACCCATTCAACACCAAGTAACTGACATGGACTGGTGCATGATATTTTCAGACCAATAAATGAATAAGAAAATTACATTTGGACCAGTTCATTTATCAAGTGGTAATTTTTGTTTAAAAATAGTAATATTACTGGCAAAAAGTGCAGATCCTGATGAGACGGCTCGTCACGAGCCGGCTCATCTGGATCTACACTTTTTGTAAGCCTATTGAGAGGTCTGTGGTGTTGAAAGGGTTAACTATTACAGTGTAATCTGTGTTCATGACCACATCAAAATAAAGACCTCCAAAGATCACTAATTTGATCACTGCCACAAAGTGGTTATGGTTGGTGACTTGCCCCTCACAACTGTAAGTTTGAATCCTACTGGGAATACAGGGATTTCATGTGAGGAAGCTACCCAGCTGCCTTGCGATAGGTCGGTGGTTCTGTAGTAGGGTCCGTTTTAGCCTCCATACTTTAAACCAGTTATTCCTTGTAGATATACACAATGTGTAATGGTCAGTGAGACACAACCATGCATAGCGAGTTTTAACTCAAGGATACGTGTGTGAGCAACATGTAGTGTGGTATTCCAATGCAGTCATTTCCAATATCGTATGATAGTCAGACGTCTTTTTATGAAGAGAGCATTTTATTATATAGTTATAGAGAATAGAACCATACCATAGAAGTCTTCAAACGTGTTATTCAGGTATATAATTATAGATATGCGTGAGATATTGAATTGGTTGATTTGTACGCTGTAGTACTGGGTTCATTATGTTGTACAGTTCTAACAAGGTGCCTGTAATATACTGTTTGGTGCACCCTGTGATTTCCTCCACCTATTACAGCTGGAGAGTTGCCGTATGATCCAAGCTGTACGTGCGACTTTAAAGCCAAACAAACAAATATGACCTCCCATTAACTCTTTCACTGCCAATGTCGCATAAAAACGACGTTGCAAAATGCAGAGAACCCGATCAGGCTATATGCTGATTGCTCTACAGACAGTGCAGCTGAAGCAACTGTCAGCGTAGCAAACAACATAGAACCCGATCAGGCTATATGCTGATTGCTCTACAGACAGTGCAGCTGAAGCACCTGTCAGCGTAGCAAACAACATAGATCCTGATCAGACGTGGCATTAAACCGCGGCTGATCTGGATCTATGTTGCTTGAATTTATTCGTCGCTGAAATAGTTAAGACATTATCAACGAATCTTTACCTCCAAAATAGAGAGCACCACTCAATGAAGGCAACTTTACTCCATTCCCGATTCCGTGCATGGTCTTATACACATTTTGAATGTACATGAAGATAATTATTTACATGTATACTGTATACCAGGGTTCATTCTAGGTCAGAATTTTTGGGAGAAGTGAGAAAGCACATGATCGCTTCCTTAAATGGTGTTCTTTAATATACTTCTGCAAAATAGGGTTAAAATGCACAGTACAACCATTAAATACAACATTTGAATAGAAGGAGTGCTTTATAATGGGCCAGTGTAACTTACTAGACAAAATTTTGTTTGAAAATCGTAAAAACCAAAATATATCTTTTTTTAAAAAAATTTTTTAGGGAGAAGTGGGGCCTCTAGAGGGCGAAGTCAGGGTCCCTAAGGGCGACGATTTCGCCCACATCGCCCTCTAGAATGATCCCTGTATACATATATCAATGACACTTGTTTTGCATAGAAAAACATTTGCTCATCATTCTAAAAATGAGTGTTCTAACATAGTATAACATTGTACCATACATTGAGAGACATTGGTCCGTTACCTCCCCCTGAATACTAGGAGAATATATCCTCATAATTACTAGTAGTTTCCTCTGTTTTTATCATTGTTTCCTTTGCCCAACATGCTACCAATTTTCATCCATTTTCTCATCTTAATAGTTATTAAACTATATCCAATGGATACGTTACTGTAAACTATTTCTACCAATTAATTAACATGATTTTAATCAGATCATATTTATCATACACCGCAACATCTGGTTAGGGAACAACAGAAAAAACAAAGGAATCCAACTAAGAGGACCAATATACATTTTGGGATAAATCACACTTGATCAGATCATCTGCCAAGGGGAGGTAATAGAACAACCAGTGAAGTCACTCATTGAGCAGACAAGAGAAGGTACATGCACAGACGGACAGATATAGTTTACAAAAAAATTACGAACACAAGTTTTCCATTACATTTACAGCATAGATAGAACAAAATCTTTCTTAAAGACATAGTACTGTTCAACAGGTTGTCATAATTTCTAAAAAACACTTGCTATCATACAATTGTATTCACTCAGTCAAACCTGTCTATAAAGGCCACCCTCGGGAATGTCAAAAAGTGGCCTTTGTTGGCAGATGGCCTCTCAATAGATGGTTAAAATGCATTGAAAATGGCTCAACGCGAGAGAAAAATGGTGGTCTTTAGAGACAGGTTTTTCATATGCGGCCTTGATTCGGAGGTGACCTTTAGCACAGGTTTGACTGTATTATAATTAATGAAATGTTGCATATGCTTTTTATCATTTCTAGTGAATTTAGATAATCTTATTTTGACTTAAGATTCTCGTTTTTCATAATAGCAATGCCATTAATATGCGTAAATCACTTTTAGCAAGTATTATTAAAATTCCTGACATATAAAAATGGGACACTCACATACAGCGTAATAGTTTTATTAATAGGTGTACGACTTTAATAAATTATTTTGTAAAAAATGCTGTGTTTTAAATTTGTCTTAACATTATAAACAAGACATTAATCTTGATCAGTAGCATTATTTTAGACTGATGTTTCCTCTAACAGTAATTAAAATACATTTACCATTCGTACAGTTTAATATTATTTATAATATCTATCCAAAGCAATTCTATATAAACATGAGTACTTCACTCCATCTGTTGAAGTCTGTGAAATATGTAAAAATAGAAACATTTGTCCGTCCATGAATTAAAATCATGATCTAAAATCGCTGCACTTCATGTCGATTTGAATATGAACAATGATGGAAGAATAACTATGGCAACATTTGATGACATTGGATATGTTAAGATTGCTCTTCGATCAACGAGGCCCCTAGGTTATAAAACTGTTCTCAGATCTCAAGCTCAAGTGATTTGATTGGTTTATTCTCAGTGTTACTGTCAGCTGAACCAATCGGACGATTGAGACCGAGTTTTGAGATTGGAGAAGTTTTATAACCTCCAGGCATGTATCCTTATTCTGTACTAACTCTCCAAAAACAATCAACTGAACATACCATTAATACAATGCAAATAGTACATTACAGTCCCTGCATATGTGTGTGTAGTACATTATAGTCCATCTGTGTAGTACATTACAGTAACTACCTGTATAGTATATTGCAGTCCATTAGTGTCATAAATTACAGTCCAGCTCTTGTGTAGTACATTACAGTCCCAATCTGTGTAGTACATTACAGTCCCTATTTCTGTGTAGTACATTACAGTTCCTATTTTTGTGTAGTACATTACAGTCCCAATCTGTGTAGTACATTACAGTCCCATTTGTGTAGTACATTACAGTCCCATGTGTGTAGTACATTACAGTCCCATGTGTGTAGTACATTACAGTCCCATTTGTGTAGTACATTACAGTCCCATGTGTGTAGTACATTACAGTCCCATGTGTGTAGTACATTACAGTCCCATTTGTGTAGTACATTACAGTCCCATGTGTGTAGTACATTACAGTCCCACGTGTGTAGTACATTACAGTCCCATGTGTGTAGTACATTACAGTCCCATTTGTGTAGTACATTACAGTCCCATGTGTGTAGTACATTACAGTCCCACGTGTGTAGTACATTACAGTCCCACGTGTGTAGTACATTACAGTCCCAATTGTGTAGTACATTACAGTCCCATGTGTGTAGTACATTACAGTCCCATGTGTGTAGTACATTACAGTCCCATTTGTGTAGTACATTACAGTCCCATGTGTGTAGTACATTACAGTCCCATGTGTGTAGTACATTACAGTCCCATTTGTGTAGTACATTACAGTCCCATGTGTGTAGTACATTACAGTCCCACGTGTGTAGTACATTACAGTCCCATGTGTGTAGTACATTACAGTCCCATTTGTGTAGTACATTACAGTCCCATGTGTGTAGTACATTACAGTCCCACGTGTGTAGTACATTACAGTCCCACGTGTGTAGTACATTACAGTCCCAATTGTGTAGTACATTACAGTCCCATGTGTGTAGTACATTACAGTCCCATGTGTGTAGTACATTACAGTCCCATTTGTGTAGTACATTACAGTCCCATGTGTGTAGTACATTACAGTCCCATGTGTGTAGTACGTTACAGTCCCATCCTGTATAGCACATTACAGTCCATACCTGTATCATACATTAAAGTCCCATCCATGTGTAGTATATTACAGTTACATTCTGTGTTAGGGACAATGACAGTAACCACTCTGGCATGGAGGGGCCCTGGTTATTTACTGCATGTTGCTATAGAAACACTTTATTATGCATTTACAGCATTAAATTACATGTTTCTATGCCTCAATTAATGAAACAATGACAATTTGCACATACTGCCACAATGTCAGTGCTTTCATTATTCAGATAAAGAAATGACAGGTAACTAATGTACTATATGCAATCCATGGGACTTTAAACACACTATATGCATACACATGTACTATATGTAGTGTATTAATGATAGTTACAGTAGATGTATATCTGCAGGTCGCTGCTTCTGTAACATGCCTCTGTATATATGTATGCGTGCGTGCGTACGTGTGCTGTGTCGGTGTATACACGTATTACACTATTGCTGTAGCTCCACGTAGTTTGCCGGGAAGAGACCGGATTTGCCGTTAATTTCTCCTCGCCACCAACCTTCATCAATCTGCATGAGAAAATTCAAAATAGAATAAGCTAATATATCATACCTTAAGACCGACCGCATTACAACATTAAAATATTTACATCACTATTGGATTTCCATCGATGAACGTATGTGCCATGATTATATACATTTTCGCATGTGGGTTCCCGAATAATTATATGTAGCTGACATGCGCACTCGAAGTTACGGGCATGCTCATTCGCAGTGTTAGGCAGCATTCGTCGCGAGAAAGGACAGTTGATGCTGTTCCAAGGGTGATCTATTTACCTGTACACGGTAAACTGCAAATCTGGTCTTTTAAATACAAAGTGTGCTATATTTTCTTTGTGTCATTGAAAATAATAATTAATGTAAATATAAGTAATGAATCGCGGGTTAATATTTTCCATCAGGGTATGAACTGCATTGGGCATGGCTAAGGTTAGCGTGGATACCTTCGGCCGCCACACACATTAACCACGCCAAATGTAGTTCATACACCGATTCATTCCTTCCTTATTGGACACCCCTAGTGGGATTCGAACCTACAACAGTGAGGGGCACGTGATTGTCAATAGAGGCACTATAGAGATGCACAATCACATGATTAAACTCCCCTACACATAGCCCCCTACACATAGCCTTGATCCTGTACGTCAAACATGTATGATATTTTACATATTGGATCTGTTGATGTTTATATCTTACTTAAGTTACTTAACCCTTTCAACACCACAGACCTCTAAATTGGCTTACAAAAAAGTGTAGATCCAGATGAGCCAGCTCGTGACGATCTGCACTTTTTTCAAGTAATATAACTATTTTTAGAAAAAAAATTACCCATTTTGATAAATGAACTGATCCAAATGTAATTTTGTTATTAATTTATTGGTCTAAAAATATCATGGACCAGTCCATGTCAGTTACTTGGTGTTGAATGGGTTAAACTCCCCTACACATAGTCTTGATCCTGTGTGTCAAACATGTACAAATCTTATCAATAAAGCGAACACAAACAGCTGAAAACAGGATAAACAGTCAAATATTTGTAATGTTTTTGTAATTTATGTATCTGTCGATCAAGCTTAACACAGGTGAATAAGCCAGATGCTCGTGCAGTCATTTGAAATATGAGAGTACAATCTTGTGACTAAATACCACGTGACTTTGAACATGCTGCCATATTGTGGGTCAATAAACAGAATGTTTGTACAGAATGCAAGAAGTGTGTAGAATATAAATTTTTATGAATATTTATATACTCCAGGAATTGGATTATCAAATTAATGTTCAATAAAGATATAAAAATAAATGTACACCCAATGGCTGATCATTTATTGAGCGGAGCTAAGGTTTGCAATTGATGTTGCTGTCGATATTGATCTTTGATGCCAATAGTCAAATGGCTTCATCTACTGACAAACTTTAGGCTTCATCTACTGACAAATGTTAGGCTTCATCTACTGACAAATGTTAGGCTTCATCTACTGACAAACTTTAGGCTTCATCTACTGACAAACTTTAGGCTTCATCTACTGACAAACTTTAGTCTTCATCTACTGACAAACTTTAGGCTTCATCTACTGACAAACTTTAGGCTTCATCTACTGACAAACTTTAGGCTTCATCTACTGACAAACTTTAGGCTTCATCTACTGACAAACTTTAGGCTTCATCTACTGACAAACTTTAGGCTTCATCTACTGACAAACTTTAGGCTTCATCTACTGACAAACTTTAGGCTTCATCTACTGACAAACTTTAGGCTTCATCTACTGACAAACTTTAGGCTTCATCTACTGACAAACTTTAGGCTTCATCTACTGACAAACTTTAGGCTTCATCTACTGACAAACTTTAGGGTTCATCTACTGACAAACTTTAGGGTTCATCTACTGACAAACTTTAGGCTTCATCTACTGACAAACTTTAGGCTTCATCTACTGACAAACTTTAGGCTTCATCTACTGACAAACTTTAGGCTTCATCTACTGACAAACGTTAGGCTTCATCTACTGACAAACTTTAGGCTTCATCTACTGACAAACTTTAGGCTTCATCTACTGACAAACTTTAGGCTTCATCTACTGACAAACTTTAGGCTTCATCTACTGACAAACTTTAGGCTTCATCTACTGACAAACTTTAGGCTTCATCTACTGACAAACTTTAGGCTTCATCTACTGACAAACTTTAGGCTTCATCTACTGACAAACTTTAGGCTTCATCTACTGACAAACTTTAGGCTTCATCTACTGACAAACTTTAGGCTTCATCTACTGACAAACTTTAGGCTTCATCTACTGACAAACTTTAGGCTTCATCTACTGACAAACTTTAGGCTTCATCTACTGACAAACTTTAGGCTTCATCTACTGACAAACTTTAGGGTTCATCTACTGACAAACTTTAGGGTTCATCTACTGACAAACTTTAGGCTTCATCTACTGACAAACTTTAGGCTTCATCTACTGACAAACTTTAGGCTTCATCTACTGACAAACTTTAGGCTTCATCTACTGACAAACTTTAGGCTTCATCTACTGACAAACTTTAGGCTTCATCTACTGACAAACTTTAGGCTTCATCTACTGACAAACTTTAGGCTTCATCTACTGACAAACTTTAGGCTTCATCTACTGACAAACTTTAGGCTTCATCTACTGACAAACTTTAGGCTTCATCTACTGACAAACTTTAGGCTTCATCTACTGACAAACTTTAGGCTTCATCTACTGACAAACTTTAGGCTTCATCTACTGACAAACTTTAGGCTTCATCTACTGACAAACTTTAGGCTTCATCTACTGACAAACTTTAGGCTTCATCTACTGACAAACTTTAGGCTTCATCTACTGACAAACTTTAGGCTTCATCTACTGACAAACTTTAGGCTTCATCTACTGACAAACTTTAGGCTTCATCTACTGACAAACTTTAGGCTTCATCTACTGACAAACTTTAGGCTTCATCTACTGACAAACTTTAGGCTTCATCTACTGACAAACTTTAGGCTTCATCTACTGACAAACTTTAGGCTTCATCTACTGACAAACTTTAGGCTTCATCTACTGACAAACTTTAGGCTTCATCTACTGACAAACTTTAGGCTTCATCTACTGACAAACTTTAGGCTTCATCTACTGACAAACTTTAGGCTTCATCTACTGACAAACTTTAGGCTTCATCTACTGACAAACTTTAGGCTTCATCTACTGACAAACTTTAGGCTTCATCTACTGACAAACTTTAGGCTTCATCTACTGACAAACTTTAGGCTTCATCTACTGACAAACTTTAGGCTTCATCTACTGACAAACTTTAGGCTTCATCTACTGACAAACTTTAGGCTTCATCTACTGACAAACTTTAGGCTTCATCTACTGACAAACTTTAGGCTTCATCTACTGACAAACTTTAGGCTTCATCTACTGACAAACTTTAGGCTTCATCTACTGACAAACTTTAGGCTTCATCTACTGACAAACTTTAGGCTTCATCTACTGACAAACTTTAGGCTTCATCTACTGACAAACTTTAGGCTTCATCTACTGACAAACTTTAGGCTTCATCTACTGACAAACTTTAGGCTTCATCTACTGACAAACTTTAGGCTTCATCTACTGACAAACTTTAGGCTTCATCTACTGACAAACTTTAGGCTTCATCTACTGACAAACTTTAGGCTTCATCTACTGACAAACTTTAGGCTTCATCTACTGACAAACTTTAGGCTTCATCTACTGACAAACTTTAGGCTTCATCTACTGACAAACTTTAGGCTTCATCTACTGACAAACTTTAGGCTTCATCTACTGACAAACTTTAGGCTTCATCTACTGACAAACTTTAGGCTTCATCTACTGACAAACTTTAGGCTTCATCTACTGACAAACTTTAGGCTTCATCTACTGACAAACTTTAGGCTTCATCTACTGACAAACTTTAGGCTTCATCTACTGACAAACTTTAGGCTTCATCTACTGACAAACTTTAGGCTTCATCTACTGACAAACTTTAGGCTTCATCTACTGACAAACTTTAGGCTTCATCTACTGACAAACTTTAGGCTTCATCTACTGACAAACTTTAGGCTTCATCTACTGACAAACGTTAGGCTTCATCTACTGACAAACGTTAGGCTTCATCTACTGACAAACGTTAGGCTTCATCTACTGACAAACTTTAGGCTTCATCTACTGACAAACTTTAGGCTTCATCTACTGACAAACGTTAGGCTTCATCTACTGACAAACTTTAGGCTTCATCTACTGACACACTTTAGGCTTCATCTACTGACAAACTTTAGGCTTCATCTACTGACAAACTTTAGGCTTCATCTACTGACAAACTTTAGGCTTCATCTACTGACAAACTTTAGGCTTCATCTACTGACAAACTTTAGGCTTCATCTACTGACAAACTTTAGGCTTCATCTACTGACAAACTTTAGGCTTCATCTACTGACAAACTTTAGGCTTCATCTACTGACAAACTTTAGGCTTCATCTACTGACAAACTTTAGGCTTCATCTACTGACAAACTTTAGGC
>CM026387.1:57089995-57136474 GCA_014843695.1 Archivesica marissinica
CATCTACTGACAAACTTTAGGGTTCATCTACTGACAAACTTTAGGCTTCATCTACTGACAAACTTTAGGCTTCATCTACTGACAAACTTTAGGCTTCATCTACTGACAAACTTTAGGCTTCATCTACTGACAAACTTTAGGCTTCATCTACTGACAAACTTTAGGCTTCATCTACTGACAAACTTTAGGCTTCATCTACTGACAAACTTTAGGCTTCATCTACTGACAAACTTTAGGCTTCATCTACTGACAAACTTTAGGCTTCATCTACTGACAAACTTTAGGCTTCATCTACTGACAAACTTTAGGCTTCATCTACTGACAAACTTTAGGCTTCATCTACTGACAAACTTTAGGCTTCATCTACTGACAAACTTTAGGCTTCATCTACTGACAAACTTTAGGCTTCATCTACTGACAAACTTTAGGCTTCATCTACTGACAAACTTTAGGCTTCATCTACTGACAAACTTTAGGCTTCATCTACTGACAAACTTTAGGCTTCATCTACTGACAAACTTTAGGCTTCATCTACTGACAAACTTTAGGCTTCATCTACTGACAAACTTTAGGCTTCATCTACTGACAAACTTTAGGCTTCATCTACTGACAAACTTTAGGCTTCATCTACTGACAAACTTTAGGCTTCATCTACTGACAAACTTTAGGCTTCATCTACTGACAAACTTTAGGCTTCATCTACTGACAAACTTTAGGCTTCATCTACTGACAAACTTTAGGCTTCATCTACTGACAAACTTTAGGCTTCATCTACTGACAAACTTTAGGCTTCATCTACTGACAAACTTTAGGCTTCATCTACTGACAAACTTTAGGCTTCATCTACTGACAAACTTTAGGCTTCATCTACTGACAAACTTTAGGCTTCATCTACTGACAAACTTTAGGCTTCATCTACTGACAAACTTTAGGCTTCATCTACTGACAAACTTTAGGCTTCATCTACTGACAAACTTTAGGCTTCATCTACTGACAAACTTTAGGCTTCATCTACTGACAAACTTTAGGCTTCATCTACTGACAAACTTTAGGCTTCATCTACTGACAAACTTTAGGCTTCATCTACTGACAAACTTTAGGCTTCATCTACTGACAAACTTTAGGCTTCATCTACTGAAAAACTTTAGGCTTCATCATAGTTTGTAGGTATAAATAGGACATAATCTAAGACCAAGGATAAAACATCTTAGACAAAGGATAAAATCACCTTAGACAAAGGATAAGATAAACTCATTTTAGACAAAGGATAAAATCATCTTAGACAAAGGATAAAATCACCTTAGACAAAGGATAAGATAAACTCATTTTAGACAAACCATAAAATCATCTACAATCAAGTATAAAATCATCTACAACTAAGGAAGAAAAATAAAATAATATAAAATAATCTCAGATCAAAGATGTATAGGATATAAGTCGAAAATGATCCAATATGCAAAAGTTGGACTGTATGAGGCACGTAGCGCCGAAGACAGTACCAATATTTTACATATTGGATCTGTTTGATGTTTATATATTACTTAAAACACACACTTATACAACAAGATCCTGCTAATTAAAATTGTTAATTTCGATCATTTACGTATAGTATTTAACATAATACTCTGGCCTTTTGACACAAGTCCAATATTAATAATAATGGACTGCAAGTACAAAGGTATGACGTCACGAAAGTGTTTTAAAAAATGATAAATCGTCTTACCATTTCTATGTTAGAAATAATATCATCTGGATCAAACGTAATTTCATCAGCAGCACCTGCAAAACACAGACTTTTATTTTGATATGTACCCGCATATACTCAACATCGTTCATAAGTCTAGGTGATACACCGGTGACTAGAAAACATGTATTTTACATTCACCCGCATATACTCAACATTGTTCATAAGTCTAGGTGATACACCGGTGACTAGAAAACATGTATTTTACATTCACCCGCATATACTCAACATTGTTCATAAGTCTAAGTGATACACCGGTGACTAGAAAACATGTATTTTACATTCACCCGCATATACTCAACATTGTTCATAAGTCTAGGTGATACACCGGTGACTAGAAAACATGTATTTTACATTCACCCGCATATACTCAACATTGTTCATAAGTCTAGGTGATACACTGGTGGCTAGAAAACATGTATTTTACATTCACCCGCATATACTCAACATTGTTCATAAGTCTAGGTGATACACTGGTGGCTAGAAAACATGTATTTTACATTCACCCGCTCAAAATGTAAATAATGTATTATAGTCACTAACATTTGTTTTATTAATTCTGTGTCCCTTATCCATTCCGAGAAACAGCTGCTAATTAGTTCAACAGCGATCTGATCAAGTCTGATAACTGATTTTTTAAAACATTTCTTAACTAAGCATTAGTGCTTTCCATTTCAGTATTTCAAAATTTCTTGTTTTAAAAAGTATTTAATTTTCAATTAGCGACTGTTCCTCGGTTGTAATATGTAAATATAATATCTCAGTAGACTGTGATAGTTTGATTATCTGTGATTAGATTAGTCTCTTATAATTCTTTTATAATGAATGGTGTTGTACTTTGCCACGATAATTTGTTGTGTATATTTTATGTATTGTACAACGATGAGACTGAAATAAAGAATAAATCTATCTCAAAAGTCTATGTAATTTTTTCACAACATTCTTCCTCCTTACAATCTACAGCAATTATGATCAACTAATAGGTGAGATAAATGGTCAGTCATATAAACAATAACAACACAATTGGCTGTCTGATTAGCGCGGTGGTTAGCTCGCTCGCTTCTCACCAATGCGACCCGGGTTCGATCCTCGGACAGTGAAGAATGTGAGATGGTACGATGGTCGCCAGATCGGACAGGTGGGTTTTCTCCGGGTACTCCGGTTTCCTCCCACATGAATGACCACATATACGCTTTCATCCGAGTAAACGAGAGTGATTAATATGAGTTGTTAAAACTTGCTTCGCAATCGTTGTAAAATAAATATAAAGTATAAAAAAAATATAACAACACAGGATTGGTTAGCTTTAAAAATAAACAATTTTAACCTTTCAACACTACAGACCTCTAAATAGGCTTACAAAAAGTGTAGATCCAGACGAGACGTCTAATCAGGATCTACACTTTTTGCCAGTAATATTACTACTTTTAGAAAAAATTACCCATTTTTATAAATGAACCGGTCCAAATGTAATTTTCTTATTAATTTATTGGTCTAAACATATTTGACCATGAGATGCGCCGCATAAAGATGACCTGGGGGCAAGCCAAGCTAGCGGCAACCAACTGGGTTAGATGGAGAGCTGCAGTGAAAGCTCTATGCCCCAACAGGGGTGAAGAGGATTAAGTAACAGTACGAAAACATATGATGCACCAGTCCATGTCAGTTACTTGGTGTTGAATGGGTTAATACAAAAATAAGCTGTATTTTCATGCACCATTTTAGAGCATTTATTATAGGTAATTACGGTTGACCTTTGGCAGAGTATATATGGCATTTACACATACCTAATGTCATTTATACCGGTTAACTCGGGGGGCCCTGGCAGGACACTGACGTACACAGCAATTTTGGTTTTTTAAAAAAGGAATACGACTTTAAATATAAACTTACTAGCTTCATAATCATAAAGTGCAATGGCTGTTAGTCCTGACGCTCCTGATTGGTTCGTACTTCCTGCATCCACTGCGGTGTCATCAGTTGCTGCTTCTGCTGGCTGTGTGTCATGTTCCTCCTATACAACATACAGTAGAGGTTAACCAGTGCTTTCACATGTAACTCTAATACTCCACAACAGAAGAGTCCAAATACTCACTGCTGATAAGCAACAAGTGCACTGTACTACATACTGCTGATAAGCAACAAGTGCACTGTACTCCATACTGCTGATAAGCAACAAGTACACTGTACTACATACTGCTGATAAGCAACAAGTGCACTGTACTACATACTGCTGATAAGCAACAAGTGCACTGTACTACATACTGCTGATAAGCAACCAGTGCACTGTACTACATACTGCTGATAAGCAACAAGTGCACTGTACTCCGTACTGCTGATAAGCAACAAGTGCACTGTACTACATACTGCTGATAAGCAACCAGTGCACTGTACTACATACTGCTGATAAGCAACAAGTGCACTGTACTACATACTGCTGATAAGCAACAAGTGCACTGTACTACATACTGCTGATAAGCAACCAGTGCACTGTACTACATACTGCTGATAAGCAACAAGTGCACTGTACTCCGTACTGCTGATAAGCAACAAGTGCACTGTACTACATACTGCTGATAAGCAACAAGTGCACTGTACTACATACTGCTGATAAGCAACAAGTGCACTGTACTCCGTACTGCTGATAAGCAACAAGTACACTGTACTACATACTGCTGATAAGCAACCAGTGCACTGTACTACATACTGCTGATAAGCAACAAGTGCACTGTACTACATACTGCTGATAAGCAACAAGTGCACTGTACTACATACTGCTGATAAGCAACAAGTGCACTGTACTACATACTGCTGATAAGCAACAAGTGCACTGTACTACATACTGCTGATAAGCAACAAGTGCACTGTACTACATACTGCTGATAAGCAACAAGTGCACTGTACTACATACTGCTGATAAGCAACAAGTGCACTGTACTACATACTGCTGATAAGCAACAAGTGCACTGTACTACATACTGCTGATAAGCAACAAGTGCACTGTACTACATACTGCTGATAAGCAACAAGTGCACTGTACTACATACTGCTGACAAGCAACAAGTGCACTGTACTACATACTGCTGACAAGCAACAAGTGCACTGTACTCCATACTGCTGACAAGCAACAAGTGCACTGTACTACATACTGCTGACAAGCAACAAGTGCACTGTACTCCATACTGCTGATAAGCAACAAGTGCACTGTACTACATACTGCTGATAAGCAACAAGTGCACTGTACTACATATGCTAGTTAGGTAATATTAATATGGTTATAACTGCGTAACCTGACTGCCGATTTTGTAAAGAATGACATTTTCGTGAAGGGGAGAGAATTCACTTTCATTTGCCGTGAAGGGGAGAGAATTCACTTTAATTTGCCAACGGCATGGACTTTCTCTAACATAAAGCAGAGAATTTGTACATGTGCAATTTATGTAAATTATCTTAATCGGATGGTTCTGTGCTTTGAAATGCAATGGTATTTCATAATATAAGCTACAGTTTGGTACCACGATTATCTTATTATATGTTATTTAACAACCAATGACTGAAGCAAACATTTGTACATTACATACAAGTGATTAATTAATATACATGTAGATACTACAAGGTCTGGTGTATTCAGTGGGATATTGTGTAAGAATGGAGGCTCACCTGCTGGTCCTGTTCAGTGAGATATTGTGTAAGAATGGAGGCTCACCTGCTGGTCCTGTTCAGTGGGATATTGTGTAAGAATGGAGGCTCACCTGCTGGTCCTGTTCAGTGGGATATTGTGTAAGAATGGAGGCTCACCTGCTGGTCCTGTTCAGTGGGATATTGTGTAGAATGGAGGCTCCTGCGGTCCTGTTCAGTGGATGTGTAGAATGGAGGCTCACCTGCTGGTCTTTCAGTGGGATATTGTGTAAGAATGGAGGCTCACCTGCTGGTCCTGTTCAGTGAGATATTGTGTAAGAATGGAGGCTCACCTGCTGGTCCTGTTCAGTCACTTCAGTGGGATATTGTGTAAGAATGGAGGCTCACCTGCTGGTCCTGTTCAGTGGGATATTGTGTAAGAATGGAGGCTCACCTGCTGGTCCTGTTCAGTGGGATATTGTGTAAGAATGGAGGCTCACCTGCTGGTCCTGTTCAGTGGGATATTGTGTAAGAATGGAGGCTCACCTGCTGGTCCTGTTCAGTGGGATATTGTGTAAGAATGGAGGCTCACCTGCTGGTCCTGTTCAGTGGGATATTGTGTAAGAATGGATGCTCACCTGCTGGTCCTGTTCAGTGGGATATTGTGTAAGAATGGAGGCTCACCTGCTGGTCCTGTTCAGGTTCTGAAGGTTGTGTTTCTGGTTCAGGCTGTTGAAACAAAACACTATCTATTAATATTGTAATATATGTGTGCATATTACAAGTTGTTTTTTTAACTGATCAGAATTTCATTTTTGTAGTTGTGTGTGTTTAACGGTTATTTATCGTCGCTACCAGTTGTCCAAATGAGCGACGTCTCCTGGAGAGATTAGTCATTTTAGATTTTTGGAGGATAGTGCAATGATACAGACAGAGACCCATTCCAAAGTCTCAAAGTAAAGCACCAACACGAGACCTCAGTTTAAAGTCCCATCCGAAAGACTGTTAATTGTATTAGGTTCGATCCCCGTATGACCCTAATAAAATTAACAGTCTTTCAGATGGGACGTTAAACCGAGGTCTTGTGTCGGTGCTTTATACTGTGCACGTAAAAGAACCAGAGGGGACTCTGGAATGGGTCTTTGTCTGTATCATTGCACTATCCTCCAAAAATCTAAAATGACTAATCTCTTCCGGAGGCGTCGCTCATATGGGTAACCGGTAGCGACGATAAATAAACGTAAAACACACACCAACACGAGACCTCGGTTTAAAGTCCCATCTGAAAGACTGTTAATATTATTATGGTCAGATGGGGGGATCTAACCTGTAATCCCTGGATTCGCAGTCCAACGTGTTAACCATTGGATTACAGATCCGTCTGTGTTTTTATTTTTGTAGTTGATTGCATGCCTTAGAATGTACATTACAATTACTCTCAATAACTGTATACATTAAAAGTTCAAACTGAACCTTCGCTTTGCTCGCATCAACCAAGTGCTTCCTGTAATAATAGCTGCAAACATGTCATTCTAGGATCTGTATTCGTTGGCGAACATTTTCCGTCCAAAATAAAACATTTTTTTAAATCATGACTTTAAAAGTTTGCGCTACATCGTCATTTATTTTACATCAATAAATAGGTCAGCTCCTCTTACATCGAGTAACACAAAACAACTAATATCAAGGGAGGTAAATGCTGATAGCGAGGCCCCAAATGGGGTAATTAAAACGGGAATCGAAATTCAAGAAGACCCATCATCCGACACTTCTATTTTAAGCCATAGTTTGTTAATATCTCACAGAATCTGCAATAATACAATAAAAATGTGTGCTACTTCGTATTGATCATTATACATGTATATATTTAATATTCATATGTATTTATATTTGTCTTTGCCATAGTTTTTTGTGTTTGTAAATGGCCAAAGGCAACTTGTTTGCTGATTATGCCAATAAAGTTGAATTGAAATTGATCAAATATATACCAAATAGTAAACTTTAATACATACATATTTTCAGCTGAGAAAGTATGGACATGTATGTACAGTTTTGATTTAATATTTTCTATAATATTCTTTTTGTATTTCAAATAAATTTTATCACTCTTAGAACTAGAACACTCGTGGTTACTTTGTACAATGTTGACGGCATCAGATTGAAAATTAACTTGGGCCTTCTAAAAATGAACAGCTTGCCCATGCACACAAACATGGGTTATTTCCCCTGTGCCTAGAAGTCCATAGAGAATCTAAAGCTCAGGTAAACAATACAATTTAGTTATGTTATTTATATTATGTTATATTTCGGGTTTTACGCCTGCATCAGCACCATTTTGGGCTATATCGCCGGCGGGCAGCTTACCTAACAACACCTTTCCTGGACAGGCTCCAACGGTTAACCAGTACTTGGGTGCACCGACCTCCGTAAGAAACTGCCAACTTTTTCATATAAATGAGACACGGTCTGAGCATCAGTGATGATAGGTTACAGTGGTATACAAGTCAGCGACCTTAACCACTCGACCACGGAGGCGGACATACAATTTAGTACCTTTAAAATTATTGAAAATATTCTTGTCTGTCAATTGCGCGATTCTTGAACATTCCAGTGCATGTTTCCAATTGACAGACACGCATATTTTCAAGACAGGCTCTGAACATTCCAAAGCATGTTTCCAATTGACAGACACGCATATTTTCAAGACAGGCTCTGAACATTCCAGTGCATGTTTTCAATTGACAGACATGAATATTTTCAAGACAGGCTCTCTAGACACGAGGGAAAAAACCCAACATTTGTGTGCATGCTCAAGCTGCTTATTTTTAGGAGGCATAAATTAATGTTCAGTTTGATGCCTGTCAATTGCAAACATGCACTGGAACGATCAAGAACAAAAATCACGTATGCAACTGCAATATCAAGCGTATGCGAGGGTGGACGAAAAAATGGGTGGCCCCAGCCAATGGGTCGCAAGCAAGTTAAAATTTGTGAGCCCCATTTCTTGATACATAGCTGAGTTACTATTTTATTGTTAATTGTATATTTAATGTGACAGCAAGACTGAGAAAATGTGGCCAAATGAATAACAGTTACAACTAAATATTTTAATATTTTCTAAATATATGAACTCTGCGGATACTCACACAATTAATTTAACATTATAAACAGCTGCTGATACTGTTATATCTGATTATATCTGATGTGATCATATTATAAACTGGAACCAAAATAACATCAGGTCACAGGTCATCAATCATCTAACAGGCTGAAGTAACAGCATGATTTAGATTTGATATTTGTTTAATCATATTTTATTTGCTATTTTACATATATAGTACATATAGACTTACATATATAGTACATATAGACTTACATATATAGTACATATAGACTTACATATATAGTACATATAGACTTACATATATAGTACATATAGACTACATATATAGTACATATACTACATATATAGTACATATAGACTACATAATATACATTAACTTACATATATAGTACATATAGACTTACATATATAGTACATATAGACTTACATATATAGTACATATAGACTTACATATATAGTACATATAGACTTACATATATAGTACATATAGACTTACATATATAGTACATATAGACTTACATATATAGTACATATAGACTTACATATATAGTACATATAGACTTACATATATAGTACATATAGACTTACATATATAGTACATATAGACTTAACATTCATTATACATATACATATATAGTACATATAGACTTACATATATAGTACATATAGACTTACATATATAGTACATATAGACTTAACATTCATTATACATATACATATATAGTACATATAGACTTAACATTCATTATACATATACATATATAGTACATATAGACTTAACATTCATTATACATATATATACATATAGACTAACACATTATACATATATAGTACATATAGACTTAACATTCATTATACATATACATATATAGTACATATAGACTTAACATTCATTATACATATACATATATAGTACATATAGACTTAACATTCATTATACATATACATATATAGTACATATAGACTTAACATTCATTATACATATACATATATAGTACATATAGACTTAACATTCATTATACATATACATATATAGTACATATAGACTTAACATTCATTATACATATACATATATAGTACATATAGACTTAACATTCATTATACATATACATATATAGTACATATAGACTTAACATTCATTATACATATACATATATAGTACATATAGACTTAACATTCATTATAATAACTATATAGTACATTAGACTTAACATTCATTATTTATATATAGTACATATAGACTACATTATACATACATATATAGTACATATAGACTTAACATTCATTATACATATACTATATAGTACATATAGACTTAACATTCATTATACATATACATATATAGTACATATAGACTTAACATTCATTATACATATACATATATAGTACATATAGACTTAACATTCATTATACATTACATATATAGTACATATAGACTTAACATTCATTATACATATACATATATAGTACATATAGACTTAACATTCATTATACATAACATATATAGTACATATAGACTTAACATTCATTATATTTGCTATTTTACATATATAGTACATATAGACTTAACATTCATTATATTTGCTATTTTACATATATAGTACATATAGACTTAACATTCATTATATTTGCTATTTTACATATATAGTACATATAGCTTAACATTCATTATATTTGCTATTTTACATATATAGTACATATAGACTTAACATTCATTATATTTGCTATTTTACATATATAGTACATATAGACTTAACATTCATTATATGTGATAAAATGCAAAATGGGTTGGGCAACAAGTTCTAGCAACATTAGTATCAGGAACATTTAGCCTAGTGAATTCTGATTGGTAGTCAATGATCAGGATAAATAGATAGGCCAATCTTCTCCGTGGGATGGCCTGACCACTTTGCCCGTAACCCTTTGCCTGCTGAGCAAATAAATCTCATTTGTAAACAACATAGATCCAGACCAGCCACGGTGTAACGCCGCGCTTGATCAGGATCTATGTCGTTTGTTATTCAGCCTAGTGTTTTAGCTTCATTATCTGAATAGCAAACAGCATAGAGCCTGATCAGACGGCATGTTCTGTGCCGTCTGATCTGGCTCTATGCTGTTTGCAAAAATGATTTTATCTGCCGTTAGTGTGCAAAGGGCTAAGATTGTGTATAAAAAATGGGTTCCTCTCTGAGAATGAGTCAGCTAAGTTACGAATGTGACATAAATTTCTCTATGAAGGTCGAAGCCTGACCACAATACATGTACAACACATACAGGTGTAAACTCAGGTGAACTAGTAAATGTCTACGGGACATTACCTGTGTATCTTCATACGTAGGTTGTTCATCCACTCCTGTATCTTCATACGTAGGTTGTTCATCCACTCCTGTATCGTCATATGTAGGTTGTTCATCCTGCCATCTCTCGGAATCCAAGCGCTCCTAAAATCAATCCAAATTACAAAATGTCATTTTCCACTACCTACACCTCATTCTGCACAGCCATGCTCTCAAACTCTATACACATAGTGTGGCATCCGTGGTCCAGTGGTAGAGCGTCGGATTTGGAATCGATCGGTCCCGGGTTCGATACTCGGTCAGGCCACGTATGTAGTGTCATTGAGCAAGGCACCTCACACACATTGCTTAGTACTGGTTAACCACTTAGGTCATCTAAGCTTGCCCAGGAAAACATGTCTACGTCCCCGCAAGGGGTTTGACATTAATGAAACATACATACATACATACAAACTCTATACACATTTCCATGAAGTTATTCTCGCAAGTTAATTTCTCCATAACATTTCTTATTATGTATTTCTCAAAACTTCTAACATCTGTTCTTCCTTTCCTGGAACATTGATTTTGAAGTTCAAATAATTTCTTAGTACTGTTTCAACTGGAAGGTAACTATCTACAGGGCTAGGTCTTCCGCAAAAGGGACAGATTCCTATGGATTCAATGAATCTTATTTATAAATCATAAATACCGTAATGCAAAACTATGTCACATCAAAAATCAAATGTTGTTCATTTGTTTGTTGGTGTTTAAAGTCGCACCAACAGATTAGGTGATATGATGACTCTACAGCTAGTATTGGTGGAGGGAGACCGTGGGTGCCCCTACCAGCAGTATTTCCATGTACTGACAGATACCCAGGTAGAACCACAAACCCAGCTGAACACAACCCAATCGATGAGGAGCAAGCAATTCGAAGTTTGTATAACATTCTTGTCAAGTCCATAATGCATAGCAACATAACATCATATAGAATTATGACCTACAGGAACAATTAAGGAAACTGCAAACTTCCTTTCAAATGCGATAAATTAACAACTTAAAAAGTCTTATCGAGACTTGATTTGTTTGTCTTTTTGGGGTTTAAAGTCACACCAACAACTTAGGTCATATGGCGAGTCTCCAGCTATTACTGGTGGAAGAAGATCCTGCACTGCAGGCATGGACAGACTTCCAGGTAGAACCACGGACCTTTCGCATGCCAGCTGGATAGCTTCCTCACACGAGAGAATTTGACACCTCTAGTGGGATTTGAACTTAGAGATGTGAGTGGCAAGTGGTTTGAAGTTTACTACCATGATAACTCGGTCACATAGCACCCCCAACCCCGTCGAGATTTGATCTTCCGAGACTTGACCATCGGTTATAGATATAGATCTAGAATCAACGGAATTCAGTTTCAAACTTAAGCTAAATGGGTAGAGAGAGCAGACTAGAGGTATTGCACTACCTTTGTCATGATTGCTGTTCCACAAATTACGTTCTCAATTCATTCAAGCATTAGTTTATACAAATTTAATTTAGCTCGATTGCGAAACATGTTCTTACAACTTATATTAATCACTCTCGAGACCTCATTCCTGACGGAATCCATTGCCACGAGGGAGAGAGAAGAGGTAATGTGGAAGTTAAATGCCTTGCATAAGGGCACAATCGTAACGGCTCCAGCGGAGGTTCCCTTCGCACCTGAAGCGAGCACGCTACCACTGCGCTATTACGACTTCCAGCATTAAATCCTTGAACAGAAAGTAATAGATTTCATGTACCTTTTCTTTCTCATCTTGTTCCTTATGTTCTCTTTCCTCGTTCGCCTTTCTGCTTTTCTTTACAAATTCTGCTTGCTTCTTGGCATCACTCTCCTGGTTTGCGGCAATGTTCTCGAACCTCGCCTTCAAGTTCTTAGCACCTTCTGAGCCTACAGGTGACAGAACAATAACGATTAAAAAAATTTGTGCAATAAATGCTATCAAAAATCGCTTTGACAATGAATGCCTTTTGGAATGGATATTTAGAATGTTCATAAAGCAGCTTGGTATTTTACGTTTATTTATCATCGCTACCGGTTGGTTGCCCATATGAGCCACGCCTCCTGAAGAGATTAGTCAATCTAAAAATAAAGCAGCTATCTCAAGAGTTTCAATATAACCAAGTATAAAAGAGAACATAAATATAATAAAACTCGAGCTCAAATCTTAAAACTCGAGCTCAAATGATACGATTGGTTGAGTGCGAGTTCCGCTTTTGGCTTGAGACTGAGCTTGATATTCTAGAAAAGTTTGATAACTTCCAGGCCTGAGTCCGGACACTATTGTGTACTTGATGTTGGAAGATCTACAGTAAATCCTCTATAATAAGACCACCTACGGGTCTTTGAAAGAAGTGGTCTTATTAGCGGGGTGGTCTCATTACGGAGTTAAATGCCATATTATAACAATGAAAGGCGATATAATATGGTGTTTTATTTACTAGGAATAATTTGTTTTGGCCGATCTGGATCTATGTTGTTTCCAAATGTGATTTTATTTACTCAGGAGGCATTGGGTTAATTAATGAAAATCATTATTGGCATGTGCCATAAAAATTGCTACATATCTGAATATCTCAGAGAGCACACAATGACTCTTTACGTGAAGACCTGTGATGGTCATAAACTTTTCTCAGAACTCATACTCAAGTGATTTGATTGGCTGATTCTGAGATTTACTCTTGGCTGAACCAATCAGAACCCTGAGAATGATTTGAAGAAAAGTTTTATAACCTTGGGGCCAGGTATGAAACTTACTTGAGTCAGCTCTAGTTTTCTTATAGGAAGTGGAAGCTCCCTCCATATCGTCAAATGTACCGGCAGACTACAAAACAAAACATTGAATGGCTACTACATAAAACATAGACTGGCTACTACATAAAACATAGACTGACTACAAAGTAAAACATAGACTGGCTACAAAGTAAAACATAGACTGGCTACAAAGTAAAACATAGACTGGCTACAAAATAAAACATCAAATGACTACTACATAAAACCTAGACGGACTACAAAGTAAAACATAGACTGGCTACTACATAAAACCTAGACTGGCTACTACATAAAACATAGACTGGCTACAAAGTAAAACCTAGACTGACTACAAAGTAAAACCTAGACTGGCTACAAAATAAAACATCAAATGACTACTACATAAAACCTAGACGGACTACAAAGTAAAACATAGACTGGCTACTACATAAAACCTAGACTGGCTACTACATAAAACATAGACTGGCTACAAAGTAAAACCTAGACTGACTACAAAGTAAAACATAGTCTGACTACAAAGTAAAACATAGACTGGCTACTACATAAAACCTAGACTGGCTACAAAATAAAACATAGACTGGCTACTACATAAAACCTAGACTGGCTACAAAATAAAACATAGACTGACTACTACATAAAACCTAGACTGGCTACAAAATAAAACATAGACTGGCTATCAAATAAAACGTGACATGTGACACCTAGTCCAAACCATATGACTTTTTGGTTATTTTTGATAACACAGCTGGTGTTACTAAATACCTAAACATGAGTAGACAGTTAATCTTGCTAGAACTGATAAGATGTATTGTATCTATTTAATTCTTCAGAATGTGTGTCAATATTTACTTAATAATTTATAATTTAAGTAGTTTATACTTTACTTCCTAGTCCTGTGGACACACCGTATATTATAAATGACAATGTATGTACACATATTGAAATGAAATATTGCTTAACCCTTTCAACACTACAGGCCTCTAAATAGACTTACAAAAAGTGTAGATCCAGATGAGCCGGCTCGTGACAAGCCGTCTCATCAGGATCTGCACTTTTTGCCAGTAAGAATTATTACTATTTTTAGATAAAAGTATCCATTTTGATAAATGAACTGGTCCAAAGGTAATTTTCTTATTAATTTATTGGTCTAAAAATATCATGCACAAGTCCATGTCAGTTACTTGGTGTTGAATGCACAAGTCCATGTCAGTTACTTGGTGTTGAATGCACCAGTCCATGTCAGTTATTTGGTGTTGAATGCACCAGTCCATGTCAGTTACTTGGTGTTGAATGCACCAGTCCATGTCAGTTACTTGGGGTTGAATGGGTTAAACTAACACATAGACTGGCTACAGGGGTTTCACTGTATAATTAAAGTGTATTATTTTTGTGTACACTCCAGATATTGTGACCAGTTGTTGGCTCCACAGCATCACTATAATAGTATATTTAGGCTGGGATATGTGTCACATGTTTGAATCTTGGGTTCATTGTCCAACTCCTTAACCACTAGACTACTGAATCCCTCCTGAAATAGTCTGTGTGTGTGGGCATATGCTGAGTGTGGGCATACAGTCTGTATGTGTGGGCTTATGCTGAGTGGGCATACAGTCTGTATGTGTGGACATATGCTGAGTGTGGGCATACAGTCTGTATGTGTGGGCTTATGCCGAGTGTGGGCTTACAGTCTGTATGTGTGGGCTTATGCTGAGTGTGGGCTTACAGTCTGTATGTGTGGGCTTATGCTGAGTGTGGCATACAGTCTGTGTGTGTGGGCTTATGCTAAGTGTGGGCATACAGTCTGTGTGTGTGGGCTTATGCTGAGTGTGGGCATACAGTCTGTATGTGTGGGCTTATGCTGAGTGGGCATACAGTCTGTATGTGTGGGCTTATGCTGAGTGTGGCATACAGTATTTATGTGTGGGCTTATGCTGAGTGTGGGCATACAGCTGTATGTGTGGGCTTATGCTGAGTGTGGGCTTACAGTCTGTATGTGTGGGCTTATGCTGAGTGTGGGCATACAGTCTGTGTGTGTGGGCATATGCTGAGTGTGGGCATACAGTCTGTATGTGTGGGCTTATGCTGAGTGTGGGCATACAGTCTGCATGTGTGGGCTTATGATTAGTATGGGCATACAGTCTGTATGTGTGGGCTTATGCTGAGTGTGGGCTTACAGTCTGTATGTGTGGGCTTATGCTGAGTGTGGGCATACAGTCTGTGTGTGTGGGCATATGCTGAGTGTGGGCATACAGTCTGTGTGTGTGGGCTTATGCTGAGTGTGGGCATACCGTCTGTGTGTGTGGGCTTATGCTGAGTGTGGGCATACAGTCTGTGTGTGTGGGCTTATGCTGAGTGTAAGCATACAGTCTCACTAGCATTGTTTTATTGGAGTTTACAAGTACAGTCGAACTTTGTTGCCTCGAACTTGGTTGGCTCGAACACCACCGTTGGCTCGAACATGTCGTCTGGTTCCGGCGATAATCTCTATATAATGTATATTGTTCTACCTTCGAGGACTCGAACACGGATGACTGGAACTCTCTAACCAGATCACTGGTCCCATGAAATCAATTAGTACTTAAATTAACACCTTTGGGTCGAACACAATTGGCCGAGTGTCCAGGTCTGCGTGTCACACAAAAGTTTTCACAGCTTTTGTTAATGGCAATGACATCCCTTTTGATCGGTACACTCGCGTAATTTATACGTACGGTCGTGAGATTGGCAATTACTATTCTATTGTGACTAGGTTTCAATGACGGCAGCTTTCTTATCCATAGTTTAACCCTTTCAACACCACAGGCCTCTAAATAGGCTTATGAAAAGTGTAGATCCAGATGAGCCGGCTCGTAACGAGCCGTCTCATCAGGATCTGCACTTTTTGCCAGTAATAATTATTACTATTTTTAGATAAAATTACCCATTTTGATAAATGAACTGGTCCAAAGGTAATTTTCTTATTAATTTATTGGTCTAAAAATAGCATGCACCAGTCCATGTCAGTTACTTGGGGTTGAAAGGGTTAAGTTGGTATTAAACGTAAGTATGTATACAACAAACATGTTACACACTTATGGGTTAAAGATGCCAAGTTCCGTGTACAAGTTCTTACTGAAAGCCGACTTAATAAACACAATACGACAAAGCAGACGACAATCGGTGACTACTTCAAGAAATGAGGAAATACTATGTGTTAAATCACTGTACATGGCATGTATCTACCGGTAACTGACACATTCTATTTATAGAATGCATAAAAACTACCTGAGTATTATGTAGATTAATCATTTAAGCTACTGCATAACATGTATATAACCAAATAAATATAAGAACTTAAAAATGTTGTCTATTATTATGAAACACATTCGTATAAACATGGATTCTTATCAAACAACGAGAGAAGGACATATTGGATGTATTGCATAAACCAGTATATAACAGTAAGCTACCAAAACACAATTTAATTTATCAATATTATGGGTCAACCCACACAACTACCCTTGACTCGAACCTCCCATGACTCGAACCATTACTCACAGACCCATCGAGTTCGAGGCAATGAAGTTCGACTGTAGTTTCAAAGGATTTTGGAAACTAATAATTAATTTCTTGTCTCAAAATTGTCGATGTTTCCTTTTTCGAAATATAACTCACACAGAAACGTATGTCATGTGGCGAATTTCAACTATTAAAGGTGAAGGAAGACTTCCGGTACCCACCTCAGCATGCAGTATTTCAGGCAAGCATGGATTCAGTGTGAGCCACAAACCTTTCTCACATGAAATAATGGTATGCCTTTTGATGGGGGTTCGAACTTACAACGTTGCTGAGCAGGAGATAAGTGATGACCTTTATCCACAGAGGGGAGACCTCTTGCTAGTTCAAAGGTCAATGTTATGCAACTTTTTACAAATTGTACAAACTGTGTAGCATTGATCTCTATACCTCATCTTTGTTGTCAGTTTCAACTCCATACTTCCCACCAAAACCTTTGGAATAATCTGAAAAGTAGGACAGGTGATATTATAGTTTTTTTAGTTTTTTCAAATAATCTGAAAAGTTTTATATTACACAGGAATTGTTTCATTCCTTTACTTACATACAATTGATGGGAGGCTGGGAAGCATAACAAATATGGAAGGGCCGGTGTCCAGGGATTACAATCTAAGAATGATTTCATAGTGGCTAAACCAGTATTTTTATCATTGGGTTGCTATTGGAAAGAGGTTAATGTTATGGGCTACCACAATTCTATACAATGTAAGTCAATGTGTATCAATGTTAACAATGAACTAATATACAAGATGCGTTACTATAATCATAATTTTACTGTAATCCACCATTAAATAATTGCCTATTCATTTTGAACCATTGACCTACTTTGAACAATTAAGTAGAGGAGGCCATTGCAACTATACTTCACAACAATGTTTGAGATTTTAATGAGAGACTTCAGTCAGTAACTGCCCCTGAATACTCTCTAAAAGTAGATATGTCCTATTAAGTGTTTTCCTCTGTTTTTATCGTTGTTTCCTTTGCACAACATGCTAGCAATGTTATTCCACTATCATTTCTTATGAGTTTTAAATTAATATATCTCGACAGATCTCATACAGTATATGCAATTGGTACTTATTTCTAAAAGAATGTTTTCAGTTAATTAACACGATTTGGATATAATCACATTTATCATACCGCAACATCTGGTTAGGGAACAACAGTAAAAACAAAGGATTCTAACTAATAGGATCTATTCACATTTTGGAATAAATCAGACTTTATCTGCCAAGGGAGGTAATAGAAAATTACATGCTACATCTTTTCTTTTTTTCTTTTTTTTAATGCCTGCATCAGCACCATATTGGGTTATATCGCCGGCGGGCAGTTTACCTAACAACACCTTTCCTGGGCAGGCTCCAACGGTGCACCAACCTCCGTAAGAAACTGCTAACTTTTTCATATAAATGAGACACGGTCTGAGCGGGGCTCGAACCAGTGACCATCAGTGATGATAGGTTACAGTGGTATACAAGTCAGCGACCGTAACCACTCGACCACGGAGGCGGACTAATGCTACATCTAGCACCTCTCATATCCACACACAGGCAACTGTTATGCAGCAGTATGGCATTTATTTGACAGTTTCGTTTTACGTGTATCCTAAACTGGATTTCGGATAGGAAGTATCATTGATCGACTAGTTAATGCGTTTCACGCCAAGTTTCATCATAATTGCCCAGGCGGTTTCATGGGCGGCAATGCTGTTTGAAGAAATTGCGAAACTGAGGTGTGTACAAATAAACCGGCCTATACTGGAAATGGTATCACTCAGGGTTCATCCTGTCTGAATGTTTGTCTGCGCCACTTCTGTCGCCAATTGAAAAACACTGGAGCCAATTGAAAAGGCTTGGAGCCAACTAAGAGCCATATAGTTCACAAATAAATATTTGAAGCCATTTATTTGACAAAACATTTGCCAAAAAAAGAAAAGAAAAAAAGTTGTGCCAAATATTTTCGCCAATCCACAAAATTTAGCGCCGATATTTGTTTTTTGTCGCAATTGGCGCCATTGCTGACCGACAGCGGGAACCCTGATCACTATAATGTTACCTGTTTGTGATTCGTGCGGTCCTACTTTTTCTTTGTGATCCCAGCCTACAGCAGACTTATCCATACTGTCTTTCTGTACACCATATTTTCCTCCAAAACCCTTGGAATGATCTGAATAAAACAAAAGATGTCAACCTTACACTGAACAACTTTTAAAATGCACCATCTATAAGTGGATGATTTTTTCAAATATTAATTCGCGGAATTTCATAAAATTTAGTTGATACAAATTTATTTTTAGCTTGATTGCGAAACAAATTAGCAACGACTAAGACTGACTAATACTCTTGACGTCTCGATAAAATTTACTCCGATACACTTGACAGTATGAACATGCTGATTTCGAAACAGGTCTTATGCCAAAAATATACCCCCCCCGGACAAATGTGATGAGTTTTTAAAGTCGCTGGCATAGATATGTACAGTCAAACCTGTGCTAAATGCCACCTCCGAATAAAAGCCGCATATGAAAAACATGTCTCTAAAGTCCACCATTTTTCTCTCCAGTCCAGCCATTTTCAATGCATTTTAACCCTCTATTGAGAGGCCACCTGCCAACAAAGGCCACTTTTTGACATTCCCGAGGGTGGCCTTTATATACACGTTTGACTGTACTCCAGGGTTCATTCTAGGTCAGAATTTTTGGGAGAAGTGAGAAAGCGCGTGATCGCTTCCTTAAATGGTGTTCTTTAATATACTTCTGCAAAATAGGTTTAAAATGCACAGTACAACCAACCATTAAATACAACATTTGAATAGAAGGAGTGCTTTATAATGGGCCAGTATATCTTACTAGACAAAATTTTGTTTGAAAATCGTAAAAACCAGAGGGCGAAGTCAGGGTCCCTAGGGCGACAATTTCGCCCACATCGCCCTCTAGAATGATCCCTGTACTCAAACTGTTGCTTGAGGTGTAGGACAACTGCTATCGAGAGGGGCATATGTCGAGCGGCACTCATCTGATTAGTGCAACCCAATGCTACTATCAATGAAGAAAGTAGAGCATCTTGAGGCTCTGGGTTACTTACCTGACAAATACAAGCTAAATTCTGCCCAACGTAACTATGCTACCTCATTTTATGCTCATATCAGTATTCTTACCTCCACCAAGGAGGCAATGCTTTTGTTTATTTTATTTGTTGTTGGAACTTAACGTCGCACAAACAGCTTAGGTCATATGTCGACTCTCCAGCTATTATTGGTGAAGGTAGATCCCGGATGTCCCTCCGAGCTGCATTGCAGGCACAGACGGACACCCGTGTAGAACCACAGCTCTATAGCAAGACTGTTCGATAGCTTCCTCACTCGCAATAATTCAAGACCCCCAGTGGGATTTGAACTTACAGCGGCGAGTGATCTGAAGTCAACAACCATAACCACTCGGTACTACCTCCACTTGGCCACAGAGTTCCCTTATTTGTTTGTTTGTTTGTTTGTTTGTTTACCTGATAGTATGATTACACAAAATGTTGGCTTAAACATATTTATTCATTCATAATCTACAGTACATATCTATTGTATACAGAATGAGAATGGATTTAATCGAAAGCTTAAAGCACAAAAGGTTACAAATGGATTTTCATGAAATTTGTTGGAAGAGTGGGTCATGGGTCAAGGACGAACCCATTAGTTATGTTATATTTCGGGGTTTACGCCTGCATCAGCACCATTTTGGGCTATATCGCCGACGGGCAGTTTACCTAACAACACCTTTCCTGGGCAGGCTCCAGCGGTTAACCAGTACTTGGGTGCACCAACCTCCGTTAGAAACTGCAAACTTTTTCATATAAATGAGACACGGTCTGAGCGGGGCTCGAACCCGTGACCATCAGTGATGATAGGTTACAGTGGTATACAAGTCAGCGACCTTAACCACTCGACCACGGAGGCGGACCCAAACTCATTAGATTTTGAAGTCGATCTGGGTCGGGATCCAGAAGGTTTTAGAAGAATATTTCACCATTGTGAGATAGGGCAACAATGGATATTTAGCAGCGTGATGGAGGTTTGCTAACAATGGATATTTAGCAGCGTGATGGAGGTTTGCTAACAATGGATATTTAGCAGCGTGATGGAGGTTTGCTAACAATGGATATTTAGCAGCGTGATGGAGGTTTGCTATCTCAAATTGTTACCTGTCTGTGAGTCATGCTGGGCCATTTTCTCTTGGTGGTCCCAGCCTACAGCAGAACTATCCATGTTTTCTTTCTGTATGCCATATTTACCTCCAAAACCCTTGGAATGATCTGCACAACAAACACAACATTGTATGAAACAATATAATGCTTTAAGTTTCAGGGATCTCTTTTAAGTGTTGAAATGGTGAACATTTATGCGACTATCTAAATTTGTATCAAAACATCCCACATTAGAAGCAATGTTAAATTAGCACCTCCCGCCTGGTGTATTGAAATCTGTATAGTATTTACAGAGTAATTTCGCATGCCTGATTGTTACTATGAGTGCACGACATTTTGCGAATGCTGTCGATTGTCGCGACTCAGTTCCATTCTGTCTCGAAAAAGTCAAAATGGCAACGTTGCAAATCTGCTGATGTAACGAATACGTAATGTCACTGTTGTTCATTGATGAATAATGAAAGTAGCCATGTTAATTTGGATGACAGATAATTAGCGTAATTTTTGAATCCATTATTATTACAGTAATACACATTTGTTTGCAGAGGTCTGAAGAAGAGGTCTAAAGAAGAGGTCTGAAGAAGAGGTCTAAAGAAGAGGTCTGAAGAAGAGGTCTGAAGAAGAGGTCTAAAGGACGAGGTCTGAAGAAGAGGTCTGAAGAAGAGGTCTGAAGAAGAGGTCTGAAGAAGAGGTCTGAAGAAGAGGTCTAAAGAAGAGGTCTGAAGAAGAGGTCTAAAGAAGAGGTCTAAAGAAGAGGTCTGAAGAAGCAAACAAATATCTAGCATGGATAAAGCATTGTTTTGATGTAACACAAAGATACCTTTTTGATTCTTGCTACATATCGCAAAGAAAAATATACAAATATGATACACATAAATACCTTTTTGTGAATCATGTTGAGCCATTTTCTCTTGGTGATCCCAGCCTACAGCAGACTTATCCATGCTTTCTTTCTGTATGCCATATTTACCTCCAAAACCCTTGGAATGATCTACACAACAAACACAACATTGTAAACGTAAAGTGTTTGTTTATTATAGTGTCATCCCTATTGACAGGGCAAGCCATTTCTAGTACTTTCTGTATCCTATCCATGCAGGCCAGGTGCCAGGTTAATAGGCAATCAGTAACCATTACTTAGAATCCTGGCGGCGTACTAACTGGCCATATAATATTGAATCCCTGTTAGTTTATACAAATTTATTTTAGCTTGATTGCGAAACAAGTTCTTTCAACTTATATTAATCACTCTCGAGACCTCATTCCTGATGGAATCCATCGCCATGAAGGAGAGAGAAGAGGCAATGTGGAATTTAAATGCCTTGCCTAAGGGCACAATCGTAGCGGCTCCAGCGGGGCTCAAACTCCGGACCTTTCACACCTGAAGCGAACGCACATCCACCGCGGCGCTATCACGACTTCCACAAGTCGTGAATCCCTGTTGAGGTTCGATCCTCCGACTTCCCACTCCGTAGGAGGACGGGACGACACATTAACACGTAGGCACAAATTAGTGGTTTAATACTGAGGATTATTTTTTAGAAATTCAGCAGTCTATTAGCGTCTTAAATATGTGTAATTATCTATAATTAACTTAAAAGCTGACAGGATACCAAGTGACTAATTCAATGTTCTCGGTTTGTCATTTATAGCATATAATTTATAGGTACATAAAAGCTAACCATAGACCATAGTCTTTGTTCCTATTGTTCTCCTGGCCATTCAACTGCTGGTTTGCAAGTACAGATGGACAGACATATGGGTATACATTGGGTATATCTTTCGCTCAAAAGTACATATGTCAACATATACCGAACATGATCACAAACTCCAAAGCACTAGACACTATATGTCACTAGGCACTATATGTCACTAGGCACTATATGTCACTTGTCACTATATGTCACTAGACACTATATGTCACTAGGCACTATATGTCACTTGTCACTAGACACTATATGTCACTAGGCACTATATGTCACTAGGCACTATATGTCACTAGACACTATATGTCACTAGGCACTATATGTCACTAGACACTATATGTCACTAGACACTATATGTCACTTGTCACTAGACACTATATGTCACTTGTCACTAGGCACTATATGTCACTTGTCACTAGACACTATATGTCACTAGGCACTATATGTCACTTGTCACTAGACACTATATGTCACTAGGCACTATATGTCACTTGTCACTAGACACTATATGTCACTAGCACTATACACTATATGTCACTAGACACTATATGTCACTAGACACTATATGTCACTAGACACTATGTCACTAGACACCCCACTATGTCACTATATGTCACTGGATTATATATGTCACTAGACACTAGGAGTGGGTCCGGGCATCATCGGACAGCGTCGTACATCGGACAACATTCCTTTGGTGTCCGAATACATGTATATACTTCTAACAAATCGTTGTCGTCTAGCTTATTTGAAGAGTTAACTACCACACATTTCTACACTTTCACATTTGGCATACTGAAGTAAACAACGGCAGTTTTCATTGGATGAGATTCCTGACGTGTCGTGATGTCACAAGTCTTTTCCAGATCTTGTTCATAACGAGGCACAAACCAACGAAAACAGGTATGTGTCTGTTCACATAATATCGCCTGTTGAAGCGAAATTTTGTTGCATTGTATGTGCTTATTGCATCAAGTAAATATTGTTCTTTAACTTTTAGTAATATTTCACCAAGTTATTAATGTTTTCCTATCTCATTTTATCAAAATACGTATGTCCGATAATCCCCACGTCCAAAGTTTAAACATAAAATATGCGCGGGGAATATCGGACGTCACTTTGGTCAAGTTACAGCCTCGCAAAATACGAAGTTTTGTTCGATGCACCTGTTCGTCTGTGGACTGTGCAGTTTGTACACTAGATCTATATCTACTATGTTCCATAGCTCAGGCAATTGGCATATTAATGGTCTGACTCCAGGCATCACAATCACAGGGCTTGCACAATGTCTTTGTTTATTTCAGATACATAAGGTTATGATGGATGTACCTCATATGTTATCACATAGACAAATAGGATCCCATGACAACATAGCCTATAAACTTATAGAAGAAAGACTTATTCAATTACTTGATCATGAGTGGTATTTTGACAATGATGCACTCACTGATTTGTTTGCTATTTTAATGGAGTTGGCAAATAATAGTCATTGTGCTAAAATTATACTTCTCGCAATTGATAATTACCAAAACCATTATGAATGCGATATCAAAAGCATTGTGTTTCTGGTTGAAAGACTTATGCATATAGTCCCATTTCCAGATCATGATAGAGTTATTGAGATTATTGACGATATTAAAATGAATTCCATATAGATCTACGTTTGTCATGTTTTCATAAGGTTGTTGCAGTTGTTATAGTAAGTAAGTAAGTAAGTAAATTCTTTATTAATAGAGGGTGACTCATTTAGCCAGGGCTAATCTGCCATGAGGCCCTCTTGAAAAACATTATGTACTTAATATGGAATCAATGTTTCTCTCAACAGATTAATGGCTCGTAAATCCAAACGTGTTAGATGTCGGTACAATAGGGTACACATGGAAATGGCACTAGCTGCTGTCAAAAACGGGAAGTTATCCATAAGGGCTGCAGCAAAACAGTTTTCTGTACCCAAGTCCACTCTGTCCGACCGTGTCACAGGAAGGGTTGCTGAGGGTTGCACTCCTGGGAAACAAACTGTGTTTCCTTTAGAAGTAGAAAACGATATAGCTATGAAAATCAAGGAAGCAGGTCGGATGGGATTCGGGATAACCCGAGCGCAACTATGTATTAAGGTGGGTCGGCTTGCTAGGGCTATGAAACTGAAAACTCCATTCAGAAATGGACAACCTGGTAAGGACTGGGTTGACGGATTTAAAAGACGTCACCGTGATATAAGTCTAAGATCTCAAATGCCTTTGAACTCTGTGCGAGCTCGTATGCTCAACATTGAAGTCACAAATAGGTATTTTACCGATCTGGGAAAGATTATTACTGACCTTAATCTGCACAGCTCACCGCAATTGATATGGAATATGGATGAGACCAATGTTTCACTTACACATAAACCCACCAAGGTATTGGCAGAAGCGGGACAAAGGAACGTTCCTGGCAGAGTCGGCAATTGTCGAGATGGGATTACAGCATTAGCCTGTGTTAATGCTGCAGGTAGGGATATACCCCCACTTGTCATTGTAAAGGGGCAGACTGAAAAGGCATTGCGAGCTTACAACGTCAAACTAGGGCCACATGGTACTAAATATACTTACCAGAAAAAAGCTTGGATGGAAGACACACTAGGAATCACATGGTTCAATGACCATTTCCTTAAACACTGTGGTTCCGAAAGACCCCAGCTAATGCTCCTAGATAGTCACAGTTCCCATGAGACACTTGGCCTTATTGAACTGGCCAGAGCAAATGACATTTCTTTGTTTGCACTACCACCTCACACGACACAGTATCTAAATCCATTAGATAAAACAGTGTTTGGCCCCTTTCAGAGAGAGTACAATCGCCAGTGCACCGATTTCATGAGTCAGTCGCCAAACAATCTTGTTTCAAAGTGGGAATGGCCAAGGTTGTTCAATGTTGCCTACACCAAAACAGTAAATAAGGACAACATAATGAAAGGTTTTGAAGTTTGTGGCATATATTCAACGATAAACGCATACCTATATCAGCGTTTGCTCCATCTCTACCATTTGATACGCATACAGCTGCTTCACAGTCTCACAATGAGACACCAGAGTCCCCAACAGCCACTGACACAAGCAATACCAATATAGTGACAGCCATACCAGTGGCCTTAGAAATGACTGCAGACACCATTGAATGCCACCAACATGCAGCCCCATATGACAGTTTTTATGCGGCAGTGCCAGATCAGGTACTGCACGATAGCACATACCCATCTGCCCCAAATGATCTGCCACCAGGTGCAGTGGTGATAGCGACAGCTGATGAAAATGGCACTGCTGCCATTGATGACCCAGCAGTACTACTTGACCTCATTACTACGGGCCAACTTGAGATAATCCCATCATCAGCCAATGCCAATCTTGATGTTATCTCTTGGAAGGATGAAGTAAAGAAAGTATTTCAGTTGCCAGCGCCTATTGTTCAAACCACAAAGCCAAAAACCAGTAAAAAGTTGACAAGTCACAGGCTACTTACATCCGATGAAATTTACATGCAAAAAAAGAAGGAAAAAGAACAAAAAGAAAAACTGGAACGTGAAAAGGAAGAAAGGAAACTAAAACGAGAAAGAAAATCTGCTGAGAAGAAACAGAGAGATAGTATTAAAACTGAAAACAAACGATCAAAGAGACAGTAATTTAGTTAGACCTGTTGTGGACCTGTTGTGGATATTATATCGACCTGTTGTGGATATTATATCGTATCTATAATTATAGATTAGATTTATCCACTGACTTCAAGGTACAACAGTACAATGTATATTTGACCAAAATAAATTACAATCAACATATTAATTATAATAATCATAATGATAAGTTGATTTTTTAAAAAACAAAAATATGTCCGATGATCCCCACAGGCAAAATGCATGGCCGATAATTCCCACTGTCTGTGTCCGATAAAGTACAATTTTGTCCGATTCAACCCGGCTTTCGGAAGATGTCTTTTGTCCTTATTTAATACAATTTCAGCGGTAAACACTGAACATAGCCGAATGAACATGCCTTCAATTAGATTATACCATTGGGTGAAAATGTAGCGACCATGTGCTTCAGTAAGTTCTAAATAGATACGCGTGGTTTTGGCCACACATGTCCGATGATGCCCGGATCTACTCTTATGTCACTAGACACTATATGTCACTAGACACTATGTATCACTTGTCACTAGACACTATATGTCACTAGACACTATGTGTCACTAGACACTATATGTCACTAGACACTATATGTCACTAGACACTATGTGTCACTTGTCACTAGACAATATGTGTCACTAGACACTATATGTAAAAAACCACACCCAATACATGTTCATTCATTGGTCCGTGGACACTGCCAAAACAATATCCACCTCAGTCTTGTTTACCTGTATTTGGGGTTTAAGCTCGCACCACTAGCCCAGACCATCTGCGACTCTCCAGCTATTATAGGTGAAGGAAGACCCTGGCTGCCCTACTGAGCAGAATTTCAAGCACCGATGGGCACCAGGGTAGAACCAGCAACCTTCCGCATGTTAGCTGGATAGCAATAACAATCAGCACCATTGATAATGGGAGAAGCATTGTTTGGTTGTACAGGCATGCTTTGTATTATTCTTATAGCTACCTTTTTGTGAGTCATGCTGGGACATTTTTTCTTGATGATCCCAACCTACAGCCGACTTATCCATGTTTTCTTTCTGTATGCCGTATTTACCTCCAAAACCCTTGGAATGATCTGTAAGCAAGGTGGAGAGAATTACCATAAGCTCCTGTAGCTTTCAATTCAATCCACTTGTCTTGATAGTTGTATTGTATGGATGTTATATGTACAGATGTTATATGTCATGTTTATCTTGATAAATAAAATATGTTTAAACCAAGCAAGGTAGATAATCTTATGGAGACTGCTAAAGTGATTAACAATGAGCCGGCTCATCTGGATCTACACTTTTTGTAAGCCTATTTAGAGGTCTGTAGTGTTGAAAAGGTTAACATTTGCAGTTATTCTCAGGTCGAACTTTACTAGTTTATACAAATTTATTTTTGTTCGATTGCGAAACAAGTTCTTACAACTTATATTAATCACTCTCGAGACCTCATTCCTGACGGAATCCATCGACACGAGGGAGAGAAGAGGCAACGTGGTATTTAAATGCCTTGCCTAAGGGCTATACTGATGATTATAACAGTGTGTTGTTGTCATCAATATTGTTGTGATCATTACCATTGTTAACATTACAATCGTAAATACCATGCCATATTGTTGATGAAATCACAGTGAGCTATATATGATGTTAGTTCTAATGATTTAATATGCTGGTCACTTATAGATCCATTGGATCGGGTACTATATTTGTTTATATGTAGTCTGCCTCTGTGGTCGAGTGGTTACGGTCGCTGAATTGTATACCACTGTAACATATCATCACTGACGGTCACGGGTTCAAGTCCCGCTCAGAAAAAGTTGGCAGCTTCTTACAGAGGTTGGGGCACCAAGTACTGGTTAACCATTGGAGCCTGCCCAGGAAAGGTGATGTTAGGTAAATTGCTCGTCGCTGAAATGGGCTACTATTAAAATATTTACTTGTGTGTGTTTTACGTTTATTTATCATCGCTACCGGTTGCCCATATGAGCAACACCTCCTGAAGAGATTAGTCATTTGAGATTGTTGGAGGATAGTGCAATGATACAGACAGAGACCCATTCCAGAGTCTCCTCTGGTTCCTTTACATGCATGGTATACAGCACCGACACGAGACCTCGGTTGAAAGTCCCATCTGAAAGACTGTTAATTTTATTAGGGTCAGCCGGATCACAAGTCCAGCGCGTTACCACTGGACTACAGACCCGTCTGTAAAAACACCACGGCTAGCATGATCTCAAATATTTACTTACTTACTAATTACTTCTACCTAGTACATATATATGTCTGTACAGACACATGTACAATTGATGATGGACAACGACGTGTCAACAATACCCCAACCTCACCTTTGTTTTGATCACGAATGATAATATAATTTCAAACAAAAAGCTTCAACAATCCTGTACCACAGCTGAGCTTCACAAAGTAACAAACATACCAGTTTGTGATTCGTGCTTGCCCAGTTCTTCATGATATTCATACCCAACGGCGGATTTATCTTTCCTGTCTGTTTGCACCCCATACTTCCCGCCAAAACCGGTAGAATAATCTGTAATACATTTGTATATAACAAACATTGAAGCCAAAATATGTGCTTACATAGAATACAATGCAAATTGAGATCATTCTAAGGGGCTCTTCGGAGGTTGGTGCACCCATGTACTGGTTAACTGCTGGAGCCTGCCCAGGAAAGATGTTGTTAAGTAAACTGCCCGCCGGCGATATAGCCCGAAATGGTGCTGATGCAGGCGTAAAACCCGAAAAATATAACATAACACAAATGCATTGAAATAACAGACAATTCCACGCCATTATAATGGATCCATTCAGACACGTACATTGTGTTACCCTACTCACTCCTACTCCTCTGGTTCTTTAAGTAGGCCTGTCTAAAACCAAATACATCGGATCCCAATTTATAGTGCGAACCAAGACACTTGTATGGGGTTGAGACAGTAAATTAGACATACATGTACATAAGCACTTGTCGGGTATCAAACCCACAACGTTCAGATTGGTAGCCATGAGAATAAACCATTCAAGGTCACCGTACCATCCTCGTCTGAAGCTAACATTCAGGAATTACCTCAGAAAAGAATACAAGCATTTCTTTTCTATTTCTGCTTCGGGAACACTAAATTTTATTGACAGAGAATTTGTCCATTTTAAAAAAGTGATCTTTACATGGGTAAATAATACATATTTCATTATACTTCAGATGAATTCACACACAAAACCAATGTATATGTACTTTTTAATCTCAATAGGATTAATACGGATTTTATCATTTCTTAATTATTGATGCAGAAATTCAAGCACTGTATTATGGAAATTATAAAATTCAAGCGCTGTATAATTTAGCTCCTCAATGGGCGGGGGAAAGTACTTACCTTTTTGTGAAGCATGTTTCTCTGTCTTTCCTTCATATTCATAACCAACAGCAGCCTGAAAAAAACATTTAGATCATTCAAACAGGTGATACTGATTCATTGACGTGACCAGGAACTGAACCATCACCTGGCTGACATGCTACAATCAGGGCTGTGATTGGAAAACAGAGGAAATCTGTCAACATACTGGAAACAAGAGGATTACCCGACCCAAAAGATGAAAAGTTATCATTTCTGAACCAGAATTAAAATTAGACCAATATGAAAATATTTGTTTTTTAAGAATTTGACCAAAAAAAAAGAAAAAATCCTCTATAATTATGAAGATTCACAGCCCTGTATGAGACCTAAACCTGAACACTTGACTGACATGCTGCCATACGACCCAAACCTGAACCTGACTGACATGCCATGTGAGACAAACCTGAACCTGACTGACATGCCATGTGACACAAACCTGAACCTGACTGACATGCCATGTGACCCAAACCTGAACATGACTGACATGCCATACGACACAAACCTGAACATGACTGACATGCCATGTGACCCAAACCTGAACCTGACTGACATGCTGCCATATGACCCAAACCTGACTGACATGCCATGTGACCCAAACCTGACTGGCATGCCATGTGACACAAACCTGAACATGACTGACATGCTGCCATATGACCCAAACCTGAACCTGACTGACATGCCATGTGACACAAACCTGAACATGACTGACATGCCATGTGACACAAACCTGAACATGACTGACATGCCATGTGACACAAACCTGAACCTGACTGACATGCCATGTGACCCAAACCTGAACATGACTGACATGCCATACAACCCAAACCTGAACCTGACTGACATGCCATGTGACCCAAACCTGACTGGCATGCCATGTGACACAAACCTGAACATGACTGACATGCTGCCATACAACCCAAACCTGAACATGACTGACATGCCATGTGACCCAAACCTGAACCTGACTGACATGCCATGTGACCCAAACCTGAACCTGACTGACATGCCATGTGACCCAAACCTGAACATGACTGACATGCCATGTGACATAAACCTGAACATGACTGACATGCTGCCATATGACCCAAACCTGAACCTGACTGACATGCCATGTGACACAAACCTGAACATGACTGACATGCTGCCATACGACCCAAACCTGAACCTGACATGCCATGTGACACAAACCTGAACACTTGACTGACATGCTGCCATATGACCCAAACCTGAACCTGACTGACATGCCATGTGACCCAAACCTGAACATGACTGACATGCTGCCATACGACCTGAACCTGACTGACATGCCATGTGACACAAACCTGAACATGACTGACATGCTGCCATATGACCCAAACCTGAACATGACTGACATGCCATGTGACACAAACCTGAACCTGACTGACATGCTGCCATACGACCCAAACCTGAACCTGACTGACAGGCCATGTGACACAAACCTGAACCTGACTGACATGCCATGTGACACAAACCTGAACATGACTGACATGCTGCCATATGACCCAAACCTGAACATGACTGACATGCCATATGACCCAAACCTGAACTTGACTGACATGCCATGTGACACAAACCTGAACACTTGACTGACATGCTGCCATACGACCAAAACCTGAACCTGACTGACAGGCCATGTGACACAAACCTGAACCTGACTGACATGCCATGTGACACAAACCTGAACTTGACTGACATGCCATGTGACACAAACCTGAACATGACTGACATGCTGCCATATGACCCAAACCTGAACTTGACTGACATGCCATGTGACACAAACCTGAACATGACTGACATGCCATGTGACACAAACCTGAACATGACTGACATGCTGCCATACGACCCAAACCTGAACCGGACTGACATGCCATATGACCCAAACCTGAACATGACTGACATGCCATGTGACACAAACCTGAACATGACTGACATGCCATGTGACACAAACCTGAACATGACTGACATGCCATGTGACACAAACCTGAACATGACTGACATGCTGCCATACGACCCAAACCTGACTGACATGCCATGTGACACAAACCTGAACATGACTGACATGCCATGTGACACACGCCTGAACCTGACTGACATGCCATGTGACACAAACCTGAACATGACTGACATGCCATACGACCCAAACCTGAAAATGACTGACATGATATGTCACCCAGTTACCTCCCCTGACGTTCCAGCATGGAATAGAAATAAAAGTGATAATAACGACCATGTTGGACTACTTGTAACCCAGAACTGAACTTGGTTATGCTTGGTGACCCAGAACTGAATTTGGTTATGCTTGGTGACCCAGAACTGAATTTGGTTATGCTTGGTGACCCAGAACTGAACTTGGTTATGCTTGGTGACCCAGAACTGAACTTGGTTATGCTTGGTGACACAGAACTGAACTTGGTTATGCTTGGTGACCCAGAACTGAATTTGGTTATGCTTGGTGACCCAGAACTGAACTTGGTTATGCTTGGTGACACAGAACTGAACTTAGTTTATACAAATTTATTTTAGATTGTGAAACATGTTTCTACAACTTATATTAATCAAGCTCGAGACATCATTCCTGAGTCAATGTGGAATTTAAATGCCTTGCAAAAGGGCACAATCTTAACAGCTACAGCTTGGCGCTAACTCCGGGCCTTTCACATCTGAAGCGAATGCGCTACTACGATTTCCATAACGAACATGGTAATGCTTGGTGACCCTGAACATGGTAATGCTTGGTGACCCTGAACATGGTTATGCTTGGTGACCCTGAACATGGTTATGCTTGGTGACCCTGAACATGGTTATGCTTGGTGACCCTGAACATGGTTATGCTTGGTGACCCTGAACATGGTAATGCTTGGTGACCCTGAACATGGTTATGCTTGGTGACCATGAACATGGTTATGCTTGGTGACCCTGAACATGGTTATGCTTGGTGACCCTGAACATGGTTATGCTTGGTGGGTATACTTTGTGTCTTGCTATGACATGTAGCTTATAAGAAAGAAAATACCCCAATAGAGGTTTGATTGAAAGGATGTCGATCCGTGTGTGCATTTTATGTTTATTTATCATCACTACCGATTGCACATATGAGCGACACCTCCTGAAGTGATTAGTCATTTTAGATTTTTGGAGGATAGTGCAATGATACAGACAGAGACCAATTCCAGAGTCTCTTCTGGTTCTCTTACATGCACAGTGTAAAGCACCGACACAAGACCTCGGTTTAATGTCCCATCTGAAAGACTGTTGATTTTATTAGGCTGAGGGTCAGACGGGGGATCGAACCTGCGATCCCTGGATTAACAGGGATCAGTTAAATCATACACACAATTATATTAGTGTTGAATACTAATTAGCGGTGATATCAGAATAAATCCAAATAAACCAGACACATGCATTTTGTGCTTCCTATTTTATATTGCCGTCCGAGTTCCACAACTGTCAATAGCAAATAACAAGCTGAAATGTCATTTCTACAGGTAAATGTACCTTCATTTATTCACAACCTGTTCTTTTCAAGTAGTCAATATTTAGGTGAATTTCAATGACTTTGTCAATTATCGGCTGCATTGACATGTGTAAAGTGAGTGCCCCTCATGTCATGTATCCATGTGTAAGTAAAAGATGGAGGTCAGTGCTGCTGCTTTCACTTTGTGAAGGATTCAGTTATGATTTATTTCTTACTTTTATTATACAAATATATTTTAGCTCGATTGCGAAACAAGTTATTACAACTTATATTAATCACTCTCGAGACCTCATTCCTTATGGAATCCATCGCCACGAGGGAGAAGAGGCAATGTGGAATTTAAATGCCTTGCCTAAGGGCACAATCGTAACTGCTCCAGCGGGGCTCAAACTCCGGACCTTTCGCACCTGAAGCGAACGCGCATCCACTGCGCTATCACGACTTCGACTTATTTCTTACTAACTGATATTGCATGCACTATAATAAATATCATTATGCTTAAATTGAGAGTGAACATTATTTGCACAGCCTCTTTTTGAAACACAAATACACAGGTATGCTCATGTCGCTGGTAATCGGTATACACAGCACACAAGATCATGGAAACTAAATGATACACAGCCTAACGCCAGTAACGGTTTTACTAAGCAGTGTTTACCCTGATCAATTGAAATGTAATCCTTTCTACTGGTTCAATGTAAGCTTTTAATATTAAACTTACACAAAACATTTGTGCTAATTATATATAAAAGTGTCTTTGGGTTGAGGTTTATATGGGCCGTAATGTCTTGTCGGAAGAGGCTAGCTACCCATGGATTACATGGAGTCTATAGTTAACTATATTATTGACTTTAGTAGGTTTGATGAATTGCTAGCATTGAGTGAAACATTAATTGCAAAGGCTATCGAGATATAGTACCAGATACATATAAATGCAATGGCAACCTAGATATAGCACCAGATACATGTAATGCAATGGCAACCAAGATATAGTACCAGATACATATAAATGCAATGGCAACCAAGATATAGTACCAGATACATGTAAATGCAATGGCAACCAAGATATAGTACCAGATACATATAAATGCAATGGCAACCAAGATATAGTACCAGATACATATAAATGCAATGGCAACCAAGATATAGTACCAGATACATATAAATGCAATGGCAACCAAGATATAGTACCAGATACATATAAATGCAATGGCAACCAAGATATAGCACCAGATACATATAAATCCAATGGCAACCAAGATATAGTACCAGATACATGTAAATGCAATGGCTACCAAGATATAGTACCAGATACATATAAATGCAATGGCAACCAAGATATAGTACCAGATACATGTAAATGCAATGGCAACCAAGATATAGTACCAGATACATGTAAATGCAATGGCAACCAAGATATAGTACCAGATACATGTAAATGAAATGGCAACCAAGATATAGTACCAGATACATGTAAATGCAATGGCTACCAAGATATAGTACCAGATACATGTAAATGCAATGGCTACCAAGATATAGTACCAGATACATATAAATGCAATGGCAACCAAGATATAGTACCAGATACATATAAATGCAATGGCAACCAAGATATAGTACCAGATACATATAAATGCAATGGCAACCAAGATATAGTACCAGATACATGTAAATGCAATGGCAACCAAGATATAGTACCAGATACATGTAAATGAAATGGCAACCGAGATATAGTACCAGATACATGTATCTGAAGATATTGGCTCGATGCACATTTACATCTTTTGGCAATTCAAGGGCAAGAACTCTGGAAATACTCTGGGAATTTGGAAACTATTTGGTTGATTGCAAGATAATAAAGCAATATGAGCAATTTTAACTGTCCACTGTCCCAAGAAAATTAACGTACAAATGTTCACAATTCATTGCGAATTGGTACCATTCTCAAAATGGGGAAAACACAACGACTAGCACGATCTCAAATTCACAACAACACTGAAGGTAACCATTTGATGATTCATTAAAAATATGACCCACCCACCAACATCATTCCAAACAATCTGATAGCTTCTTACCTTGTCTTTTCTGTCAGTTTGTACGCCATATTTACCACCAAATCCCTTGGAGGCGTCAGTTTGACTCGCATGCTTTGCCAAATCTGCTTGATAATCACTGCCTACAGCTGACTGATTAGTAACAAAAACAAGACATTTAACGCATATAAGACCTACCGGAATCCACTTTCATTTATTGTTAACAATTGAGAGTATAGTATTATTGAAATTGACCATCTAACTATCGATGTCTATAATGCACCTTACCAGTGTTTAGAGTTTATTTACATTTTAAAATAATGCTGATTCCAGCAAATCATATCTGATTCCAGTAGTCACTAACATTCAACCACATGTCATACCACATACTACAAGGCATTCACAGCATTTCACAAGGGTCAAACATCTAAAGTGCCTTTGGGCACATACACGTAGACCTTTATAAAACTGAACAATAACAGCATACAAGCCGCATACTATTGTTAGTCATTCCGCGTGCCACCAACTATCTCAACCTACTGGACATAGTCATATATCCATAGTCCTGTTCAAATTCGTTGTCATGTGTTCTAAGAAACTAATGTTCATGTTACCGGGTAACTGTATTTGTTACAAAACAAGAATTACCCACGTTTTACAGTAGAAATATCCAACCTTTGCAATGTCTGAAACATATTTGGAACAATGTTAAAAATTAAATAATCGTTCTTGACCAGGGTAGTATTTATTCGTTATATGTTATATGTTGGGTTTTACGCCTGCATCAGCACCATTTCGGTCTATATCGCCGGCGGGCAGTTTACCTAACAACACCTTTCCTGGACAGGCTCCAGCGGTTAATCAGTACTTGGGTGCACCAACCTCCGTAAGAAACTGCCAACTTTTTCATATAAATGAGACACGGCCTGAGCGGGGCTCGAACCCGTGACCATCAGTGATGATAGGTTACAGTGGTATACAAGTCAGTGACCTTAACCACTCGACCACGGAGGCGGACCAGTATTTATTCATTCCGGCTATTAATTCGTAGCTCTGTTTCTCCATAGCAAATCAACATAGCAAAGAAATAACTCTTACCATGTTTTATTAAAATTGTTGGCATATAAAACAGGACAATCGCATGCAGTGCATTTTCATTTGTTTCAACATGAATGCAACTCTAATGATACTGCAGGCAAGCAGTGAGAGACCAAAGTTACATACAGTCAAAGCAGCCAGCCAAGGAAGTCAGACAAAGTGGCTGCTTAGCACAGGTGGCTGCTTAATAGAGGTCAAATATATAATAAAAAAACCAATTGGGAATCTGGAAACTGGCTGCTTAATACAGGTTGGCTGCTTAATGGAGGTGACCACTAACACAGGTTTGACTGTATTGTTAATTGTAATTTTTAGCAAACATATGGCCGAAATATTATCAATAATATAAGGGACTAGTGTTGCCTATATTCAAATGTTGGTACCGAAATGCCTTCAAAAGGTCTGTTTCCAACATGCTTAATAATCACCTGTTTTCCTTCATTCTCACATAGCATGCCATAAATACAGTCAAACCTGTATTAGTGGTCACCTCTATTAAGCAGCCAACCTGTATTAAGCAGCCAGTTTTCAGATTCCCAATATGTTACTTTATTATATATTTTACCTGTGTTAAGCAGCCACCTGTGCTAAGCAGCCACTTTATGTGAGTCCCTTGGCTGGCTGCTTAAGACAGGTTTGACTGTACATTGCATCATACATTTGTACAGTAAACATAACAAGATTTCCACACAATTAGTAGCAGGTATGTTAGGGGGGTTATAATCAGAAATAAACAATGAGCTTAATTGAGACAGTGTATCTGTATATACAAATAAATACAATATCGAAAACGGGAGGTAGTGACCAAATCCCAAAATAAATTTGCAGACATATCTTCAAGACTGTATTTAAAATGTAAATAGCTTATTGCAATAATTATCTGCTCCTTAGAATATATCTGGGTAAAATAATTTGTTTTGGGGGTCGCACCAACAGATTAGGTTATACGGCGACTCTCCAGCTAGTGGTGGTGGAGGAAGACCCTGCATGTCCCTCTGAGCTGTATTCCAGACACGGACGGACACCCGGATTGTACCACTGACCTACCGTAAGCTAGTTGGATAGCTTCCTCACATGAAAGAATTTGAAACTACAGCGGTGAGGAGCCAGGGATTTGAAGTCAATGGCCTTAACCACTAGGCCACGGAAGGCCATTTTCATCAGAACATTTTATTATCAGATTTGGACATATAATCATAGATCATAGTACATAATCAAGATAATATACATGTATATAACACATGTCAAATCTGTCAAACTGCTTACTTGTTTATTGAATGAATATTATTGAAAGGAACAATTGGTGAAGATTGACGTCTGATGACATCTGCAAACTCTAAACTTTGCTTAGAATTTTCTTCCTCCAAATACTTGGATTTATATACTTGTTTATCATTTTACTAACCGTTACTCTGACGTTGTTCTGAGTACTCGAATTTGAATAATCAAGTACTCATTGCCATCCAAACCAGAAACACATATCTCATAGTGAATTGGGAGTATTCGAATACTATTTCCCATCCCTACCAGAAACACATATCTCATTGTAAATAGTGGTTTGGAATGACTCCAACCCTCAAACTATATAAAATGTCCCTGCCGTTTATATTTGTTACGGGTGGTCGTGACAAAAAATACAGATGGCAGAAAATCACGATGGTTTGACAGGTTACAAACACCTTTCTGCATGCGTCATTAGTAGATATGATAGAGCAATCACCCTACCTTGTCCATCCTATCTTGCTGCACCCCAAACTTTCCACCATATCCGTACGATGCTTTTGGCCCGCTCTCCTGTTCCTTTTCCTTCCCGGCTTTGTAGTCCTGTTGTACATTTTGCCGTAAGTCATCAAGCCTGAAACCCACAGTGTAGTGATTAATTTTATAAAATTATTGCAGAATGAAATGTTCGTGCTAGGGTTACATGAAGGCATTCCATGATCTGTTCACCAATCTGTGTACCATGGTGGCCTTGATCTGGATGCCCTGTTCATACCAGTTGTAAACCCCCCTCCCCTAAATTGCAGGACCTGGGTACTGCATGCAACACAAACTCAAAATGGTGAACATTTGTGTGAATACTTTCAAAGATATAGCCACAATTTACATTATTTATTATTGTTATGTTATATTTCGGGTTTTACGCCTGCATCAGCACCATTTTTGGGCTATATCGCTGGCGGGCAGTTTACCTAACAACACCTTTCCTGGGCAGGCTCCAGCTGTTAACCAGTACTTGGGTGCACCAACCTCCGTAAGAAACTGCCAACTTTTTCATATAACCCGTGTCCATCAGTGATGATAGGTTACAGTGGTATACAAGTCAGCGACCTTAACCACTCGACCACGGAGGCGGACCGGCATTTATTTATACATATCGGATCATTGATGGTTAAAAGTGACATTGAATTTGCAGCTACGTACCTAGGTCTTGTGCGCAGAATGCCTACTCAAAATGGTGACAATTTATCTGAAAAACAGCACTGCGGCCTCAAAGATATGACATCGGGACAAACCGACAAACATTGCAAAACGGTATACACAGCTTTCTTGAAAAGGGGGCGTTAAAGGAAAATAAAGTAATAGCGATCTATATCCGTCCCTTAGAATATTTACATATTCTCAGTAAAAGAATCAAGGTGGGTTCTATAAGTAACACTTACTTGATAGAGCTCATGTGGCCGGATCCATCAACAGTTTTTGCTCCCCATCTCTGCTCCTCTTCAGTTACATCATTCTACAGAAACACATATCAACGTTGTATATGGATCACGCTAGTTTTTCAGCAGGGTTCCCGCTGGCGACCGCCATTTTCGCAATTGGCGAATAAGAAACAACTTGGCGAAAAAAATAAACGATTTGGCGAAAAATTAAAATCTTATTTAAAAAAATTAATCTAAAATTTATCATTTATTAAATCTAAATGCCAACCTCCCAAGTTCTGTCTTCATAATCCATTTTCACACATGCCAGCTAAGCCATAAAGTTTTGACAGGATGTTAATATAGACTATGCCCCACTGCATATCAGCAGTATCAATTGACATCAAATATACGACACAAGTAATTGTTGGAGCAAGAGCATCACAGTTTTACATGTCGGTGATGACCAAAGGTCCCGAGTGACCTGAAATTCAGGTATGGGAGAAGTTCTAATCAAATGTCATACCATTATTTGAATTTATTTCCAAACCCAAAGTGTTTGACCTACGGGGTAATGGAAAGGCATGATGCCCTGCCCTTTTGATGACCAGTTAATTGCCAAACTTAACAACAATCAAACCGTCGTTACTGGTAGTTAATAACAAATGTCTTTTAAATTGTGCTATTTATCACAATCCTAACTCAGCGAGTCTAAGCCTCGTCAGAACCATGGTGGTGTTCTTAGCAAGGCACCTAAATCCATATTGCCTCTTTTCTCTCTCAAGCTGATGGACTCTACTAGGAAATTGAGGATTGGGGTTTCGAGAGTGATTAATCTAAAATTGTACAAACTTGCTTCATAATTGGGCTAAAATAAATTGGCATAAACTAATAAAACTAACAAGCAAGCAAGGTGATTTACCTGTAATGACATGTTAACCTGTAATGACATGTTTACCTGTAATGACATGTTAACCTGTAATGACATGTTTACCTGTAATGACATGTTAACCTGTAATGACATGTTTACCTGTAATGACATGTTAACCTGTAATGACATGTTTACCTGTAATGATATTGTTGTTGATAGTGTACATGTAATAAAGCTATTAACTGTAATACTAAACCACTAACAATACAAAAACTCAGTTTCTCAGAGCAAATTTATCATTCTTTGACTCACGACTGACTAATTTAAACAACTGTCCGGTCTGTCTGAAGCAAACCCCAGGAATACGAATAAATTAACTATATACGTATACCTCAAAGTCTGGTCTGTCTGAAGCAAACCCCAGGAATACGACTAAATTAACTAGATACGTATACCTCAAAGTCTGGTCTGTCTGAAGCAAACCCCAGGAATACGAATAAATTAACTATATATGTATACCTCAAAGTGCGGTCTGTCTGAAGCAAACCCTAGGAATATGACTAAATTAACTAGATATGTATACCTCAAAGTGCGGTCTGTCTGAAGCAAACCCTAGGAATACGACTAAATTAACTAGATATGTATACCTCAAAGTCTGGTCTGTCTGAAGCAAACCCTAGGAATACGACTAAATTAACTAGATATGTATACCTCAAAGTCTGGTCTGTCTGAAGCAAACCCCAGGAATATGACTCAATTAACTATATATGTATACCTCAAAGTCCGGTCTGTCTGAAGCAAACCCCAGGAATATGACTAAATTAACTAGATATGTATACCTCAAAGTCCGGTCTGTCTGAAGCAAACCCTAGGAATACGACTAAATTAACTATATACATATATGTATACCTCAAAGTCAGCTTCGGTCTCCCAGTCATCATCATCCTGGGACGGAGCTGATACCTTAACCCCAGCTTGAGAACGCCACATTCTCTCTCAGAAATCTGAAACAGATACTCATACTACTGTAACGCCTAAGAGAACAATAATTTGTTTCATGTAAACTGACCGATGACTGATTCTCATTATCAAATACATTATTTATTGCAAACAAATAGTGGTATTTATATAGTTTATACAAATTTATTTTAGCTTCATTGCGAAACAAGTGCTGATAACTATTAATCACTATCGAGACCTCATTCCTGATGGAATCTGTCGCCACGAGGAGAGAGAAGAGGCAGCATGGAATTTAAATGCATTGCCTAAGGGCACAATCGTAACGGCTCCTGCAGGGCTCAAATTTCGGACCTTTCACACCTGAAGCGAACGCGCTACCATGACTTCCACATATTTACATACAATACCAGAGGAAGTTTGTATGCAATAAACCCACAATTCTGGTGATTAAAATTTGCTAAAAATACTATAATGTGGTGTCTGACCACCACTGTCATGAAAATGATGAGAGGAGGAGTGGTAAATAAGGGTACAACGGTGTTTATGCATTTTACTCTCTTTATTTGATTATAAAATTTTAATACTTAATACTTTAGTGTTTTCCGTACAACAACTTAACAATAACAAGCATGTAGTGAAACTGGGTTATGCATCGGCATTGGCCCATGCATACCGTACACCAGGGTTTTATCCAGAGTTGACTGGCGCTTCCGCAGAGTGACCGCTTGCATATTTAAGATACCAAATGGCGTGGTGTGATTGATAATTTGATATGGTGTCCGTTTTGTAACCAAGAGGTTGTGAGTTCGAACCTAATCAGAACCATGGTAGTGGTCTCGGTAGGCAAGATACTTAAATCCACATCGCATCTTCTCTCTTCCTTATTAAAGTTATAGCGATGGATTCTATCAGGAATGAGACCTCGAAGAGTGATTAATTGTAAAAACTTGTTTTGCAATCAAGCTAATATAAATGTGCATAGAAGAACTAAATGATACATGTTTGCTTAGCCTGGGAACAGGCGTCGATATATTTTGCCTGGTCAGTCAAATAAATATATTTTAACACCGAGACTATTAATTGGGCCGTATTGAGTTTCTAAACATTTCAACGCCTGGAGAAACTAGCGGGGTTTCCCGTGAAATTATTAATCCTATTAATAGGCCTATTAGCACGTGACTTAAGTAATGACGTACTTGAATCGAAAGCGAAGCACTGCAATGCTGATAAAACTTATAATTGGCCGCCATTGTTTATGGGTCAACGGAACGATAAATAGTTTTAAAAAGTACAATGTTCGTCTGATTTGACATATTTACTCAATATTTAAGTCGTCCTTAGTTCAATTACACCGAATCGATCAATTACCATCTAAATGTAATATTTAAAATCCGCCATCTCGTCGATATAACACAGAAACGGGACATTATATGTAAATGAGTCTACGGGAACATTCGTGTATATTCGGAAATGATCGTGTATAATCGTGCCTGTTCGACGATTTCCGAGAGCATTCCATTTCTATATTTAGCGATATTATCTTGTAGAGAAGAGTTGTCGTTCTTCAAATCTATACCCTCAAAAAAGTGGGTGTAAGTAGGTGGCGCTACGATCGGAAATCCAGTTTCCCCAGAGTGTCATTTGGCTAGAAAAATCGACAGACTGGAACCCAGGCTAATGTTTGCTATATGACAGGTTGAAACTATTCACCAATCAGTCAGGCTAATGTTTGCTATATGACAGGTTGAAACTATTCACCAATCAGTCAATCATTATTTCATCAATCAGCGAATGAGTCATTGATTGATCTGTGATTCATTCATAGTACATGTATCTAGACAATGGTAGAGAGTGACATGGTTGAATGCTGTTTCAATGACATAGTTTCACATTTATTGTACATAAGCACTTTTTGTTCTTCTGGATACGTAAAGTTATCCTCGCCTCTAGGAGAGTTAGTTTAGTTTATACAAATTTATGTTCGCTCTAATGCAAAACAAGTTCTTACAACTGATATTAATCACTCTCGAGACCTCATTCCTGATGGAATCCATCGCCACTAGGGAGAGAAGAGGAAACATGGAATTTAAATGCATTGCCTAAGGGCACAATCGCAACGGCCCCAGCGGGACTCGAACTCCCGAGAGTTAATCGGGGCGACGCCTCCAGGAGGATGTTAACTCATTTTATATTTTAGAGGATACCACAAGATAGAGAAGTCACTCCAATACTAGAAGCATTCCCTGGTTCTTTTACATGCACATTTTGAGTGAACAAGTGAACGTTGCATAAACCACTGAACCGTTTATAGCATTTTAAAAATAACTGACAATATGAACATATTTAGCAGATAGTAATGGCTTTCATTAATAAAGAATTATCACATGAACTTGGTGATGAAGAGGTTTTGAAAACATTTCTTAGCCAGCAATTGGATTCTGCAGTGTTACGAGTGTATACCATACAGATACAATATAACCAACAGATATCCGGATACTAGTGCACTTGCTTCAAATTAAATTACGTGAATCAGTACTGTGAAAAACTGTATGCAGGCGACATAACTTAAGTACAAATTTCCTAATGGATTACTTTGCAAAGGCAACAATTTCTAAAGTGTGTCTGCAAAATATCTCCAAACTTCTTCCTGATCAATCTCACTTCCTACTTCCTGTTTATGAAAGGGAATAAATACCGTAGCGAACCGTACCTCTCCCTTCTCTCTCTCTCTCTCTCTCTCTCTCTCTCTCTCACTATCTATCTCTCTCTCTCCCTCCCGCCCTCCGTCCGTCCGTCCGTCCCTCCTCTCTCTCGCTCTCGCGTGTCACGCCCCTTGCAAGGCGTATGTTGTATTGCCTGCGTGTGTGCTCGGTTTTACCATGCACAGCTTTTTAATTGATGTCAAAATGGTAAATTACCCCTCAGAGTAGAGAGTTTTTCCAAACAATGTAAACTTTTAAGCTAACACTAGACTTCTGTATTGCGTATAGATTAATCAGGTGCATGAAATTACAGATATATAGATATACATATAGGTAGGTAGGTAGGGTAGGGAGGGTAGGGTAGGTAGGGTAGTAGGGTAGGGTAGGGTAGGGTTAGGGTAGGTAGGGTAGTAGGGTAGGGAGGGTAGGTAGGAGAGATAGTAATAGATAGTAGATAGATAGATAGATAGATAGATAGATAGATAGATAGATAGATAGATAGATAGATAGATAGATAGATAGATAGATAGATAGATAGATAGATAGATAGATAGATAGATAGATAGATAGATAGATAGGTATAGATAGATAGATAGATAGATAGATAATAGATAGATAGATAGATAGATAGATTAGATAGATAGATAGATAGATAGATAGATAGATAGATAGATAGATAGATAGATAGATAGATAAGATAGATAGTAGATAGATAGCGTGAGATAGTAGAGTAGCAGAAGTAGAATAGCTAGAATAAAAGAGAGCAAGTCGAGATAGTAAGAATAGGATAGATAGTCGAATCAATGAAAGGTGTATTTATTCGAAGTAAGGCCCATATCATAGACAGTAATGAAAACCCAACATCATATTTTGTTCAAATAGAGACTGCAAAAAATTCGGAAAAACTTATGTGTAGTATTAAAGCAGCAAGCATTACATCGTACGACATAAGATATATGAAAAATTCAAATTTAACGTATGGGTAGAAATTCTGCTACACATTCTTAAATTATAATTTGTACATGTACATTATAACATGTACTTTGGTCATAATTGTTGTGTATGTGCATGAGAAATTTAAGAGGGCACTAAGGATGGTTAGTTCAGAACTACATTTTGTATTTATATTTATTTATTTATATTTCGAGTTTTACGCCTGCATCAGCACCATTTCGGGCTATATCGCCGACGGGCTGTTTACTTAACAACACCTTTCCTGGGCAGGCTCCAGCGGTTAACCAGTACTTGGGTGCACCAACGTCCGTAAGAAACTGCCAACTTTTTCATATAAATGAGACACGGCCTGAGCGGGGCTCGAACCTGTGACCATCAGTGATATACAAGTCAGCGACCTTACCCAATCGACCATGGAGACGGACTCCGAACTATTTAGGTAACCCTCTATAAATAAAGAAATCGATCGATCATATTAAACTTTGTGTTCTCGTCGATAAGGCTTTCCCAAATATACGAGAGACAACTTCCAGATGACAATAACAACATATACCTAGACACAAACAACACAGATGGAAGACATGACATATATGAAAGTGATACTCAGTGTGTGGTGGAATGTTATACAAGAATCCTTTCAAAATGACAGAAAAATTGCAGACATGCAACAGACATATAAAACAACTAGTAGAAGCTCGAGGCTGAGAACAGAACTGCCAAATTATGGATACAATACATGGACGACATTCTAAAGAAATTCATAGCTACTGAAAGAGCTGGCAAATGGCATAATCACATACAAGACGGATCTGTAGTCCAGTGGTAACAGTCTTTCAGATGGGACGTTAAACCAAGGTCTCGTGTCGGTGCTTTACACCGTGCACGTAAAAGAACCAGAAGAGATTCTGGAATTGGTCTCTGTCTGTATCATGCACTATCCTCCAAGATCTAAAATTCAAACAAGCAGTGGTGAGGGGCAAGTGATTTGAAGTCAACGACCGTACTCATTCGTCATTGAGGATCCATACATTTGACAAATCGATACAGCTTGAGCAAATTTGAGACAATGCGTCACAAAATTTCATCACATTCGTGCCAGTGGGAATGGAAAAGATGTTTGAAATTTTGGCTCCAAGTTGATCTAGGTTTTAAGACATAGTGACCTAATTTAAGCAATCTTAAACAAAAATGTATCACTCATTTATCATCATCATTCGAAGCATTAAATGTTGACACAAACAATCTGACGAGTCCTCAAGACCATTAAATGAGCTTCATTCCATATAATTTTACAAGGATTTTCTATGTTGTAACACAGGACACACTCTGAAAGCCTACTGCTGCATTTTCTACTTGGCGAGTGCGTACTCCTGCACTCAAAGTTCCACAAACCCGAATTCTCATCAAAAATGCCCATTCAATTTTCATTATTTAGTATGTCAGAACTTGTTTCAGTACCTTCATCTAGCTCATGCATATTAGTTTCATGTGTCTGGACTTGATCCATTTCCATGACATCTTCCCTACATTCTGCATGATTTCTCAATATTGTGAGATGTTTGCAGACTTGTCATGATGACCAGTACTCTATTTGTGTATGCCCTTTATTTGCTTTGCAGCTTCCATTCAAA
>CM026387.1:57137474-57171286 GCA_014843695.1 Archivesica marissinica
CACGACTTCCACGACTTATATTATTAAGCAGACACTGCGCTATCACGACTTCCACGACTTATACACTGCGCTATCACGACTTCCACGACTTATATTATTAAGCAGACACTGCGCTATCACGACTTCCATGACTTATACACTGCGCTATCACGACTTCCACGACTTATACACTGCGCTATCATGACTTCCACGACTTATACACTGCGCTATCACGACTTCCACGACTTATATTATTAAGCAGACACTGCGCTATCACGACTTCCACGACTTATACACTGCGCTATCACGACTTCCACGACTTATATTATTAAGCAGACACTGCGCTATCACGACTTCCATGACTTATACACTGCGCTATCACGACTTCCACGACTTATACACTGCGCTATCATGACTTCCACGACTTATACACTGCGCTATCACGACTTCCACGACTTATATTATTAAGCAGACACTGCGCTATCACGACTTCCACGACTTATACACTGCGCTATCACGACTTATATTATTAAGCAGACACTGCGCTATCACGACTTCCACGACTTATATTATTAAGCAGACACTGCACTATCACGACTTCCACGACTTATATTATTAAGCAGACACTGCGCTATCACACGACTTCCACGACTTATATTATTAAGCAGACACTGCGCTATCACGACTTCCACGACTTATATTATTAAGCAGACACTGCACTATCACGACTTCCACGACTTATATTATTAAGCAGACACTGCGCTATCACGACTTCCATGACTTATACACTGCGCTATCACGACTTCCACAACTTATACACTGCGCTATCATGACTTCCACGACTTATACACTGCGCTATCACGACTTCCACGACTTATATTATTAAGCAGACACTGCGCTATCACGACTTCCACGACTTATACACTGCGCTATCACGACTTCCACGACTTATATTATTAAGCAGACACTGCGCTATCACGACTTCCATGACTTATACACTGCGCTATCACGACTTCCACGACTTATACACTGCGCTATCATGACTTCCACGACTTATACACTGCGCTATCACGACTTCCACGACTTATATTATTAAGCAGACACTGCGCTATCACGACTTCCACGACTTATATTATTAAGCAGACACTGCGCTATCACGACTTCCACGACTTATATTATTAAGCAGACACTGCGCTATCACGACTTCCACGACTTATATTATTAAGCAGACACTGCGCTATCACGACTTCCACGACTTATATTATTAAGCAGACACTGCGCTATCACGACTTCCACGACTTATATTATTAAGCAGACACTGCGCTATCACGACTTCCACGACTTATATTATTAAGCAGACACTGCGCTATCACGACTTCCACGACTTATATTATTAAGCAGACACTGCGCTATCACGACTTCCACGACTTATATTATTAAGCAGACACTGCGCTATCACGACTTCCACGACTTATACACTGCGCTATCACGACTTCCACGACTTATATTATTAAGCAGACACTGCGCTATCACGACTTCCACGACTTATATTATTAAGCAGACACTGCGCTATCACGACTTCCACGACTTATATTATTAAGCAGACACTGCGCTATCACGACTTCCACGACTTATATATAAGCAGACACTGCGCTATCACGACTTCCACAACTTATATTATTAAGCAGACACTGCGCTATCACGACTTCCACGACTATATTATTAAGCAGACACTGCGCTATCACGACTTCCACGACTTATATTATTAAGCAAACACTGCGCTATCACGACTTCCACGACTTATATTATTAAGCAGACACTGCGCTATCACGACTTCAACGACTTATATTATTAAGCAGACACTGCGCTATCACGACTTCCACGACTTATATTATTAAGCAGACACTGCACTATCAGGATTTCCACGACTTATATTATTAAGCAGACACTGCGCTATCACGACTTCCACGACTTATATTATTAAGCAGACACTGCGCTATCACGACTTCCACGACTTATATTATTAAGCAGACACTGCGCTATCACGACTTCCACGACTTATATTATTAAGCAGACACTGCGCTATCACGACTTCCACGACTTATATTATTAAGCAGACACTGCGCTATCACGACTTCCACGACTTATATTATTAAACAGACACTGCGCTATCAGGACTTCCACGACTTATATTATTAAGCAGACACTGCGCTATCACGACTTCCACGACTTATATTATTAAGCAGACACTGCGCTATCACGACTTCCACAACTTATATTATTAAGCAGACACTGCGCTATCACGACTTCCACGACTTATATTATTAAGCAGACACTGCGCTATCACGACTTCCACGACTTATATTATTAAGCAAACACTGCGCTATCACGACTTCCACGACTTATATTATTAAGCAGACACTGCGCTATCACGACTTCCACGACTTATATTATTAAGCAGACACTGCACTATCAGGATTTCCACGACTTATATTATTAAGCAGACACTGCGCTATCACGACTTCCACGACTTATATTATTAAGCAGACACTGCGCTATCACGACTTCCACGACTTATATTATTAAGCAACACTGCGCTATCACGACTTCCACGACTTATATTATTAAGCAGACACTGCGCTATCACGACTTCCACGACTTATATTATTAAGCAGACACTGCGCTATCACGACTTCCACGACTTATATTATTAAGCAGACACTGCGCTATCACGACTTCCACGACTTATATTATTAAGCAGACACTGTGCTATCACGACTTCCACGACTTATATTATTAAGCAGACACTGCGCTATCACGACTTCCATGACTTATATTATTAAGCAGACACTGCGCTATCACGACTTCCACGACTTATATTATTAAGCAGACACTGCGCTATCATGACTTCCACGACTTATATTATTAAGCAGACACTGCGACATATTTTATTTTCTACTTCAAGAATTGTTTATTTTTTACTCTTGTTAATATGCAGCGAATATATTTGTCTTTTTACTGTAGAAAATTAAAAAAAAACAGCATTACAATAACACACTAACCCCTATTTTAAATCACAGTGTGCCATCTGAGACAAGGAAATTGAAATCAGCATGTTAGGAGTCTAAAAACTGAAAGTAAAACAAATGGAATACATTTTGAAGTGAGTGTGCTGCGGACATTAACAGAATGCAACCACATCTTTGCAATGCCAATTACAGCAGTATTGGATAATAATAAATGCTGAATAAATTGGAAGGAATGTGCAAACAACATAGATCCAGATCAGCCGCAGTATTATGCCGCGTCTAATCAGGATCTATGTTGTTTGCTATTCAACCAAGTTTTTTTGCCTCGCTATCCGAATAGCGCAGTAGAGTCTGATCAGACGACACGTTCTGTGTTACGTTCTGTGCCATCTGATCGGGCTCTATTATGTTTGCAAAAGCAACTTTAGTTGTGATTAGTAGGCTATGGGTTCAAACAATCAGTCATCTCTCAATGTGAGGACATATCTGAATAACATGACATCCTTACATTGAAGTGAATCTATTACACTCACCGAATCTATTACACTCACCAGCGAATCTATTACACTCACTGGCAGACACTTACAGAAGGATGTCATTTCACTTTCAATCATGTAGTCTTTTTAACAGAGGACAGAGACAGGAAACTTGGCATTGCATAAACAAGCTCACTGCCGACAGTTGTCAACACCTGCTCGGCTGACAAAGGGACTACCATCATACGGTCAAGGTCAGCATTCATATATCAACGTAGAGGATGAGTCACTGCTGGCATGAAAGCAATCAGCTGAACAGATATCGCACAAATATTGCCCTGTAAATCTAAAACATACTATATATATATATTAAAAGATATCACTGTTTATAAATAAATACCTTGGTTTCCGATTCTATTTTTAGAATGTGTATTCCGATAACTGACATCACGTAAACTGTCAATTAGGAGGCCCGAACAGGGGTATACATCTATGCTCGGAAGTAGTTATGTTATATTTCGGGTGTTACGCCTGCATCAGCACCATTTTGGGCTATATCGCCGGCGGGCAGTTTACCTAACAACACCTTTCCTGGGCAGGCTCTAACGGTTAACCAGTACTTGGGTGCACCAACCTCCGTAAGAAACTGCCAACTTTTTCATATAAATGAGACACGTTCTGAGCGGGGCTCGAACCCGTGACCATCAGTGATGATAGTTTACAGTGGTATACAAGTCAGCGACATTAACCACTCGACCACGGGGGCGGACTCTCGGAAGTAGTGATCGTACACATGGTTTACTTACATTTATTAATCAAAACCTGCACAGCATGTCTGTAAACGTTCAACAGATGGTTTAAATTGTGCAGAAATGTAAAAATAATGACATTCTTTAATCAATACATGCAATCTGAGACATTCAGTCCGTTTGAAACAATAAACACTGAACAGTTAGGAGCACTGTCATTTTAGATTCAGTTATTCATTAACCCGTAACCTGCTGAATAAATTAAACGGAATGTGCAAACAACATAGATCCAGATCAGCCGCGGTGTAACGCCATGTCTGATCAGGATCTATGTTGTTTGCTATTCAGATAAGTGTTTCAGCTCCACTATCTGAATAGCAAACAGCATAGAGCCCGATCTGATCTGGCTCTATGCTGTTTGCGGAAGTAAATGAAAGCAACGTTCAGTTATTCATTAATTAAAATAGCGTGTCATTATTTGCTGATAAAATAATCATCATAATATGTATAGAGTGCGTATTATTTATTTTGAAAGTCAGTTAGCTGAGATATTAACCCATTCAACCCCAAGTAACTGACATGGACTGGTGCATGCTATTTTTAGACCAATAAATTAATAAGAAAATTACATTTGGACCAGTTCATTTATCAAAATGGGTAATTTTATCTAAAAATAGTAATAATTATTACTGGCAAAAAAGTGCAGATCCTGATGAGACGGCTCGTTACGAGCCGGCTCATCTGGATCTACACTTTTCATAAGCCTATTTAGAGGCCTGTGGGGTTGAAAGGGTTAAACTGCCCCACGGACTAAAAAAAACGACACATACAGGCGCCTGTATGACTGGGAACACAAATAGGGATAAATTCGCAATGAAGCCAGTGTACGGAAGCTGGTGCTATGCAATGATTGCGTGCTTGCGAGTAGAGCATTTGAGTGGTGCTAATATCAGCTTAATCTGAGGTGAAGAAGTTGATCTAGATAGCCGGGTTATAAACATAAATTTCATTATATTTATGTATCAATTTGAAGAAGTGTCAAGGAGTTGTGTATCACAAACTCTGTCTGGTGTGGGTGGCGGGGCGGGGGGTATGGTAAACTCTGTCTGGTGTGGGTGGCAGGGAGGGTAAACTCTGCCTGGTGTGGGTGGCGGTGCGGGGGGTAGGGTAAACTTGGCTGGTGTACGTGGCAGGGCGGGGGTAGGGTAAACTCTGCCTGTGTGGGTGGCGGGCGGGTATGGTAAACACTGTGGGTGGCGGGGTGGGGGGTAGGGTAAACTCTGTCTGGTGTCGGTGGCAGGGTAAACTCTGTCTGGTGTGGGTAGCGGGGCAGGGGTAGGGTAAACTCTGTCTGGTGTGGGTGGCGGGGGGTAGGGTAAACTCTGTCTGGTGTGGGTGGCGGGGGGTAGGGTAAACTCTGTCTGGTGTGGGTGGCGGGGGGTAGGGTAAACTCTGGCTGGGGTGGCGGGGCGGGGGGTAATGAGAGGGGGGTGGGGGTAATGGAGAAGCTATCACCAAGTCTTCGACCTTCACAGACATTTCCGTACTAACTTGCCTCACATATCAGGTCGGCAGGCTTTGATTATTTTAGTTAGAATAGAAGGCGTTATACACAGAAGTTCATGAAACATGTTACAATAATAGTCATTGGTGTATCTTATATATAATATATATATATGCAAATACAGTCAAACATGTGTTTGTGGTCAATCTATTATGCAGCCAAACTGTACTAGGCAGCCAGTTTCCAGATTCACAATATGTTGTTTTATTGTACATTTTTTTACCTCTATTAAGCAGCCACTTTCTGTGATTCCCTTAGACTGGCTGCTTAAGACAGGTTTGATTGTACAGTCAAACTCGGTTGGCTCGAACACCACCATTGGCTCGAACATGTCGGCTGGTCCCGGCAATAATCTCTATATAATGCATATTGTTCTCCCTTCGATGACTCGAACACGGATGACTGAACTCTCGAACCAGATCACTGGTCCCATGAAATCAATTAGTACTTAAATTAACACCTTTGGGTCGAACACAATTGGCCGAGTGGCCATGTCCGCGTGTCACACAAAAGTTTTCACAGCTTTTGTTAATGGCAATGACATCCCTTTTGATCAGTACACTCGCGTAATTTACACGTAGTGAGATTGGCGATTACTATTCTATTGTTAATGGGTTTCAATCACGGCAGCTTTTTTATCCATTGGTATTAAACGTAATTATGTATAGAACAAACATATTACACACTTATTGGGTTAAAGATGTCAAGTTAACAACATTTCAATATAAACAACCGAATATGTCGTCTCTTCATCAAATTCATTATTAATCATGTTTATAGAGGAAAGTGACAGTGAACAGTCAAAGATGTGCTCCGTGTACAAGTTCTTACTGAAAGCCGACTTAAATAAACACAATACGACAAAGCAGACGACAATCGGTGACTACCTCAAGAAATGAGGAAATACTATGTGTTAAACACTGTACATGGCATGTATCTACCATATGTAACCGACACATTCTATTTTTAGAATGCATAAAAATATCTGAGTATTATGTAGATTAATCATTTAAACCACTGCATAACATGTATATAACCAAATAAATATAAGAACTTAAAAATGTTGTCTATTATTATGAAACACATTCGTATAAACATGGATTCTTATCAAACCACGAGAGAAGGACATATTGGATGCATTGCATAAACCAGTATATAACAGTAAGCTACCAAAACACAATTTAATTTATCAATATTATGGGTCAACCCACACAACTACCCTTGGCTCGAACCTCCCATGACTCGAACCATTACTGACGGACCTGTCGAGTTCGAGGCAACGAAGTTCGACTGCACATTTCAAATGTTTTATTCCAATCATGCTTAGTGAGGAAATATGAGGTGTTCTTTTAACCATTTCAACACTACAGACCTCTAAATAGGCTCACAAAAAATGTAGATCCAGATGAGCCGGCTCACAATGAGCCTTCTCATCAGAATCTGCACTTTTTGCTAGTAATGTTACTAATTTTAGACAAAATTACATATTTTGATAAGTGAACTGGTCCGAATGTATTTAATTTATTGGTCTAAAAAGATAATGCACCAGTCCATGGCAGTTACTTGGTGTTGAATGGGTGCACCAGTCCATGGCAGTTACTTGGTGTTGAATGGGTGCACCAGTCTATGGCAGTTACTTGGTGCTGAATGGGTGCACCAGTCCATGGCAGTTACTTGGTGTTGAATGGGTGCACCAGTCCATGTCAGTTACTTGGTGTTGAATGGGTGCACCAGTCCATGTCAGTTACTTGGTGTTGAATGGGTGCACCAGTCCATGGCAGTTACTTGGTGTTGAATGGGTTAAACTGTTTTACAAATGAAGTTTGTGATTTACTCAGGAACCTGATATGTGAGCAAGTGTTGACAGGAACCTGATATGTGAGCAAGTGTTGACAGGAACCTGATATGTGAGCAAGTGTTGACAGGAACATGATATGTGAGCAAGTGTTGACAGGAACCTGATATGTGAGCAAGTGTTGACAGGAACCTGATATGTGAGCAAGTGTTGACAGGAACCTGATATGTGAGCAAGTGTTGACAGGAACTTGATATGTGAGCAAGTGTTGACAGGAACCTGATATGTGAGCAAGTGTTGGCAGGAACCTGATATGTGAGCAAGTGTTGACAGGAACATGATATGTGAGCAAGTGTTGACAGGAACCTGATATGTGAGCAAGTGTTGACAGGAACATGTTATGTGAGCAAGTGTTGACAGGAACCTGATATGTGAGCAAGTGTTGGCAGGAATCTGATATGTGAGCAAGTGTTGGCAGGAACATGATATGTGAGCAAGTGTTGACAGGAATCTGATATGTGAGCAAGTGTTGGCAGGAACATGATATGTGAGCAAGTGTTGGCAGGAATCTGATATGTGAGCAAGTGTTGGCAGGAATCTGATATGTGAGCAAGTGTTGAAAGGAATCTGATATGTGAGCAAGTGTTGACAGGAATCTGATATGTGAGCAAGTGTTGACAGGAACATATGTGAGCAAGTGTTGGCAGGAATCTGATATGTGAGCAAGTGTTGACAGGAATCTGATATGTGAGCAAGTGTTGACAGGAACCTGATATGTGAGCAAGTGTTGACAGGAATCTGATATGTGAGCAAGTGTTGGCAGGAACATGATATGTGAGCAAGTGTTGACAAGAATCTGATATGTGAGCAAGTGTTGGCAGGAACATGATATGTGAGCAAGTGTTGGCAGGAATCTGATATGTGAGCAAGTGTTGGCAGGAATCTGATATGTGAGCAAGTGTTGAAAGGAATCTGATATGTGAGCAAGTGTTGGCAGGAACATGATATGTGAGCAAGTGTTGACAGGAACCTGATATGTGAGCAAGTGTTGACAGGAACCTGATATGTGAGCAAGTGTTGACAGGAACATGATATGTGAGCAAGTGTTGGCAGGAACATGATATGTGAGCAAGGGTTGACAGGAATCTGATATGTGAGCAAGTGTTGGCAGGAACATGATATGTGAGCAAGTGTTGTCATAAACCATGGTAACATTGTCGGCTGCTAGTCCGCTTGCTAGTAAATTATATATAAATTATATTCATAGATTAAGTATTGTTGAATATTAGGTCAATACATTAGGAATATTGTTGCCCACATTTTGGAAATAAGATTGTTGTGATATTTGTTGTGGGACAGCTGTGGGATTATATGAGATTATGAGAGATTATATGAGATTATGCAATGTTTCCAATCTCTGTCATTTAAATGTCATTGTTCTTTGTTCCCGGTCATATTTTAAAGCAGCATTATATCGCACTAAGAATATAATAGCTATAAATTTCATTGCTACTACAAATTCTTCCAAAACAATTTGAACAATAATTTTAAATCAATATGCAGCGTCTTAATAGGATGTCATATAACGGTCAGCCACGCTCCTGCATTGATGTTTGCATTGTTGTTTATTATTGGAGTCTGTACTACTCGCTAAGAGCTAATTTTAATCAGATTAAAATAATAGGGCCATGACAGCCTGTATCGCTCACCCGACTCATTTCTTTACCACGCGTCACCATTTTTACAACTTTGAAAGTTTGTACATCGATCATTCCAACCAAATGTTGCCAAAATGTTTGAAGAATTTTTGTTATTTGTAAACGGTGGTTATCTTTTATTCGCGACAACCTCCATTTTACAAATCTGAAAAGGCTATACCCATGGACAATTACTGTGAAATTTGCGGTTTGGGTGAAGAAGAATTTTTAAATCTATAATAAAAGAACGATCTTTGACCTTTTGGCAGCCATCTTGGATGACAACATTATCCGATTTTTATAACAATTGCATCATAGCGATCGCCGTATTAATACCTTCAATTTGACATGACCATATTCGATCAAAAATAACATTTGACCCCAATTTGACATCCCATGCCACATCCATCAAAAATGGTCCTGGGGGTCACCATTTGAACAACATTGAAACAGCATTGTACATCGATCATTGAAACAGCATTGTACATCGATCATTGAAACAGCATTGTACATCGATCATTGAAACAGCATTGTACATCGATCATTGAAACAGCATTGTACATCGATCATTGAAACAGCATTGTACATCGATCATTGAAACAGCATTGTACATCGATCATTGAAACAGCATTGTACATCGATCATTGAAACAGCATTGTACATCGATCATTGAAACAGCATTGTACATCGATCATTCCTTCCAAGATTCGTCAAAATCCGGAGAAGATTTTGTTAGAATTTGTGCTATTTTTAGAATGGCGGCCATCTTGGATTTAGTGGAACTTTATTTTAACAACTTTGGAAAGGCTTCACTTAAGGATCATACAAGTGGAGTTTCATTGGCTGATCCGTTTGTGAGATGCCGTTTCAAATCTCTCATAAAAGGTTGTTGACCTTTTTGACCATTCGAAGGCTATTTTGGATGAACATTGCATTGATCACCTTGTTGATACCTTCGATTTTATACAATATTTTTATGGCATGACCATATAATTAATCGCTCAAAAATAATATTTGACCCATACCTCCCATAAAGTAGTTTTGCGAAATAGTCATGAGATTTGGATACATCGTCAGGACATTTCCTGCAATATATGTATATGTGTAAAAAATCTCTATCAAAGGAAAAATCCTTTAGAAAATGTCCTTAACTCATATTGATAACATAAGAATATTGCTGACCAGTCTGCGACACTAGTGCATTAAAGGCCTGCAGTTTGACCCCGTCCAATTGTAAAGATTTATACTTTACTACCTGTTCCATGTGATTAGTGGCTTGTATCAACAATGTAGCAGTACATTCAGTATAATTTGGCGTATGTAGGTATTTTCTAACGGTTAATATGCACGATCACTCTGTGAGCTGAGAATTAGTCAAAATGAGGCCCTGACAATTTAAGTAAACGTATATTATTGATTGTAAAGAAAATTGATAGTTATGAGTATTCAAACTACATAATCCAGATCAGCCCAGGGACATAGATTACATGTTATGTAGGTGCCTCATCAGCCGTAGCGTAATCACTGAGACTGATAATTTGTATGCATGTATATAATATATGTGTATTTATATGAATAAACTATATGTGTTCGTTATATGGTAACCTTCATACTTCATTTAATTATATATCTACAGTATTATTCGCAAGTTTTCTGTTATATTTTAAATATTTCTCTGTGTCAGTGTGTGTTTACCGATATTGATGCTACATAATAATCACAGTGAATGCTATGAGTACATGTATAATATTATAATTATAATCTCTTGAACATACGAGTATTACACATATTCTGCCGATTTCTACAAGATGCCATTGAGTAAAATAACAATGTATGTAACTGATGAGCAGAGAAAAGAATTGCTGACGTTCTTGCAAAATAAGAACTGGGACGTAGAGATGAAAATAGAAGAAACAGCCACCGCCATGCCCGTTGCAGAGGCTGCTTACGTACCTCCCCCTATGCCTCAGCATGCTGAAGGTGTTGCTGAGTGTCCACTGTGCTTGTGTTCCCCTTGCATAATAAATGAACAGAACAAACAACTTTGGTGGCCTGCTAATAATCGTCCACCGCATAATCTAAATTCACATGAGAGAAAGCTTCTATACAGGAGGTTTTGGGCAATGCTATATAATTGTGGCGCATGGAAAGATGTCAGATATATAGAGAGAAAAGTAGCGGCTAGAAGAGGAGACTGAATGTGTGGTACAGCAATGCAGGAACTGGCTGCCTAACCCGCGCAACCAGCCTTATTTGGGCCATAAGTGGAGTTGAATTGTTTATACCAGTTGTAAGTACTATAAAAAATACAGAACTTCAATTTCAGCAATTTATAACCTCTGATATGTACGTGGGTCATAATAGATATAAGTGGTGCTCATGTATTAGATGTATACCATGCAGGGCCTCGTATATGGCAAATACGATGTGCGTCGACCGTCAGATTTGTACCGCTATTCCTCGTGTGTTTAGTGCGTCGACCGATCATACAATAATACTGATCCAATCATTAATTGGTCAGATCCAGTCATATGGTCTGGAGTTTTTTTCCCCAAAATAATATGAATGTCACTTTTTCATTCACCAGGGCTCATTCTAGAGGGTGACATGGGCAAAGTAGTCGCCCTTGGGACCCTGACTTCGTCCCCTGGGAGCACCACTTCTCACTAAAAAATTAAAAATATATATTTTTTTACAATTTCCAGATAAAATATTGTCCAGTAAGATACGCCACTGTAACCCTCTTTCTATTCAAATATTGTATTTAACCCTTTCCTTCATAGAGATTTAGGTTAATATACTATTATATCTCCATACAAACGACAGCCATTTAGCTATCATGCAATGGGTAAGTAGTCGCCATATCTATCCCACCTCCATAGATATTACTTGGACTACATGCGCTTCTGGCATTTATTATGAACATTGGTTTGGCTACTACATTGTCAATGTATGTGGTATTGGTAATGGCGTTAAGAGGTGCTTCTATGAGGGAAAGGGTTTATGAACATTGGTTTGGCTACTACATTGTCAATGTATGTGGTATTGGTAATGGCGTTAAGAGGTGCTTCTATGAGGGAAAGGGTTTATGAACATTGGTTTGGCTACTACATTGTCAATGTATGTGGTATTGGTAATGGCGTTAAGAGGTGCTTCTATGAGGGAAAGGGTTTATGAACATTGGTTTGGCTACTACATTGTCAATGTATGTGGTATTGGTAATGGCGTTAAGAGGTGCTTCTATGAGGGAAAGGGTTTATGAACATTGGTTTGGCTACTACATTGTCAATGTATGTGGTATTGGTAATGGCGTTAAGAGGTGCTTCTATGAGGGAAAGGGTTTATGAACATTGGTTTGGCTACTACATTGTCAATGTATGTGGTATTGGTAATGGCGTTAAGAGGTGCTTCTATGAGGGAAAGGGTTTATGAACATTGGTTTGGCTACTACCGTGTCAATGTATGTGGTATTGGTAATGGCGTTAAGAGGTGCTTCTATGAGGGAATGGGTTATGAACATTGGTTTGGCTACTACATTGTCAATGTATGTGGTATTGGTAATGGCGTTAAGAGGTGCTTCTATGAGGGAATGGGTTATGAACATTGGTTTGGCTACTACCGTGTCAATGTATGTGGTATTGGTAATGGCTTCAAGAAGTGCTTCCATGAGGGAAAGGGTTTATGAACATTGGTTTGGCTACTACCGTGTCAATGTATGTGGTATTGGTAATGGCGTCAAGAGGTGCTTCTATGAGGGAATGGGTTATGAACATTGGTTTGGCTACTTCCGTGTCAATGTATGTGGTATTGGTAATGGCGTTAAGAGGTGCTTCTATGAGGGAATGGGTTATGAACATTGGTTTGGCTACTACCGTGTCAATGTATGTGGTATTGGTAATGGCGTTAAGAGGTGCTTCTATGAGGGAATGGGTTATGAACATTGGTTTGGCTACTACCTTGTCAATGTATGTGGTATTGGTAATGGCGTTAAGAGGTGCTTCCATGGATGAAAGGGTTAATGGCCATATTGTGTATTTTAACCCTATTTTGTTGAAATTTATTATTAAATAGTTCTAGTTCTAGTTTGAGCCCTGTTTACATACGCTTAAAATTGACAAAAATTGGTTACATACATCTAACTTGAATTCCTGGATACACCCCTGTGCAGTCAATGATAAATGGCCAGTTCATGCCCACTCGGCACCTGGTCTTCATTTCTACATAGTTACAACCTACTTCGATTGCAAACCATAGGGTACATACTCCATACACCAGGCCCCGAGGTTATAAAACGTTCTCGAATCTCAAACTCAGTCTCAAGCTTCTGATTGGTTTAGCTGACATTAAAACTCAGAATCATCTAATCAAATCACTTGAGCTTGAGATATGAACAATGTTTTATAACCTCGGGCCCAGGTCTAAGTAAGCAACCTTGACTTATCACAACTCAATGAGAGACATCGATCAGTTACTGCCCCTGAATACTCTCTAAAAGTAGATCCTATCAAGTGTTTTCCTCTGTTTTTATCGTTGTTTCCTTTGCACAACATTCTAGCAATTTTATTCCACTATACATAGGTTCTTATGAGAATTAAATTACTATATCTCGACAGATCTTCTAGAAATGAACCAAAGATACTTCTAGAAATGAACCAAAGATACTTCTGTATTTCCACCACCCTCCAAAAATGACGGGGCAATGCAACGAGAGTTCAATAACGTAACCCTTTCAACACTACATACCTCTAAATAGGCTTACAAAAAGTGTAGATCCAGATGAGCCGGCTCGTGACTAGCCATCTCGTCAGGATCTGCACTATTTGCCAGTAATATTAATATTTTTAGACAAAATTACCAATTTTAATAAATGAACTGGTCCAAATGTAATTTTCTTATTAATTTATTGGTCTAAAAATATGATGGACCAGTCCATGTCAGTTACTTGGTGTTGAATGGATTGACGATTAGCGTCGCTGTTCTGCAAAACTGAAAACCCTATTATTTACATATTTTACATCTGAATGCATTTTCTTATTTGTTAATGAACTGCCTTCAACTATTTCTTGGTACAGGGGTGACAGGCTACTAATCATGTGAATGACTTCGTTCTAGGGGTGACAGGCTACTAATCCTGTGAACCTCCTTCAACTATTCCTTGGTACAGGGGTGACAGGCTACTAACCATGTGAAGGACTTCGTTCTAGACAGGTTAAAACCACTTAATGTACAAAGCAAACAGAAAGTGGTCTTTCAATTACCAATACAAAGCAGACAGGAAGAGGTCTACCCTGTACAAAGCAGACAGGAAGAGGTCTACCCTGTACAAAGCAGATAGGAAGAGGTCTACCCTGTACACAGCAGACAGGAAGAGGTCTACCCTGTACAAAGCCAACAGGAAGAGGTCTACCCTGTACAAAGCAGACAGGAAGAGGTCTACCCTGTACAAAGCAGACAGGAAGAGGTCTACCCTGTACAAAGCAGATAGGAAGAGGTCTACCCTGTACACAGCAGACAGGAAGAGGTCTACCCTGTACAAAGCCAACAGGAAGAGGTCTACCCTGTACAAAGCAGACAGGAAGAGGTCTACCCTGTACAAAGCAGACAGGAAGAGGTCTACCCTGTACAAAGCAGACAGGAAGTCTATATAGAGCCACGTAGAAGGCAGCAAGAAGCAGGACTAACATGTTACATACCTTGGTGCTCTTGTATGGATACAACTTGTCTGACTCCTCCCTCTCCGTGTAGGGAGTACCTGGCATTAGCCATCTGCCAACTGAAAGTTAACACAAACTTGCATATTACAAGCATACAAAACAAGGGATTACCTGGCATTAGCCACCTGCCAACTGAAAGTTAACACAAACTTGCATAAATACAAACATACAAAATAAGGGAATACCTGGCATTGAACAACTGTTACTGTGGTATGGCATGTAACGATAGATTAGTGGGGCATGGTTTGTAAGGCATGTCCTTTGAACAACTGTTACTGTGGTATGGCATGTAACGATAGATTAGTGGGGCATGGTTTGTAAGGCATGTCCTTTGAACAACTGTTACTGTGGTATGGCATGTAATGATAGATTAGTGGGGCATGGTTTGTAAGGCATGTCCTTTGAACAACTGTTACTGTGGTATGGCATGTAACTGTAGATTAGTGGGGCATGGTTTGTAAGGCATGTCCTTTGAACAACTGTTACTGTGGTATGGCATGTAACTGTAGATTAGTGGGGCATGGTTTGTAAGGCATGTCCTTTGTACAACTGTTACTGTGGTATGGCATGTAATTGTAGATTAGTGGGGCATGGTTTGTAAGGCATGTCCTTTGAACAACTGTTACTATGGTATGGCATGTAACTGTAGATTAGTGGGTCATGGTTTGTAAGGCATGTCCTTTGAACAACTGTTACTGTGGTATGGCATGTACCGATAGATTAGTGGGTCATGGTTTGTAAGACATGTCCTTTGTACAACTGTTACTGTGGTATGGCATGTAACGATAGATTAGTGGGGCATGGTTTGTAAGACATGTCCTTTGTACAACTGTTACTATGGTATGACATGTAACGATATATTAGTGGGTCATGGTTTGTAAGACATGTCCTTTGTACAACTGTTACTATGGTATGACATGTAACGATATATTAGTGGGGCATGGTTTGTAAGACATGACCTTTGAACAACTGTTACTGTGGTATGGCATGTAACTGTAGATTAGTGGGGCATGGTTTGTAAGGCATGTCCTTTGAACAACTGTTACTGTGGTATGGCATGTACAGGCCTCGACAAATGTTTAATTTCTTACTCGTCCTACTGGGCGAGTGATGCCACTGTCCCACTCGTCCAGATTGGACTCTCACTCGTCTCATGTATTTTAGGAAAATTAAAAATCGTCAGAATTGCACTTTAATTTATTAATAAATGCAATTATGTTGCAGCATAAACACATTAAAATATCCTCGGTGATTTCCCATTATCACGCCTGGTAATCATTCCGAAGAAAGTAAAACGGATATTATTTTATTTTGTTCCTTCGATTTGTATTGGATATTTAGCTGAAATTTTCACTCGTCCGACTGGGCAAGCGACTTGGAATTTCTACTGGTCCAGATCGAAAAGTCACTTGTAAATACGAGCGGACGAGTGGATTTGTCGAGCTCTGATGTAATTGTAGATTAGTGGGGCATGGTTTGTAAGACATGACCTTTGAACAACTGTTACTGTGGTATGAACAAAGGATGTTGACATTTGTACAAAGCAAGTGTTTGTATGTTTTCTGTTTTATGTGTGTGATATATTTGAATTAATGTGAAGGTCATAGATAGAGTGGGTTTAACAATTGCATGTTCTTTTTCATCAGGAATGAAATGTCATCTGTTCTTTTTCATCGAGGAATGAAATGTCATCTTCACACATAATTTGCATTGAGGTATGAAGTATAGGTTTTTTACGCCTAATTTGCATGGAAGGGCGTTTTGTTTGTTCTGATGTTGACGTCTGTGTGTCTGTTATCATGCAAAGCTTCATTGCACATTGTCTGGTAGGACATTATTCATTGACATCTGATTGATGACTTGTATTGGGAATTTATTCTGGGTCAGACAGGTTACACAAGGAATGGAAATTAAACTGACAGTCATGGTAACAAACACCCTGGATAAAAAAATAGGTCAAATAAAAATGATTTATATGGCTCTGGCAGCCTTCAATTCCCCCCCCCCCCCGTAACTGTCTTTCAGATGGGACTATAAAATGAGGTATCGTGTATCGGTTCTATACACCAGGCATGTAAAACAACGAGGGATGCTTCTGCGATTGGAGCGTCTTCACCATCTTTCACTATTCTCGACAAAATCAATGATTAACATACGTATTTAGATGACACACCAGGGGGTGATAAAATAAAGGTTTACAATTGTTTTTATTGTTTGCATTAAATAAAATATTTACGAATGTATTTTTAGCAACACCTGTATATTCTAGAATCATTTCTAAAATTTATAATTTGGGCTTTTGTGTGTATTGTCAACACTTTATAGATCTATGAAAGCTCTATTTTTGCTAAAAAAAATTTCATTGCAATGAGAAAGATTCCAAGAAATTTGAATGCAATATGCTAAAAGTGTGATTGGCAACCCATTGGACGAGGTATTTTTTTGTCACCCTCTCAAATGCTTGATATTGTGCAGTTGTAATGGTGATTTCTGCTAAATTTGATTGTGTATTCAGTGATTTAAATTCTTTGTGAACTCGACATATGTGTGCGTAACTGTTCATTTTTTTGGTGGACCAAAAATTAATTTTCTGTCTACAGTTGTCAATAAACGTACAAAGTAACAACGAATTTACGAGTTCTAAGCATGATAAAGCAAATATAAAAAGAAAGATTGTGTGTAATATTATAAATGTAAAAATTAAATACCATATAAAAATGCTAGTGTACTGTACATGTCCGTAATTTCTGTCAAATAAAGTTAGTTTGTATTCATTCCTATTGGATACCAAGTTTCACACACATTATAGTAGAATCTGTTTGATTGGATACCAAGTTTCACACACATTATAGTAGAATCTGTTTGATTGGATACCAAGTTTCACACACATTATAGTAGAATCTGTTTGATTGGATACCAAGTTTCACACACATTATAGTAGAATCTGTTTGATTGGATACCAAGTTTCACACACATTATAGTAGAATCTGTTTGATTGGATACCAAGTTTCACACACATTATAGTAGAATCTGTTTGATTGGATACCAAGTTTCACACACATTATAGTAGAATCTGTTTGATTGGATACCAAGTTTCACACACATTATAGTAGAATCTGTTTGATTGGATACCAAGTTTCACACACATTATAGTAGAATCTGTTTGATTGGATACCAAGTTTCACACACATTATAGTAGAATCTGTTTGATAGGAAGCAAACAATGGCGAAAAATAGATAATGGATATTCTCTTTTTAATTACCCATTTTGGGTCCTCGCCACCAGCACTTACCTCCCTTCATATTAGATGTTTTGTGTTATTCGTTATATGACAAGCTGACCTATTTATTGATGTAAAAGAAATGATGGTGCAGCATAGACGTTTATTGTTATGATTAACACAATCATTGTTTTGGACGGTATGGGTCGCCAACAAGAACGCACATTAATTGCATTGCTATTTTAATTTGTTTCGGTGAAATAGAGTTACAAAGTGAGCCGAACAAAACAAAAAACTATTCTAATCAAAATAATTTTATACAGTCAAACCTGTGTTAGCGGTCACCTCTATTTAGCAGGTAACCAGTAGTATGTAGCCAGTAACCAGGTTCTCAGAGTGGCAATTTGTTCATCAATTAACCTCTATTAACCAACCACCTCTGTTAAGCAGCCAATATTCATCACTCCCTTGGCTGGCCGTTTAAGGCAGGTTTGACAGTATATATTTCAACAATGTTTGAGAACATTATAACAAATACAATTGTATGATAGCAATTATTTAACCCTTTCCCTCATAGAAGCACCTCTTGACGACATTACCAGTACCACATACATTAACCTATTCCCTCATAGAAGCACCTCTTGACGACATTACCAGTACCACATACATTAACCTATTCCCTCATAGAAGCACCTCTTGACGACATTACCAGTACCACATACATTAACCCTTTCCCTCATAGAAGCACCTCTTGACGCCATTACCAGTACCACATACATTAACCCTTTCCCTCATAGAAGCACCTCTTGACGCCATTACCAGTACCACATACATTAACCCTTTCCCTCATAGAAGCACCTCTTGACGCCATTACCAATACCACATACATTAACCCTTTCCCTCATAGAAGCACCTCTTGACGCCATTACCAGTACCACATACATTAACCCTTTCCCACATACATTGACAATGTAGTAGCCAAACCAATGCTCATAATAAAGGCCAGAATCTCATGTAGTCCCGGTAATATCTATGGATGGGATAGATATGGCGACTACTTATCCACTGCATGATGGCTAAATGGCTGTCGTTTGTATGGAGATATAATAGTATATTAACCTAAATCTCTATGTAGTCCCAGTAATATCTATGGATGGGATAGATATGGCAATTACTTATCCACTGCATGATAGCTAAATGGCTGTCGTTTGTATGGAGATATAATAGTATATTAACCTAAATCTCTATGTAGTCCCAGTAATATCTATGGAGGTGGGATAGATATGGTGACTACTTATCCACTGCATGATATTCAAATGGCTGTCGTTTGTATGGAGATATAATAGTATATTAACCTAAATCTCTAAGAAGGAAAGATTTAAAGACATTGCGACAGTCAGCTTGAACAGGAAATTTATATGACATTAAAGTTGTTTTTTAAGAAATGTCATTTTCCTGCCTACCAACACTATTTTGTGCAGCCTGTTACATATAACAACAGCATTATTTAGGTTGGCCTAATTATAATGATTTCTGCTTTTCCAGTACATTTAGTTACATGAGACTGCCAAAGAGAAAATCCAAAAAGGATTAATATAAATAAGTAAGTACATGCAGGTTTGCTGCTGTAGATGAGCACAATGCTTGTGTTAATGGACTAGTAGTAACAAGATAGGAACCATTCTGTGGCATTGAGAAGGTTTAATATGTGAAGTATTTGTACAGCAGGTGAAAAGTTGAACAGCAGGTGAAAGGTTAAAGAGCAGGTGAAAGGTTGAACAGGTGAAAGGTTAAACATTGGGTGAAAGGTTAATCAACAGGTGAAAGGTTGAACAGCAGGTGAAAGGTTGAACAGCAGGTGAAAGGTTGTACAGCAGGTGAAAGGTTGAACAGCAGGTGAAAGGTTGTACAGCAGGTGAAAGGTTGAACAGCAGGTGAAAGGTTGTACAGCAGGTGAAAGGTTGAACAGCAGGTGAAAGGTTGAACAGCAGGTGAAAGGTTGTACAGCAGGTGAAAGGTTGTACAGCAGGTGAAAGGTTGTACAGCAGGTTGTACAGCAGGTGAAAAGTTGTACAGCAGGTGAAAGGTTGAACAGCAGGTGAAAGGTTGTACAGCAGGTGAAAGGTTGAACAGCAGGTGAAAGGTTGAACAGCAGGTGAAAGGTTGAACAGCAGGTGAAAGGTTGTACAGCAGGTGAAAGGTTGAACAGCAGGTGAAAGGTTGTACAGCAGGTGAAAGGTTGAACAGCAGGTGAAAGGTTGTACAGCAGGTGAAAGGTTAATCAACAGGTGAAAGGTTGAACAGCAGGTGAAAGGTTGAACAGCAGGTGAAAGGTTGTACAGCAGGTGAAAGGTTGAACAGCAGGTGAAAGGTTGAACAGCAGGTGAAAGGTTGTACAGCAGGTGAAAGGTTGAACAGCAGGTGAAAGGTTGAACAGCAGGTGAAAGGTTGTACAGCAGGTGAAAGGTTGTACAGCAGGTGAAAGGTTGCACAACAGGTGAAAGGTTGAACAGCAGGTGAAAGGTTAAACAGTGGGTGAAAGGTTGTACAACAGGTGAAAGGTTGAACAGCAGGTGAAAGGTTAAACAGTGGGTGAAAGGTTGTACAACAGGTGAAAGGTTGTACCGCAGGTGAAAGGTTGAACAACGGGTGAAAGGTTGTACAGCAGGTTGTACAGCAGGTGAAAAGTTGTACAGCAGGTGAAAGGTTGTACAGCAGGTGAAAGGTTGTACAGCAGGTGAAAGGTTGAACAATGGGTGAAAGGTTGTACAGCAGGTGAAAGGTTGTACAGCAGGTGAAAGGTTAAACAGCAGGTGAAAGGTTGTACAGCAGGTGAAAGGTTGTACAGCGGGTGAAAGGTTGAACAGCAGGTGAAAGGTTGAACAGCAGGTGAAAGATTGAACAGCAGGTGAAAGGTTAAACAGCAGGTGAAAGGTTGAACAGCAGGTGAAAGGTTGAACAGCAGGTGACAGGTTGAACAGCAGGTGAAAGGTTGTACAGCAGGTGAAAGGTTGAACAGCAGGTGAAAGGTTGAACAGCAGGTGAAAGAGCAGGTGAAAGGTTGAACAGCAGGTGAAAGGTTGGACAGCAGGTGAAAGGTTGTACAGCAGGTGAAAGGTTAAACAGCAGGTGAAAGAACAGGTGAAAGGTTGAACAGCAGGTGAAAGAGCAGGTGAAAGGTAAACAGCAGGTGAAAGAACAGGTGAAAGGTTGAACAGCAGGTGAAAGGTTAAAGAGCAGGTGAAAGGTTGAACAGCAGGTGAAAGGTTGAACAGCAGGTGAAAGGTTAAAGAGCAGGTGAAAGGTTAAAGAGCAGGTGAAAGGTTGAACAGCAGGTGAAAGGTTGAACAGCAGGTGAAAGGTTGAACAGCAGGTGAAAGGTTGTACAGCAGGTGAAGGTTGAACCAACCATAACAACACCTTTCCTGGGCAGGCTCCAGCGGTTAACCAGTACATGGTGCACCAACCTCTGGAAGAAACTGCCAACTTTTTCATATAAATGATACATGGTCTGAGCGGGGCTCGAACCTGTGACCATCAGTGATGATAGGTTACAGTGGTTTACAAGCCAGCGATCGTAACCACTCGACCACAGAGGCGGACAAATATGGCTAAAGACATTACAAAATATGTTACATTATGCATATATCCTAGCAATACAAAACTATATGAACAAATACAATGCATTTAAGAAACAGTAGGTCTTAACTATGCTCATCACAAACCATAAAGAAACACAATATGCTTGTGCCGGACACGACGTGTAGATTGCCGCACGACTTGTAATGTTTTACCACGAGTAATAGCATTGCATAACAGGCTATATATACATAAGATTTATGTTCAAATTCTGAGCAATATGCTTTGATACAAAATGTTACAGAAACGGATATGATGGTAATATGTGGTCGACTCACTCAGGAAAAACCAGAGATAAACAACTCTTAATTTTAAGAGAAAAATACAGCTGGAAAACTGTGCCCGATTGTCAATGTCATTAGCTTCCTTAATTCATTCAACCCCAAGTCACTGACATGGACTAGTCCGTAATGTCACTTAGTTTCCTTAATTCATTCAACACCAAGTCACTGACATGGACTGGTCCATCATATCACTTAGCTTCCTTAACCCATTCAACACCAAGTCACTGACATGGACTGGTCCATCATGTCACTTAGCTTCCTTAATTCATTCAATACCAAGTCACTGACATGGACTGGTCCATCATGTCACTTAGCTTCCTTAATTCATTCAACACCAAGTCACTGACATGGACTGGTCCATCATGTCATTTAGCTTCCTTAATTCATTCAACACCAAGTCACTGACATGGACTGGTCCATCATGTCACTTAGCTTCCTTAATTCATTCAACACCAAGTCACTGACATGGACTGGTCCATCATGTCACTTAGCTTCCTTAATTCATTCAACCCCAAGTCACTGACATGGACTGGTCCATCATGTTTTTAGACCAATAAATTGATGAGAAAATTACATTTGGGCTAGTTCATTTATATTAAATGGGTACTTTTTTACTAAATATAGTAACATTACTAGTAAAAAGTGCAGATCCTGATGAGACGGTTTGTCACGAGCCAGCTCATCTGGATCTACACTTTTGTAAGCATATTTAGAGGTCTGTAGCGCTGAAAGGATTAACAGAAACTGGGAGACATTTTGACCAAGTGTGCCCATGTCAATTGTAACTTAACTTTATGGATAAAACCTGTGCCAAAACTGGGAGCAATCAGCTGATACCAGTGTGTTTTTACGTTTATTTATCGTCGCTACCGGTTGCCCATATGAGCGACGCCTCCTGAAGAGATTAGTTATTTTAGATGTTGGAGGATAGTGCAATGATACAGACAGAGACCCATTCCAGAATCTCCTCTGGTTCTTTTACGTGCACGGTGTAAAGCAGCGACGCGAGACCTCGGTTTAACGTCCCATCTGAAAGACTGTTAATTTTATTATGGTCAGACGGGGGATCGAACCTGCGATCCCTGGATTACCAGTCCAGCGTGTTACCATTGGACTACAGATCCGTCTGTGACCAAGTGTGCCCATGTCAATTATAACTTAACTTTATGGATAAAACCTGTGCCAAAACTGAGAGCAATCAGCTGATACCAAGGTCAATAGCCTGCCTTTGTACTGTTGGATGAGCTAAGTTTGTTTGTCCTTAGACCACTTTGCTGATCTAAGCAATTATCCAAGTTTATAATATGTTGTGTTCATTAATCAGTAATTAGCTAGCTACCTGTCATGCGAAGGTCAAGTCAATTATATTTACTAATTGACACAAATGCGTGCCCTATTTAACTGTTATGGCCGGTGAAACAAGTGCAAACACTGTAGAGTTACAGCTGTACTGGTCCAACCATTATGTGAAATATGTATATAAACAGAAAACTAATAGAATAATGTTTATATTTCCAAATCAATTAACTATGGAGCAAAACTGAATCACCTATCAGATATTTACGGATTATCACAGTTCAAGCCAGTTTTAAGCAGATAAATACAAACGCCGACGGTGCCATTAACACTTGTTTTCAAATCTATTTAAATATTATATTATCCAAGATTCTTAGAGCAGCTAATCACTATAAATATTATTTATTGTTTGATAAATTCTCCATTTTGCTAAAACTTTAAAATGAAACATTGAAATTTAAAGTTCAAACTAGCATTAAATATGTAATGAAATTTGCCTTTGAGGTAAAAGATGTAAATGTGTTATTTCACAAGTTCAATGTGTAGAGTACTTCTAAGGGAGCCGGTGACCTTTAACTAAATGCTGCTAGCAGTGAAAATAATGTGTGTCCATGTCAGGTGGTAACTTAACTTTATGGATAAAACCTGTGCCAAAACTGAGAGCAATCAGCTGATACCAAGGTCAATAGCCTGCCTTTGTACTGTTGGATGAGCTAAGTTTGTTTGCCCGTAGACCACTTTGCTGAGCTTTTGCAAATAGCATAGAGCCAGATGAGATGTCACTGAACCTTATCAGGCTCTATACAGTTTGTTACTCAGATAATGGATTATTATGTATATTAATGTTACATGATGTAAATATTGACCATTCTAACACGACCCAGCTAATAACATGCATACTTGTAGAAATCTACCTCGGGTTATTCTGCGATTTATGCACTAGATTGATATTTTCCATAAAAAATAACGTCATCACCCCTTACACGGGAGGAAATTTCGAAAGCCAAATGAACGGCAGTTAAAGAAAATACTCCTTTGATTCTCGAATAAAATTATTAGAAGTAAGTCGTGTTAGAATCGAAATAATAAGTATCAACCGTGGTATATCGCAGAATAACCCCGAGTTTAAAGTTCTTATGCGTAGAAATATATCACGAAGGCCGAAGGCTATTAGATCCTGATTTGAATCTATGTTTGCACATCCCTTCCAATTTATTCAGCATTTTAAGGGTTAACCCTTTCAACACTACAGGCCTCTAAATAGACTTACAAAAAGTGTAGATACAGATGAGCCGGCTCGTGACGAGCCGTCTCATCAGGATCTGCACTTTTTGCCAGTAATAATTATAAATATTTTTAGATAAAATTACCCATTTTGATAAATGAACTGGTCCAAAGGTAATTTTCTTATTTATTTATTGGTCTAAAAATATCATGCACCAGTCCATGTCCATTACTTGGGGTTGAATGGGTTAAATGGGATGTAAGATTTATTTGACAAATTTTGAGGCTCGTAAAATTCTTAGGTAATTTTTCATATTCTTATTATTTCGATAAAAACACGGAGCATTGCTGGATTTAGACTGGTTCATTATTGGATCTTCAAGTAATGAAATGTTCAGTGCCAATCTAGAGTCAGATGATTGGTCCACTCTGAGTGTAGCACTAAACTCAGCCAATCAGAAAGCTTGAGACTGAGAATTTGACCGAGAATTTGAAGTAAATTTTATTACTTCCAGACCAAGTCTATGCCAATTATTTGTATGCCAAACATACTACCTTTCACGGAATATAACATGTAATAATTCCTCTAGAAACTGTAATTACACAAGCTGTGGGACAGTAAATGTCAATTACCACGATTGTTTTGCGGCTGTACCGTCAAATCTTTGCCCATTTCAAAGAAATTTCTCTTAAATTTTGGAGCAAAATTACTTAAATACAAGGCAATTATGAACACAATTTGAACAAAAATAGAAACTAACAACCAAATTCAGAGAATTTACACCCCCAGCATCAATTCAATACATGACAACTATGTATTTCTTATTCGTCAATGTAGTGCAAGATATCATGTAAATGTGGCTGGGTGGGGTGGGGGGTCCATGGCTTGGGGGATGGTCGGGATCGCATTCAGTGTTTATATATTGTTGTCGCGACATTTGGTCCTTTTCTTCACTCTAAGATCATGTGCGTGCTATCGTGCTCGAGGGCAGTGAGAATGTCGGGCTTGAGTACAGTTGGGACTGTCGTGTTCGAGTGCAGCAGGGGGACTGTCGTGCTGAGTACAGTGGGGACTGTCGGGCTCGAGTACAGTTGGGACTGTCGTGTTTGAGTGCAGGGGGACTGTCATACTCGAGTACAGTGGGGACTGTCGTGCTCGGGTCAGGGGGGACTGTCGTACTTGAGTACAGTGGGGACTGCTGTGTTTGAGTGCTGGGGGACTGTCGTACTCGAGTACAGGGTGGACTGTAGTACGAAAGTACAGTGGGGATTGTAGTACTCAAGTACAGTGAGGACTGCTGTGTTTGAGTGCAGGGGGACTGTCGTGCTTGGGGGCAGGGTGGACTGTAGTAATCGAGAGTGTAGGGCAGACTATCTTGCTCGGGGGCAGAGTGGACTGTAGATCGAGAGTGTAGGGCAGACTATCTTGCTCGGGGGCAGAGTGGACTGTAGTATCGAGAGTGTAGGGCAGACTATCTTGCTCGGGGGCAGGGTGGACTGTAGTAATCGAGAGTGTAGGGCAGACTATCTTGCTCGGGGCAGGGGGACTGTAGTAATCGAGAGTGTAGGGCAGACTATCTTGCTCGGGGGCAGGGTGGACTGTAGTAATCGAGAGTGTAGGGCAGACTATCTTGCTCGGGGGCAGGGTGGACTGTAGTAATCGAGAGTGTATGGCAGACTATCTTGCTCGGGGCAGGGTGGACTGTAGTAAGCGAGAGTGTAGGGCAGACATCTTGCTCGGGGGCAGGGTGGACTGTAGTAATCGAGAGTGTAGGGCAGACTATCGTGCTCGGGGGCAGGGTGGACTGTAGTAATCGAGAGTGTAGGCAGACTATCGTGCTCGGGGGCAGGGTGGACTGTCGTGCTCGGGGGCAGGGTGGACTGTAGTAAGCGAGAGTGTAGGGCAGACTATCGTGCTCGGGGGCGGGTGGACTATCTTGCTCGGGGCAGGGTGGACTGTGGTACTCGAGAGTGTAGGGCAGACTATCTTGCTCGGGGGCAGGGTGGACTGTGGTACTCGAGAGTGTAGGGGAGACTATCTTGCTCGGGGGCAGGGTGGACTGTCGTGCTCGGGGGCAGGGTGGACTGTAGTAAGCGAGAGTGTAGGGCAGACTATCTTGCTCGGGGGCAGGGTGGACTGTCATGCTCGGGGGGCAGGGTGGACTGTGGTACTCGAGAGTGTAGGGCAGACTATCTTACTCGAGCGGATCCAAATGTCTTCATAATCAGCTTACTTTTCACAAAATTTTCCATTAGAGAACTCTCGACTTTTCCTACATAAATATGTTAAATGTGAGCATTTTATAATGGTAGCTATCGATATTTACCTCTAAAGAACAGTGCACTTTTATTAGAACAAGACAGTCTGGCAACAAGGTTATTCATCCCCATTAATGCTTGATCATAAATCTGGGTTGTGATCACTTTCATGCTCTGTTTGCTACTGTCTTATTTTAAAAGTTTTTATTTTCATATGTGACGTATGCCATTTGAATGGAAGATGATAGTTTCTACAAATTTATGTTAGTTTGATTGTGAAACAAGTTCTAACAACTTGTATTAATCCCTCTCGAGACCTCATTCAATCCATTGCCACAAGGGAGAGAGAAGAGGCATGTGGAATTTAAATGCCTTGCCTAAGGGCACAATCGATATGGCTGTCAGATTAGCGCAGTGGTTAGCGCGCTCGCTTCTCACCAATGCGACCTGGGTTCGATCCTCGGACAGGGAAGTATGTGAGATGGTACGATGGTCGCTAGATCGGACAGGTGGGTTTTCTCCGGGTACGTAAAACTTGTATATAAAGTATATAAAAAAATCGATATGGCTTCAGCAGGGCGCGAACTTGGGGCCTTTCGCACATGAAGCGAACGCACTACCACTGCGCTATCACAACTTATTGGAGATGTTTAATAGCAATACTTGTATCATCTAATTTCTCATCCCATTATACCAACGTTATTGTTCAAACAAGCCAACGAACCAACATTTTACATTAGCTGCGTCTTTCTTTTCTACTACAACATGATGTAACACCATTGCTAATTGGATGAAGTTTCCCCCACAAAGTACACAGCAGTATGATATTATAGTATAACAGAATATAGAGAAACACCCCCACATTGTGTCCTCCATAAATAAAGTCTAATGGTTGTATCAATAAAGCTGAGTGACCATTACCCAATCAACAGTAAATTACCAATATCACTGACTGGTATCCTGTCTTCCCCCAGCTAACAACATTGTAATATCTGGCTGACAGGAAGAATATTGGGCGCTATCAGATGTTGACAGTTGTATGCAAGACATTCCAACAATAACAAACACAATTCAGTCTGCAAAGCAAATATTCATCCACATTCCATGTTTTCATTTGCCTAGAAACTATTCTTCCCAGAAACCATTCTTCCATCTAACCATTAACCATTCTTCCATCTACCCAGAAACCATTCTCCCATCTACCCATAAACCATTCTTCCATCTACCCAGAAACCATTCTTCCATCTAACCATTAACCATTCTTCCATCTACCCAGAAACCATTCTTCCATCTAACCATTAACCATTCTTCCATCTACCCATAAACCATTCTCCCATCTACCCAGAAACCATTCTCCCATCTACCCAAAAACCATTCTTCCATCTACCCAGAAACCATTCTTCCATCTAACCATAAACCATTCTTCCATCTAACCATTAACCATTCTTCCATCTACCCATAAACCATTCTTCCATCTACCCAGAAACCATTCTCCCATCTACCCATTCTTCCATCTACCCAGAAACCATTATCCCATCTACCCAGAAACCATTCTCCCATCTACCCAGAAACCATTATCCCATCTACCCATTCTTCCATCTACCCAGAAACCATTCTCCCATCTACCCAGAAACCATTCTTCCATCTACCCAGAAACCATTATCCCATCTACCCAGAAACCATTATCCCATCTACCCAGAAACCATTATCCCATCTACCCATTCTTCCATCTACCCAGAAACCATTATCCCATCTACCCAGAAACCATTCTCCCATCTACCCAGAAACCATTCTCCCATCTACCCATTCTTCCATCTACCCAGAAACCATTATCCCATCTACCCAGAAACCATTCTCCCATCTACCCATTCTTCCATCTACCCAGAAACCATTATCCCATCTACCCAGAAACCATTCTCCCATCTACCCAGAAACCATTCTTCCATCTAACCATTCTTCCATCTACCCAGAAACCATTCTCCTATCTACCCAGAAACCATTCTCCCATCTAACCATTCTTCCATCTACCCAGAAACCATTCTCCTATCTACCCAGAAACCATTCTCCCATCTAACCATTCTTCCATCTACCCATAAACCATTCTTCCATCTACCCAGAAACCATTCTTCCATCTACCCAGAAACCATTCTCCTATCTACCCAGAAACCATTCTCCCATCTACCCAGAAACCATTCTTCCATCTAACCATTCTTCCATCTACCCAGAAACCATTCTCCTATCTACCCAGAAACCATTCTCCCATCTACCCAGAAACCATTATCCCATCTACCCAGAAACCATTATCCCATCTACCCATTCTTCCATCTACCCAGAAACCATTCTTCCATCTACCCATTCTTCCATCTACCCAGAAACCATTCTCCCATCTACCCATTCTTCCATCTACCCAGAAACCATTCTCCTATCTACCCAGAAACCATTCTCCCATCTACCCAGAAACCATTCTCCCATCTAACCATTCTTCCATCTACCCAGAAACCATTCTTCCATCTACCCATTCTTCCATCTACACATAAACCATTCTTCCATCTACCCAGAAACCATTCTCCCATCTACCCAGAAACCATTCTCCCATCTACCCATTCTTCCATCTACACATAAACCATTCTTCCATCTACCCAGAAACCATTCTCCCATCTACCCAGAAACCATTCTTCCATCTAACCATTCTTCCATCTACCCAGAAACCATTCTCCCATCTACCCAGAAACCATTCTCCCATCTACCCAGAAACCATTCTTCCATCTAACCATTCTTCCATCTACCCAGAAACCATTCTCCCATCTACCCAGAAACCATTCTTCCATCTACCCAGAAACCATTATCCCATCTAACCATTCTTCCATCTACCCAGAAACCATTCTCCCATCTACCCAGAAACCATTCTTCCATCTACCCAGAAACCATTCTTCCATCTAACCATTCTTCCATCTACCCATAAACCATTCTCCCATCTACCCAGAAACCATTCTTCCATCTACACATAAACCATTCTCCCATCTACCCAAAAACCATTCTCCCATCTACCCAGAAACCATTCTTCCATCTACCCATTCTTCCATCTACCCAGAAACCATTCTCCCATCTACCCGAAACCATTCTCCCATCTACCCAGAAACCATTCTCCCATCTACCCAGAAACCATTCTCCCATCTACCCAGAAACCAATCTCCCATCTACCCAGAAACCATTCTTCCATCTACCAAGAAACCATTCTCCCATCTACCCATTCTTCCATCTACCCAGAAACCATTCTCCCATCTACCCATTCTCCCATCTACCCAGAAACCATTATCCCATCTACCCAGAAACCATTCTTCCATCTACCCAGAAACCATTCTTCCATCTACCCAGAAACCATTCTCCCATCTACCCAGAAACCATTCTTCCATCTACCCAGAAACCATTCTTCCATCTACCCAGAAACCATTCTTCCATCTACCCAGAAACCATTCTTCCATCTACCCAGAAACCATTCTTCCATCTACCCAGAAACCATTCTCCCATCTACCCAGAAACCATTCTCCCATCTACCCAGAAACCATTCTCCCATCTACCCAGAAACCATTCTCCCATCTACCCAGAAACCATTCTCCCATCTACCCAGAAACCATTCTCCCATCTACCCAGAAACCATTCTCCCATCTACCCAGAAACCATTCTCCCATCTACCCAGAAACCATTCTCCCATCTACCCAGAAACCATTCTTCCATCTACCCAGAAACCATTCTTCCATCTACCCAGAAACCATTCTCCCATCTACCCAGAAACCATTCTTCCATCTACCCATTCTTCCATCTACCCAGAAACCATTCTTCCATCTACCCATTCTTCCATCTACCCAGAAATCATTCTCCCATCTACCCAGAAACCATTCTCCCATCTACCCAGAAACCATTATCCCATCTACCCAGAAACCATTCTCCCATCTACCCAGAACCCATTCTCCCATCTACCCAGAAACCATTCTTCCATCTACCCAGAAACCATTCTCCCATCTACCCAGAAACCATTCTTCCATCTACCCAGAAACCATTCTTCCATCTACCCAGAAACCATTCTTCCATCTACCCATTCTTCCATCTACCCAGAAACCATTCTTCCATCTACCCAGAAACCATTCTTCCATCTACCCAGAAACCATTCTCCCATCTACCCAGAAACCATTCTTCCATCTACCCATTCTTCCATCTACCCAGAAACCATTCTCCCATCTACCCAGAAACCATTCTTCCATCTACCCAGAAACCATTCTTCCATCTACCCATTCTTCCATCTACACAGAAACCATTCTCCCATCTACCCAGAAACCATTCTTCCATCTACCCATTCTTCCATCTACCCAGAAACCATTATCCCATCTACCCAGAAACCATTCTTCCATCTACCCAGAAACCATTCTTCCATCTACCCAGAAACCATTCTTCCATCTACCCAGAAACCATTCTTCCATCTACCCAGAAACCATTCTTCCATCTACCCAGAAACCATTCTTCCATCTACCCAGAAACCATTCTCCCATCTACCCAGAAACCATTCTCCCATCTACCCAGAAACCATTCTTCCATCTACCCAGAAACCATTATCCCATCTACCCATTCTTCCATCTACCCAGAACCCTTCTCCCATCTACCCAAACCATTCTTCCATCTACCCAGAAACCATTCTCCCATCTACCCAGAACCATTCTCCCATCTACCCAGAAACCATTCTCCCATCTACCCAGAAACCATTCTCCCCATCTACCCAGAAACCATTCTCCCATCTACCCAGAACCCATTCTCCATCTACCCAGAAACCCTTCCTTCCATCTACCCTTCTTCCATCTACCCAGAAACCCTTTCTTTTATTCTTCCATCTACCCAGAACCATTCTTCCATCTACCCAGAAACCATTCTTCCATCTACCCAAAACCATTCTTCATCTACCCAGAACCCATTCTTCCATCTACCCAGAAACCATTCTCCCATCTACCCAGAAACCATTCTCCCATCTACCCAGAAACCATTCTCCCATCTACCCAGAAACCATTATCCCATCTACCCAGAAACCATTATCCCATCTACCCATTCTTCCATCTACCCAGAAACCATTCTTCCATCTACCCATTCTTCCATCTACTCAGAAACCATTCTCCCATCTACCCATTCTTCCATCTACCCAGAAACCATTCTCCTATCTACCCAGAAACCATTCTCCCATCTACCCAGAAACCATTCTCCCATCTAACCATTCTTCCATCTACCCAGAAACCATTCTTCCATCTACCCATTCTTCCATCTACACATAAACCATTCTTCCATCTACCCAGAAACCATTCTCCCATCTACCCAGAAACCATTCTCCCATCTACCCATTCTTCCATCTACACATAAACCATTCTTCCATCTACCCAGAAACCATTCTCCCATCTACCCAGAAACCATTCTTCCATCTAACCATTCTTCCATCTACCCAGAAACCATTCTCCCATCTACCCAGAAACCATTCTCCCATCTACCCAGAAACCATTCTTCCATCTAACCATTCTTCCATCTACCCAGAAACCATTCTCCCATCTACCCAGAAACCATTCTTCCATCTACCCAGAAACCATTATCCCATCTAACCATTCTTCCATCTACCCAGAAACCATTCTCCCATCTACCCAGAAACCATTCTTCCATCTACCCAGAAACCATTCTTCCATCTAACCATTCTTCCATCTACCCATAAACCATTCTCCCATCTACCCAGAAACCATTCTTCCATCTACACATAAACCATTCTCCCATCTACCCAAAAACCATTCTCCCATCTACCCAGAAACCATTCTTCCATCTACCCATTCTTCCATCTACCCAGAAACCATTCTCCCATCTACCCAGAAACCATTCTCCCATCTACCCAGAAACCATTCTCCCTCTACCCAGAAACCATCTCCCATCTACCCAGAAACCATTCTTCCATCTACCAAGAAACCATTCTCCCATCTACCCATTCTTCCATCTACCCAGAAACCATTCTCCCATCTACCCATTCTCCCATCTACCCAGAAACCATTATCCCATCTACCCAGAAACCATTCTTCCATCTACCCAGAAACCATTCTTTCCATCTACCCAGAAACCATTCTCCCATCTACCCAGAAACCATTCTTCCATCTACCCAGAAACCATTCTTCCATCTACCCATTCTTCCATCTACCCAGAAACCATTCTTCCATCTACCCAGAAACCATTCTCCCATCTACCCAGAAACCATTCTTCCATCTACCCAGAAACCATTCTCCCATCTACCCAGAAACCATTCTCCCTCTACCCAGAAACCATTCTCCCATCTACCCAGAAACCATTCTCCATCTACCCAGAACCATTCTCCCATCTACCCAGAAACCATTCTCCCATCTACCCAGAAACCATCTCCCATCTACCCAGAACCATTCTCCCCTCTACCCCAGAAACCATTCTTCCATCTACCCAGAAACCATTCTTCCATCTAACCAGAAACCATTCTTCCATCTACCCAGAAACCATCTTCCATCTACCCATTTCTTCCATCTACCCAGAAACCATTCTTCCATCTACCCATTCTTCCATCTACCCAGAAATCCATCTCCCATCTACCCAGAACCATTCTCCCATCTACCCAGAAACCATTATCCCATCTACCCATTCTTCCATCTACCCAAAACCATCTATCCCCATCTACCCAAAACCATTCTTCCATCTACCCAGAAACCATTATCCCATCTACCCAGAAACCATTCTCCCATCTACCCAGAAACCATTATCCCATCTACCCATTCTTCCATCTACCCAGAAACCATTCTCCCATCTACCCAGAAACCATTCTTCCATCTACCCAGAAACCATTATCCCATCT
>CM026387.1:57172286-57254123 GCA_014843695.1 Archivesica marissinica
TTCCGGTAAAATGGCGTCAAGTTTGTTTTTCTTTTCGCTCTCATTCGTTTCTGTGTTTTCGATGTTTTCTTAGAACATTATGTTGTGAGGAGTATACAACTTGACATATAAAGTGCATGGACTATGCACTATGCAGTATTTGATTATTGAAGTTGTGGACAGTGGGATTTATTAGGACTGGTATGTTATGTTTCAACTATGCTAAACTGATCAACTGATCTCGTGATTTTAGAGCTTTTTGTGAACAGAGTATTATAATCCGCTAACGGGACATAGTCCAATATCCACGCACATGTTTTGAAAATCTATACTACACACCAAGGAAAGCGGTATATATTTAACAGATGGCTGAACAGATATCAACACCAACTACGTCTCGAGTTAACAAACGAGACTTGTCATCGCCAGAAGATCTTCTGGATACAAAGAAGCACAGAATATATGATGGCAAATCAACAGATGCAACTGAATTTGTGGAATCCTCTTCATATGGAATTATGCAGAACTTGTCACTAGACGATTCTGCTATTAAGTCAATTGCAGCCGCATTAAAAGAAACTATCAAGTCTGAGGTACAGACTGAAATTAATGTCATTATAAACAATACAGTCAGCAATATTGTTGAAAGGGTATTAAAGGGCTTACAAACCCAGATCAACGATCTTAAACAAGAAAATCATGAACTAAGATCTATAAATGAGTCACTGAACAATCGGGTTCAGAGTCTTGAAATAGCCGCATATGCTGCTGAACAGTACAGCCGACGAAATTGTGTTCGTGTGTCTGGTGTTCCGGAGTCTTCGGATGAATTCACTGATAATTTAGTATTAAGCATTACAGATGCCATTGGAATTAATATCAATATGGAGGAGATCGACCGCTCCCATCGCATAGGAAAACCTAGACCCAATAGCAAGCCACGTGATATTATTGTAAAATTCTCAACATATCGATCCCGCCAAAAGCTCTACTTGAATAGGACAAAACTGAAATCATCTGGCCACGAAGGTGTATACGTGAATGAAGACCTTACCAAACATAGATCAGATCTTCTATTTCGGGCTCGCCAGATGGTGAAGGCGCGCGTACTAGCTGGCGCATGGTCATCCGATGGTGTTGTGCTAATCAAAGCACATAAGGACAACAAAATGACGGTACACCGCATCCTGACAGTTGGGGATCTAGATGCATTCAAAAATTACACAGCACCTGTGCCGTATTCAAAACATGTGACTGTTCATATCTGAAGATACTCGTCGTTATGGCGGTGTCTCCGTCACTTTGTATTGCAGTATAACTTTATAATGACCATTTATTGATCTCCACGTGTTTTTCGTTCAGTCGCCCGTGTCTTTTAGACTTCTCATATCTGTGTCAAATAACGGTTATGTGTGACTTATCTCAATGTGATTCGTTCATTCTGGATCAATATGAATTTGAAGTGCGATCGACCGTAACTGTACATTACATAGACAATTGCGGAACCGCTTGAATGACATTGTTACTTGACCTACGGAACGGGTAAATTGCTCTTGGTGTATAGTTGCTGTATACTACACATATATGAACTTATATAGAGCCTGTGGTGTTGTGCGACAGTGTGTACCTGGCATTCATGAACATTTGGTATAACCCAGTATCTACTAATGCTCAATGTCCGAGCATCCCTGTGAATATTAGTGGGTGACATGTTAATATTGTCGGTCTAAATACTAAATATTGTTGCTATATATAGATTATATGCATACTTATACATTAGTGATATTCCTAATAGATGGCAACAATAGTTACGTCAATTTACAGATAATTTTCTTGCAAAGCACTTTGTTCTTTCATAACACAAGTCAATGTAATGAGTGTTAGTCTCGGTAGTAAGATAGTTTCATTAATTAAATGGGTCCATTAAATTAATGTTAGCTATATAAATCAGCCAGAACAAAGAACCGTTATAAAATACAAGAAGAATGATTTCAAATCCAGCTATGCCCCAATAACCGTGCTCTTAATAATAATCCGCCGTAACCATATTCATTTAGCTGAACTTATTTTCCTAGCAACGAACTACATGTACATCATTGTTGCCATAATCAAAAACATAATTGTTGCTACTGTTCTATTTGTTTTTGTAAAAACTTTTGTACAAAATGTGTCTCAGTAATAAAGATTCCGTATAGTGTTATGAATATAGTCTTGCCCGTGAAAACCTTGTATCAAATTGTAACAAATACGTATACAACCAATCAGTTTCTACCAAAATTTGAAATGTTTGAAACACCTACATGTAATTGGCATATTACTCCTACTTTAACTGTTATGAAAGTTTTCATCACATTTCTTACTATTATACCGAATTTGCAAAATTGTATTTTGTTGAATACTTGTTCATGCATGCGTATTAATTCAGGCTATCCTTTCATAATATTTTATCTTATTTAGAAATGTGTTGCTAACTTTAAAGCATCCCAGTTACTTCCCATTTGTAGAGTATGTTTTCCCTTACGAAGCCTTGAAATGTTATTCATCTTTGCTAAGGGGAATAACTATTCACGCAACTATTAATTTAATTGAATATTCTAGTTAAAGTTAAATGTCGCGGTATGTCTATTTATCTCCTGCAACACTTCTCTTTAGTTATCCATCATGTTTTTTCATATCTTCTCTACCCCTTTGTCTACTTTTTCTTTCTTTCCTATATCTAGGGAATGCAAAGCTGGTAAGTCCTTCAGATATCGACTTATGCTAGTTAAAATGCGCTTTGTTAGGTTGCTGGGTATGACATCGGTCTACATGTTCTTGCTCTCATTACTTGGTATTTCGTAGTTTCAAGCAGATCTTCTAGAACCTATGTCATCCCCACCTATCGAACTCAGTGCCATTTCCACATGTTGCTACATACATTATTCCTACTTACATTGCAACGCAACTCATTGGACATGCACTCACTCAACACGCACTTACTGGTATCATGCAATTGTGCTCTACATATTACGTTTCCTCACATATTGTACTTGGTGAATGCTAGACTCTTCCTCAACTCACTGTTCGTAACACGTGTTTGTGTAAATCTCACATTCGCTGTATTAATATCCTGGCTTATTGTGCTCCTTACATCTTCTGGAGATATTCATCCCAATCCCGGACCAAATCCACTAAACATTTCGTCAACTTCAAGTATGTCCAATGACTCACGGCTAAGTATATCAAATTTTCTTAATGTGCCTAATCACTTGTCTATCGTTCATTACAATGTCCAAAGTCTATTTCCAAAGATTGATTCTTTGATTACAGAATTGAGCTCTTTTGATATTGTCTCATTTTCGGAAACTTGGTTAAGTGAATCTATTTCTTCTAACGACATCTTATTTCCGGGCTTTCACAAACCAACAAGGAAGGACCGAAATGGTGACAACCACGGAGGAGTCATAGCTTATGTCAGAGACACTGTTAACTTTATCAGAAGACCAGACCTACAGGTTAACAATATTGAGTGTATCTGGGTGGAATTACAGCTGTGTAAAAATAAAAAAGTATTGTTTGGCCTATTCTATCGCCCACCAAATTCAGGTGCCAATTACCAAATGTGTATTGAAGATTCAATCGGTCTTGCTACTGACACTGGAATTCTGGATATAATCATTACGGGCGACTTCAACCAAAACACACTTATGGACAACTCACGCCGGAAAATTGATTCAATATGCCAGCAGAATGCTCTAAGGCAATGCATAGTAGATCCAACTAACTTCACTGAGCACTCGTCTTCTATTATTGACCTTTTCTTTGTGTCCAATGAATCTTCGTTAGCCCTCTCTGGTGTTGGAGAACCTTTCTTGCTGCAGACTATACGATATCACTGCCCGATATATGGTTTGTTTAAAAATTGTAAACCAGTTTTCAAGCACTTTAAAAGGCGGATATGGCGTTACAACGATGCTGATTTTGATAGCTTTCGCGAGAAGTTAGCAGCTGTCGACTGGAACCTCCTCAAGAATGAAGATGTCAATGTCTACACCACAAATATAACAACAATTATATCTGATTTTTCTAAACAGTGTATCCCTAATAAAGATGTATCAATCAACCCTCGAGAACCGCCTTGGATGAGATCGGAAATTAAACGGAAAATTAGACAGAGAAATAGGGCATACAGGAAAGCAAAGTCATCCAATTATCCGCTCCTATGGACTAAATGTCACCAATTGCGTAACGATGTTGTCGCCCTCATCCGTCAACATAAAACTGCATACTATGACCATCTGGCTTCAAAATTGAAATCAAGTGATCTGTCCTCGAAAGATTGGTGGCGTCTCCTCAAATCTTTCATTACACCCTCTATTTCATCAACAATCCCATCTATCCTCGATTCATCCACCGGCAAGCTTGTTTCGGGTGATGTTTCTAAAGCTACTGTTATGAATGACTTCTTTGTACAGCAAACTTTCATTGACGATTCAAACTATATCTTACCCCATGTTGTTGTTGATGAAGGAAAACCAAAACTTGAGTCAATCATAATTAGTCCTACTGAGATATCTGATGCAATTAAATGCCTAGCTGTTGGGAAAGCTTCTGGACCAGATGGAATTAGCAATCGGGTATTAATTGAAAATTCAAGTCAACTATCTACACCTTTGTGCGACCTCTTTCAATCTTCTCTTCGTTCCTGCGAAATGCCATTGGCATGGAAGTCTTCAAATGTATCTGCTATCCTTAAAAAAGGAGACCCTTCTCTCCCATCTAACTATCGTCCTATTTCGCTTCTGAACACAATGGAGAAAGTCTTCGAGAGAATAATATTCAAACATATCTTTAACTTCTTTCGTGATACCACTTTCTTTACCTGTTACCAATCAGGTTTTATGCCAGGAGATTCAACTGTTAATCAACTTACATATCTCTATAATACGTTCTGTCGTGCTCTTGATAATGGTCTAGAGGTAAGGGTTATTTTCTTTGACATTAGCAAAGCTTTCGATAAGGTATGGTATCGTGGTCTCCTTCACAAGCTTGAACAAGCCGGTATTCGAGGCAATCTATTATCCTGGTTCGCTAATTACCTTACAAACAGATGCCAACGAGTAGTTGTCCCTGGTGCATCATCTAGTTTTTCAGAAATAAAAGCCGGCGTTCCCCAAGGGTCAATACTCGGTCCATTGCTATTTCTAATATATATAAATTATATTGTTGCCGATATTGGGTCAAATATTAATATATTTGCTGATAATACAAGTCTGTTTATTATTGTTGATACACCAACTGTTGCATCTATTCAACTCCAATCGGACATTGACAGAATTTCCTCATGGGCTGAAAAATGGCTTGTCACTTTCAATCCGGCTAAAACAGAATCTCTCGTCATCTCTCGGAAACGGTCAAAACCACTGCACCAAGCTCTTCATATGTCAAATTCCATTATTCCCTCTGTTGATTTCCATAAACACCTTGGTGTAATGATCTCTGACGACTGTAGTTGGCACCATCAGATAAATCATATGAAAACCAAAGCCTGGGCTAGAATAAACATCATGAGACGCCTGAAATTTAAACTGGACAGGAAGTCGCTGGAAGTAATCTACTTTTCCTTTGTAAGGCCTATTATTGAATACGCTGATGTTATCTGGGATAATTGCACTCAATATGAAAAAGATGAATTGGATAACATTCAGAACGAGGCTGCTCGTATCGTTACAGGCTGTACAAAACTTGTTTCAATCCGTCAACTCTATCTTGAGTGTGGATGGGAATCTCTAGGTAATCGGCGTCGCAAGCACAAATTAGTATTATTCTACAAGATGATAAATGGACTAGTGCCAGATTACTTATCCGCTCTGTTTCCAGTTTCAGTTGGTCAGGCAACTTCTCGATCGTTGAGAAATAGTGCAAATCTACTAAATGTCCGTGGCAGAACGTCTCAGTATGTAAATTCCTTTCTTCCATCTGTTGTTAACGCTTGGAATGCTCTGCCACAGGAAGCTAAGGATATTGGTACTGTTGACTCTTTCAAATACTACTTGAACTCAAACAAACCTAAACCTAATCCACTTTTCTATCATGGCGTCCGCCGTGCTCAGGTCCTCCATACCCGCATTCGAACCGATTGCAGTGCTTTAAATCAACATTTATTTTCGAGAAACATTATTAACTCTCCATTCTGTAAATGCGGCGCTGTTGAATCCAGCTACCACTATTTGATCCAATGTCATTAGTACTCAGACTTTAGAGTAACCCTTTTCAATACCATTAGCGCGCACATAAACATTTCTCTCAGAATTCTCTTGTATGGAGATGATAACCTGAGCGAAGAGATAAACAATGCGATAATTGATGCAGTTCAACAGTTTATTACCGCAACAAAAAGATTTGATAACGACTAGTGCAAATTGTGTGCTTTTGTTCTTCCAGCTTCGTCAAATCCATTCCCATTCTAAAATCAGTCTTTTCCTTTATTTCTCTTCTATTCTGAACCTTATTTTGATCTCTGTTCTTATTATCTAATCTAATCTTCGTTTTATCTAGGTTAAATCTTATCGAATCTAATTTAGCTATCATAAAATAACAACTTACATATATCACTGTTCTTCCACACTTAAGACAAAGTGGAGTGATTTTCTTACTATTATCTATGACTATTACTTTTCTTATACATTTAGTTGTCAATGATAGTTATATATTCGCCAACTTGTGCACAGTTGTATACCATTGGAGAGGATTTTTAATAAGTTTTTAACTTTCAATCCAATCCACCTAAATACTTTGTATGTTACACTATGTCGAATGTTTGATTCTTGAAATAAAATATGTTACTAAAGTGTAACGTTTACTGTTTAACTTAGTCTGCTTTTGTTTTGCTTAGTTAGTGTAATGTCCTCGCAGTCGCCATGCTAATTTATCTAACTAGGTATTATGCCTGCATATAGTGTTTGTTTAATATGTGCAACGACAGCATAAGTCACATGGCAATTCTCCAACGATTCGAATATTGGTGGAGAGAATATCCAGAGTGCCCTCCATGCAGTATTTAGTTTATACAACTTTATTTTAGCTCGATTGCGAAACAAGTTCTTAACTTATATTAATCACTCTCGAGACCTCATTCCTGATGAAATCCATCGCCACGAGGGAGAGAGAAGAGGCAACGTGGAAATTAAATGCCTTGCCTAAGGGCGCAATCGTAACGGCTCCAGCGGGGCTCGAACTCCGGACCTTTCGCTCCTGGAACGAACGCGCTCCCACTGCGCTATCACGACATATCATGCAGTATTTCAGGCACATGTAGAACCACCGACCACCCACAAGATAGCTGAATAGCTTCCTCACATGAAATACTAGTAAGTTGAAATCACCAATGGAATGCGAATATACAGAGTCATTAAATCTTAAAGTCAACACATTTAACGAGTCTGGCACGACGGCTCCTGACTGTCTGCTCTTATAGTTCCGTATGGGTGCGTTGACCGATGTTCTACATTTTACGCTGTTTGCTTAATTCGTTAAGTAGATACCATTCACCTGTGTTTTAGTCAGGAAATAAAGATCCATACAAATCTAAGATCTACCAAAGTCAAAGATCTACCCAACTCAAAGATCTACCCAACTCAAAGATCTACCCAACTCAAAGATCTACCCAACTAAAAGATCTACTCAACTCAAAGATCTACCCAACTCAAAGATCTACCCAACTCAAAGATCTACCCAACTCAAAGATCTACCCAACTCAAAGATCTACCCAACTCAAAGATCTACCCAACTCAAAGATCTACCCAACTCAAATATCTACCCAACTCAAAGTTACCCAACTCAAAGATCTACCCAACTCACAGATCTACCCAACTCAAAGATCTACCCAACTCAAAGATCTACCCAACTCAAAGATCTACCCAACTCAAAGCTATACCCAACTCAAAGATATACCTGTTTGTTTTGTTACCCAACTCAAAGCTATACCCAACTCAAAGATATACCCAACTCACAGATCTACCCAACTCAAAGATCTACCCAACTCAAAGATCTACCCAACTCAAAGATCTACCCAACTCAAAGCTATACCCAACTCAAAGATATACCCAACTCACAGATCTACCCAACTCAAAGATCTACCCAACTCACCCAACTCAAAGATATACCCAACTCAAAGATCTACCCAACTCAAAGATCTACCCAGCTCAAAGATCTCTTCAACTCAAAGTAATATTTCTTTTATATTGTCTGTATTTACTAGTATGGAACACACTAGTTTCTGCAAACCCTTTAAACAATGTATACATATATAAGTTCAAGACAACGATTGTTCCGCGCATAGTATGTACATTTCTAAGTACAGCAACAAAATGGTTTAATAGAAACAATGTTACTTAGACGAGTCATATATAATTTTGATAGTTTATTATTTTGAGGAAGGCAGTTTACTACTAATGTTGTTAGAACTTGTTGCCCAACCCATTTTGCTTTTTCTTTGCTTTGTCATGATTATGTATGTAATGTAAATGTCAAATAGTGTATTATTACAGCAATTCACTATTATGCATGTGATTGTGTAATCTTGTAAAAGCACATGTTCAGTTCTGTGACTCACTGTGAGAAGAATATGTTATCGATGGTAGACTAATGTAATTCTATTTTCAACACATTTATAAATATACATGCATCGACAAGCGTTTAACAATGTATTGACTAATAGCTTGTATCAACTATGTGAACTTTAATACATTCGGTTTTTTCAAATAATATTTTTTTATGTAAATAACTCTAATTTCGAGATACAGATGGTATTCTAGCAAAGAAGTGATTTGCATCTTTTAAACTATTGCATAATTGACATTTGCGGAATCTTTCTGGTTTATGCCATCCTGATAGTCTCAGTCTAATAAAATATGCTGTCCTGAATTTACGAACATTTATAATATATATGGATACAAATATTAATTACAGAGTTTGAAGTTTTTAACACCAATTTCGTAAATCCCGATAAGCCAAACGATTCTAAATATGTGGAGAATACTTCTACAGTCTACAGTCTACAGTCAATAGGTGATAGAGAAAAAACAACAGAATATTTCAATGTAATTATAATTTTATTTAAATATCCTTCAAGTGACTCCATAACTCATTATAAATATATAATTATAGCGTGTTACCGAGCTAGAAATATTAGTATAGTATACTTGTACGAATCCAGTCTAACACCTAACCAAAGTACGCTGACATGATATAGACAATATTAACATTTCTGAAGCAACATAATAATGAAGACAGATCAGAAACTTCAAGCTTCAACTTGTTAATTTCGCCAAACACCAGTCGTTGTGATGATTAACCCATTCAACCCCAAGTAACTGACATGGACTGGTGCGTGATATTTTCAGACCAATAAATTAATAAGAAAATTACCTTTGGACCAGTTCATTTATCAAAATGGGTAATTTTATCTAAAAATAGTAATAATTATTACTGGCAAAAAAGTGCAGATCCTGATGAGACGGCTCGTCACGAGCCGGCTCATCTGGATCTACACTTTTCATAAGCCTATTTAGAGGCCTGTGGGGTTGAAAGGGTTAATAGCAACGCGTTTCTGTCCGTATACTAGTATTCGAGTTATGCCACTGGACTACCAGAGTTCAGTTGCTTTAGGATTCCGGTCTTGGCTTGGAGTTTTCTGAAGAGGATTACTGTAGAGACAGTTGCGCCCGTGAGACCGCCGACCATAACTATCATCAGCACTGCGAACACGGCCTGGCCCATACACAGCTTACTGTCACCCTCTGGACCTAAGTTGGTAAGTAAACGTATAAATACATGTATTTATAATTTATCATCACGGCCACAAATAATGATAATGGTTTGTGATCTATACTTCAGACACATAAACCGTGCTTACGTCAGTAAGGTAGAAGCATAGGGGCATACTTGTATTTTTTTCTTCTCCATTTCATTTCTTACAAAGAGCTTAGCCAATCTACTTACTCTCGATAACAACCTCCTCTGTTGAGATGGTAATAGATGAACCAACGCTGACATCCTCGATGGCGTTCTCCTCTGCTTGACGTTTGGCGATGGCTCTCTTCTTCCTGCCGTAGCTGTCAATGCCGTCATTGCAGGTGGTCTATTGGAATAAAGATTGACTAGTTACAAATAGTAACGGCTTGAAATACAATGACAGTATACATACATATTTGTATACGTCATATAAGGGACAATCCTGGTTACTGTATAAAAGGTTATTATAATTATATTAAAAGCATTATTATAATATGCATTCGTCAAGCGATGTGTCTATATGCATCTACTGTGTGGATATGGCTCTGTGTCTATGAATGTCGTTACGATTGACGTCAGTGAAAACAGCAATGGACACGCTATACTTGCATACATAAACACTGACATAATATACAGAATTAACCTACATGCTGAACATCGTTTAAAATAATTATTGACAGACTTTTAAGATAATTCTGGAAGCAAACTTCACATATGCGAACATTTCACCCAGTGTGACCCGATTAATAAAATGTATCATGTTTATAAGATAAACAATTAAATGTGAACTAGATAGTGCCCTAACTTTCTCCTAGGTCGTTCTCCAGAAAACTGAGAATACCCATGCATACTTACTGGGGTGCAGGCTCCAAGGCAGACCTGTAGAGTACAAGAGAATGGCATGGCAACGGAACCGCCAGCGAGTGATTTGGTTCTGAATGCTCCAAACTGTGCCTGGATGGTTCCCTGACTTACGCTGCTGATGTGAGGAAACAGCTCTATATCCACGGGACAACTATGAACAATAAAGAAATCGTGTAAAACAAACTAGGGTGGGATTCATCCCAGAGACACATTGTACTGGTATGCATGTAGGGAACACCTCTATATCCAAGAGTAAATCATAGCAAATAAGTAAATCGTGTAAAAACAGAGTATGGCATGAATTCATCCTTACCTGGGTACTGATATACATATAGGGAACACCTCTATATCCAAGAGTAAATCATAGCAAATAAGTAAATCGTGTAAAAACAGAGTATGGCATGAATTCATCCTTACCTGGGTACTGATATACATATAGGGAACAACTCTATATCCAAGAGTAAATCATAGCAAATAAGTAAATCGTGTAAAAACAGAGTATGGCATGAATTCATCCTTACCTGGGTACTGATATACATATAGGGAACAACTCTATATCCAAGAGTAAATCATAGCAAATAAGTAAATCGTGTAAAACAGAGTATGGCATGAATTCATCCTTGGGACAAATTGTACTGATATACATATAGGGACCAACTCTATATCCAAGAGTAAATCATAGCAAATAAGTAAATCGTGTAAAAACAGAGTATGGCTGGATTCATCCTTGAGAAAATTGTACTGATATACATATAGGGACCAACTCTATATCCAAGAGTAAATCATAGCAAATAAGTAAATCGTGTAAAAACAGAGTATGGCTGGATTCATCCTTGAGAAAATTGTACTGATATACATATAGGGAACAACTCTATATCACTGGGACAACGATAGAAAACAACTTAATTATGTAAATCATGTTGAACAAATTAGGGTGGAATTCATCCCTGAGACACATTGTACTGGTGTACATGTAAGGAACAACTCTATATCCACGGTACAACTATAGTAGGCATTTAGTGTATATAATAGTGTATGGTTTGAACTATTATATAGTTGCTTTGTTTACCATATATCGTCATTATCGATACGGCTATTTTGCGATGAACTGACATATATGTATTTTTTTATTATTTGAAGCTGTGAATGATTCTTCTGACACAAAATCCAGATCGCAGTTTTAATATGCTTAGGTGGATGCAAATTGTGCAAAACCACAATTATTTGCACGAAATGTTTATTATTGTTATATATAAATAGTAATGTATTATATAAATACATTAAACTGTTTCTATATATGGCCAAGTGTTTACCATGTAATATATATATATTTGTTTTATGCATAATCGTCTGCTATTATTTTCGCGCCTAAAATTTATCAGTCTCGCTTCGCGCGGGAAATGACTTAAGATTTTAGGTCTAATCTCAGTTTATCAAGGCCGTGGTTGCAGGTGTCCAGTTATGTAATATAAAGGCGACGAACTGGTTTGATGGTGTAATATTAGATAACATAACAGATGTTTTAGGAATAACAGATGTTTTAGGAATTGTTATATCATATAGACACTGATTCAATCGTGTATATAAGAAATGGATTTTATTAACTAAAATCAGATACACTAAGGCCTACCTCCAGGAGAGAGTGTGGCGTGATCTCAATCTATTATATGGAACATATAAACTTTTCTTTATACTTAGATTATTATTGGACATTGATAATAATTATCACTTAAAAAGATTTGTCATATAATTTAATAAATCGTTCCGCCATAGAAGAACATAGCGTTCGGCGAACCATATAAAGTGATTACAAGTATAAATCAAAACCTTGATTAGAGTATATGGATTTGGTAATGACGTATTAGAGATACTGAGTTAAGTCTACTGTGTAAGCGCATATTCGGCTCACACAAATGGATTGTTAAATAAGCTTTTAATGATACGATGTATATATATATATAGATCACTGATTATATATATATGGATATTTCTGATGCCAATATAAACAAGATATTATATAGAAGCAATGTAATACTGTGTTGAGTTATCATTAATACATATAATAACGAAGAAACCCCCTAGACAACTCCAGCGAGTCTACAATAGGATAGACCCTGGTAAGAGCCGTAGCAACCGAGACATATTATTACGAGAAGAAAAAGGAGAGTTTGCGACAATTGGGACGCTCGTCCGGGATTGGACATACAATACAATACAAAACATTGTATTGCATGAGATAATAAAATACAATAAAGAAGAAGTGACATATCGTGACATATTGTGAAGGACACTAGAATTTATATATGGAATATTGTGAAGGACACTAGGATTTATACATGAAGAATACAAGGGACTATTAATTAACGTGTGAAAACAGAAGTGCATGCGAGACAGTGTTAGAATTGGGAAATAAGTGAAAGACGTCAACAAATTATTAAATTAATGAAATGGATTAAATTATTGGAAATGTGCAAACTTTGAATATGTGATAAATTATATATTGGATTAACGGACGAGACAGACTTCGGTAAGTACCAGTTTTCTTTTCATAGAGGCTTAATATTATCATTAAAATTATATTAGTTATTTACTTCCTTTTATTGAACTCAATTCTATAATACATTTGGAGATACATTCTGGGGATTAAAAATTTTGGGAAATAAAAAAATAAAATGGCTACAACTAGGAGTGCTAATAAGGAAACTGAGGGGCCGGTTCACCCCGACTTGCAGACAACAGGTGATGAGATATGGGACAAATTAATGATACTTCCCTTCTTTAATCAGGCAAATCTGGAACGTCAGGGTGAGATTTATGAGAAAGAAAGGGAAGAAGTAAAACAAAGAGAAGAAAGAGAGAGAGAAAGAGAGAGGGAAAGAGAAGAAAGAGAGAGAGAAAGAGAGAGAGGGAAGAAGTAAAACAAAGAGGGGAAAGAGAAGAGAAAGAAAGGGACAGGGAGGAAAGAATGCAAAGGGAGAAAATGCAGATGGAGATTCGCCTGAGAGAAATCCAGAGAGATCAGGAATCTCAGCAAAATAACCCCCTCCATACAGATAATAGGCCCTCTAAGACAAACATTTCTGTTCCTATTTGGACCCAGACTATGAGGCCAGATAAATTCTTCGCAACCTGTGAGAGACTGTTCGAAGCTAGCCAGGTCGCCAAACAAACATGGGTGGGCCATATTATAGACAAGTTGTCCGACAAGGCCAGAAATATATATGCCACTCTTCCTGTCCAAGACGCTAATAATTACGATACCCTCAAGGCCGCCATCTTGGATGAATATATACTCTCACCCACTGTATATAGAAAGAATTTCTTCTCTTGGGTAAAGAAACCTCAGCAGACATATTCCGAATTCATTAAGGAATTAAGGGAGCAAATGACTCTATGGACGGAGAACAATGATCCGAGCGAGGTCACCTGGATCGAGCTGCTCTTGAGATATAGATTCGATTCCCAGCTAAGTGATGAGCTTAATTTGTTCATTCTGGATAAGAAAGCATCTACTCTCCAGGAATGTATTTCCCTGGCTGATGAATATAACCTCAATCGCAGATTAGCGCCCAGGACACGGATTAATTCAAATCCGAATGTGAAACCCAGAGATACAGAACACCGACCTCCAGCCCCAAGGCCATATATCCCATCACCCATGTATCGACCCAATATTAGGATAGATAATTCCCCAGCTACCCATAGAACTCCCCGGATAGAAAAATATTGTAGTTATTGTAGGCGTAATGGCCACGGACGAATAGAGTGTTGGGCAGATCCCAATTCACCTAGGTACAGGGGTACTAGAAACCTAGCAAACGGACACCACGTGTCAAACACTACTCATAGTTCAGCCTTTATAACCAATGAGCCAGTGAACTCATGTGAAAATACCGAGATGGTAAATCCATTACTTGCCAAATATACAGGTCAAGCACGCATACATACTAACACCGCACAAGTGACGTATTTGAGAGATACAGGTGCGACAATCAGTTTATTGTCGGCTACTGATCAAACCGCTGATCATTTAGAATACACAGGTGAACGGGTAACAATCCGCGGTGTCAATTATATCCCTGGTAATTACCCGATAGCAAAGATTAGCGTTGATTGTCCAATCTACCAAGGAACATTGAAGGTGGCTGTATTAAAGCACAGATGCACCGCGGGGGTGGATCTTATAATAGGTAACGACGGTGAAACTGCCCCTGTCACTGATTTGATTACCTGTGGCGTGGTTACACGCTCCAATAAGAAAATTATCCCGTTTGATGAAACTGTCACGTCCAACCCAGACTCAGAAAACACGACCGATACAAATCACAATGTCTTACCTTTTCGGAATACAATTGAGATCAATTCCCCCTCTGAGAAAGCCAGTACAGTTAAACCCCAAAATATTCCCTCTATTGACGATTTGAGTCCTGATAAATTATTGCAATAACAGAATAATGACCCGACCTTAGCACCCCTCTGGGAAATGGCTCAAGAAGGAACACCTATTCGGCAAGGATATTACATCCAGCTCGAACCCCGACTACTTATGAGGAGAGAACAACCTCAAGACACGTCCAAAGTTCGACCCTGGAAAATAGATGATCAGGTGGTAGTTCCACGGGGATTCCGTGATCATATAACGGGACTCGCCCATGACAGTTTAAGTACGGGACACCAGGGACCTAGTAAGACCCTGAAGCGCATTAAGCGCCGCTTCGTTTGGCCGGGAATCCGCGCAGATGTTAAACGATTCTGCCATAGCTGTGGGCCGTGCCAGAGAGCGGGTAAGGGACAGAAAGCCACTGTAGCCCCATTGAAACCCCTGCCCATTCTATCCCAACCATTCAAATTTATATCCGCTGATTTCGTTGGACCCATGAAGAAAACTATAAATGGGAACCAGTATATCTTGAATTTTATTGATCATGCCACTAAATATACAGAATCTTTCCCATGCGTCGCAGCGACTGCTGTTAATGCACAAAAAGCCCTGATCGAGATAATATCTCGACATGGAAAACCCCAGACCCTGTTGACTGACCGAGGAAGCGCTTTCATAGCTGAAACATTCACACGCTTCCTAGCCGAGCACGATATACTTCACTTAACTAGCACGAGTTACAGGCCTCAAACCAACGGATCAATAGAGAAATATAATGGTACATTGAAAACCATGCTTAGAATCCTTGGGGAGAACTCTTTATCGTCTTGGGATGAGATGCTACCCTGGCTATTATTTGCATATAGAAGTGCAGAGCACTCTAGCACAGGATATTCTCCCTTCTACCTTCTATATTGGCGCGAACCTAGAGATAATCTAGATTCCACTTATGATCTCTGGGCTAGAAATGAGCGGGATGAAGGGATCCCCATAAATAACTATGTACAATAGTTATGTCATAGATTAGCTGAAGCGTTACGTGACGCCAGCGAGAATGCCCAACAGGCCGCAGATGGTCGTAAAACAAAGTATGACAGAAGTAAGAAAGCGAAAATGCGTGTATTCCAGCGTGGTGAATTAGTGTTAGTACGATTACCGTTAAAAGGTAATAATCTGAAGAATGCCCTCCAGGGACCGTATCCGGTACACGAAAAGGTAGCGTCGCATACCTATATTATATAAATGCCTGATAAGAGAGTAAAATACCGTGTTATGCATGTAAACCAGTTGAAGCCCTGGACAGGTAGGGAGGAGGGTGCAGCTCTAGCTGATAGTAGTCCGGTGTATGAGTCCCAATACCCTACCCTATTAGATTACCAAGCCCCTACGGACATTGAGAAATAATTCGATTCTTGCAGTCCTCTTGAATCTGTACCTAAGAAAGCCTGGCCGGATATCAGTCATTTAAACCCAGACCACAGGGACGATATTAGTCAGTTATTTGACCGTTACCCCCGTCTATTCTCTGGACAACTGGGACGTTTCCACGGTGTTACCCATGATATTGATGTGCAAGGTGCTTCACCCGTAGTCCAGCCTTACTACCGCATGTCTCCAGAAAAGAAACAAATATTAAAAACTGAGCTAGATCAAATGTTGGAGTTAGGAATTATCCGCCCTAGCAGAAGCCAGTGGGCCTCTCCCATAATATTGGTACGCAAATCAGACTCAGAATGGCGACCATGTATTGATTATCGGAAAATTAATGACCTGACTCGAGGAGAAGCCTTCCCCATCCCGAGATTAGACGATCTTATTGATCAGGTCGCAGGTTCGAGTCTGATATCCATTCTAGATCTTAATAAAGGATATTGGCAGATTCCGCTAACCCCTCGAGCTAGTGAAATTGCAGCGTTCATAACCCCCTGGGGCTTGTTTGAACCATTAACTCTCCCATTTGGTTTAAAAAACGGTGGAGTTACCTTCCAGAGGGCCATAAACGAGATAATCGCTCAATCCCCGACAGAACCCATCCGCGATAGATTTGCCGACGCATATCTGGATGATATTGCTGTTCGATCCAATTTATGGTCACAGCACATCAATCACTTGGATTGGACATTTCATAGACTAGAGGATAGTGGTGTTACTTTGAATCCGAAGAAGTGTAAAATTGGGTCTGGAACAGTCAAGTACTTGGGACATGAATTAGGGTCGGGAAAAATCAAACCCATTTCCAGCAAGGTTGAGTGTATTAGTAATATCTCTCCCCCACAGACCAAGAAACAATTACGAGGATATCTGGGATCAGTAGGATTTTACAGGAAATTCATTCCCCAGTTCGCTGAGATCGCCGCTCCCCTGACTGACTTATTAAAGGGCAAGCGATCAGGGAACCTCATAACTCAGTGGAGCGATAAACATCAACTTGCTTTCGAATCCTTAAAGAAAGCTTTAACCAATAAACCCATACTGAAGGCCCCTGACTTTAACCAAGAGTTCGAACTCTATACTGATGCTTCCGATTTGGGAATTTCGGCTGTACTGACTCAGACCGTTTACCAAGTACCACACCCAGTAGCATTTTATTCCCGAAAACTTATTCCACGAGAGAAAAACTACTCTACAATAGAGAAGGAATTATTAGCTATAGTGGCCGGTATCGAACATTTTCGCATATATGTAAGCACAAGCAAAACAATAATTAATTCAGATCATAAGCCCCTTGTATGGTTAAGTAGGTCGAAAACGTCCAATCAACGCCTCTTAAGATGGGCACTGTGTCTCTCAGAATTTAATCTGACCATTAAACATATCAAAGGGACTCAAAATGTTCTAGCAGACTTTCTCAGTAGATTTCAATGACTGTGATGTTTGACTTAGTAAATGTACTTGGTATTATTTCAGTTGTTCAGTAAATAGTTATTGCCTCTATGATTAGAATGTTGGTACCTAGCGAAAGAAATGCTATTTTAGGACATATGATGTATTGATATTATGATTGTTTTCTACTGTATATTCAAAGGAATGAAGATTTGTAAATCGGCCGCTAGCGGGCGATGTCAAACTTCTCCCCGGGTAGGGAGGATTGTGCAAAACCCCAATTTGCACGAAATGTTTATTATTGTTATATATAAATAGTAATGTATTATGTAAATACATTAAACTGTTTCTATATATGGCCAAATGTTTACCATGTAATATATATATATTTGTTTTATGCATAATCGTCTGCTATTATTTTCGCGCCTAAAATTATCAGTCTCGCTTCGTGCGGGAAATGACTTAAGATTTTAGGCCTAATCTCAGTTTATCGAGTCCGTGGTTGCAGGTGTCCAGTTATGTAATATAAAGGCGACGAACTGGTTTGATGGTGTAATATTAGATAACATAACAGATGTTTTAGGAATAACAGATGTTTTAGGAATTGTTATATCATATAGACACTGATTCAATCGTGTATATAAGAAATGGATTTTAGTAACTAAAATCAGAACACTAAAGCCTACCTCCAGGAGAGAGAGTGGCCTGATCTCATTCTATTATATAGAACAGATAAACTGTTTCTATGATACTTAGATATTATGGACATTATAAGAATTATAACTTATAAAGATTTGTCGAATAATTAAATAAAATCGTTCAGCCATAGAAGAAACAGAGAGTTTCGGCGAACCATATCGAAGGTTATTAAAAGTTAATAAATCAGAAACCTTGATTAGATTATAGTGATATTGAGTAATGACGGATTAGAGATACTGGAGTTAAGTATACTGTGTAGCGCATAGTCGGCTCACACAATTGGATTGTTAAATAAGCGTTTAATGATACGATGTATATATATATATAAATCACTGATTATATATATATGAAGATCTCTGATGCCAATTTAGACAAGATATTATATAGAATAAATGTAAGACTGTGTTGAGTTATCATTAATACATATATCGAAGAAGAAACCCCCTAGACAACTCCAGCGAGTCTACAATAGGATAGACCCTGGTAAGAGCCGAAGCAACTGAGTCATATACATACAAGAAGAAAAAGGAGAGTTTGCGACACTCTGAAAACGTAATAACATAATTATCTGCCAAAAAAGAGTAAACGAAATAATGTTCGCTTTAATCTACTCCTAATATGGATCTTTTCGTGCTGTTAATTCATTTATAACTAATGTTAATAAGTCAATGGCGGATACTATTTCAATCCAGAATAACTTACGCATCGATGATAATTTCAATGTTGTCGGCGAAACAGGACTTTGCCTTGATGTCAAAATCCTCTGAAAAACATATAAGTTAAAACATTAACAAATATAAAAAGAATAATTCGAAAAAACACGATCCAACAACATCTTGTGTTTCGATATGTTATTAATTAGATATAAAGAAAGGAATTAATCATGATTGGTAAAGTGTTTTATATGATATAGCTATAGATAGAACAGTTTGAACAGTACTGGCTTACCGTTAAATTCGGAGTCGAGTGCCATGACTAGAGAAATTGTGTCAGTAAGTTTGACGGTTCAGCCGTTGATGTTTTCGCCATTTTTGTACAATGTCATGGTAGCAGTGGGCTTAACTGTCTTGTTCAGACCCGCATCATCATCTTTGTCACTGGAAACAAATAAGTAAAATAAATGAGGAATACAAGTTAACATAAATAAAGAACTACATCCTAGTGATATTAATGCGATACGGTCTGTTGTGATGACTGAGTGGTCAAGACTAGTGTCTGGATACAAATCTATAAACCGCTGTTCTGCGCTTTTCAGCACAAGAAACTTTATATATTATATGACGGAGTTCACCTGATTCATAATTGATCTAAAATGTATTCATGTATTCATTTTGTCTATTCAAACAGAACTTACGCCATGTTAAGGTTGTTGCTGACCGTCAAGTCTCCGAGGTCGGCAATGCACATGACAGGGATCTGTTTGTCGTCACCAGTCTGGTACAAAGACTTCTTTTGTACCATCACCTTGAAACTTTCCTCCTGGTAAAATATAATAAATAGTCAATAGCATGTTATCGATATACACATAAAATGGATCTGAGTGTATGCGGAGACAATTCTGAGTCATCACACTAATCATGTCCTCCTAGAAATATGCATTAACTCTTTACACGCTAGCAGTGGAAATAGCAGTCAAACATAACAATTCTAATGACATATTTCCAGAATTTTACAGTTACAAATAAGAACGAACCATAAAGAATTGTTCGTCTGCTACAATTATTCGAACTATTCATAACATCTATTTTCCCCCATCGTGCAAAGAGTTAAATAGACAATATCATGTGGTCTAAATTGATTGGTTTATCTACTCCAGCATGGACGAGAACCTTCTGATGGTACTGCTGTTTATTGATACAAAACATGTCAAAGCAAAGAAAAGCCAACAAGCAAATTGAGCACACGCTCTAGCAGCATTAGTCGTAATTATATGTGGATGTTCTACATTACATTCCTGACGTGGAGTCAGGGGAAATAACTAGATACACGTACTATGTACACGTACATTAGTTACAGCCATTCCAGATTCCGCCAAGAACTATATGATGAATAGACATTGGAATGCGGTCTGAGATACCGGTACACATGACTGGCCTCTATTGTATTCATTAGTTTGAGCGAATGAATCTCGTGTTAATAGTTTCCATCGGGGTATGATCTACATTTTGCCTGTTTAAAGTGTGAGGAGGCGCCGAAGGCATCCACGTTGGAGGCGCAGAAGGCATCCACGTTGGAGGCGCAGAAGGCATCCACATTGGAGGCGCGGAAGGCATCCACGTTAACTTTAAACACGCACAATATACATAGTTCATACCCAATGGAAATTATTATCGCTCGATTCATTACATTAATTATTCTTTTCAACTACACAAAGAAAAAACATGTAACATATATTTAGGCCATACTTGCGACTTGTCATATTCCGGGTCTGGTAATTAGATCATCCTTGGAACAACATAACTGTAATGCCTTTGGTATCAAGAGAACGTTGCTCAACATTGCGAAGGTGCATACACTTAACAATCCCACATAAATATCTTAATTGAAAGCAAAAGTGTTTTGTAAAGCTAGTAATGTCCACTCACCCATTGAATTCCACAGGAACCGAAATCTATTGTATAGTATGAGACGCCTATCGATGTAAACTGACGACAAGCCGTTCCCTGGCCCTGGATGTAAATAATCCCTGATGAGGAACCATTAGTTAATGTCAGTTCTAGTTTGTTCTTGGTGCAGCTCGTTACCTCCACTATAACGAAAATAGGATACACGTAAAACGAAACCATAAAATAAATACCATACTGCTCCATAACATGTGCCTGCGTGTGGATATGAGAGGTGCTAGGTGTAGCATTAAGCAACACATAACATAACAATAGCAAATAAAAATGTCTTGAATAGGGACAAACTCATTATGCAACAGCAGTGCGTTATACTCGCGCTGTGAACCGAGCATTACGATACAATGCATATGACCTTTGTATGGTAGTTACCTTTCTCATAGCGGTTATTGAGACAGACAGACAGGCAGACATACAGATACCAAGACAGATAAAGGTTGGGTGACGTACTGTTAGTCTATTGGAATACATGTGCCCTGGAATATTATAGGGTAACGTTCTGTACATTGCGAATATATTCTGGATATTTATAGATTGTGAATAAATCTATATTGTTATGTTAATAAAATTATACATAGATCAATGCGAAGTACTACCTGATTATTGAGACCGCCACTATCTACAATGTCACTAGCCCCGGGTCACCTTGTGACACATGTCTAGATTGATCACATACTAAGCCAGCAATTCTAAGCATAAGCAATTCTGTTCATGTTTCTTGTTCGCGGAAGGTACCAATTCCCTTACTTGATACATGCATAAAGTGAAAATTATATAGATAATATATGCTAATTTCACGTTTCAAGGTGAAATAATTATAACAAAGTTCACCAACACATGTTCATTTGTGGGCAGATTTTCATATGTTCACTTATAGTCTGAATACATTAGTATTACATGATGGAAAGATGAGATAAGAATCACGATTTCTAATAATTAGTTTATACACGTTTATTTTAGTTCGATTGCGAAACGAGTTCATACAACTTATATTAATCACTCTCGAGACCTCATTCCTGATGGAATCCACCGCCACGAGGGAGAGAGAAGAGGCAATGTTGAATGTATGTGCCTTGCCTAAGAGCGCAATCGTAACGGCTACAGCTTGACTCGAACTCCGGACCGGAAGCAAACGCATTGCGACTGCTGTTTAGAAAACTATTTATTAAATAATCGTTAAAGATTAGTTTATACATTCTTGTTCAGAGTATAGGTTGATGTGGATCCAGCCGTCTCACGGTGTTACCCATTATTTGCATACAGTTATAGGTAGTACTATAGTGCACTGTATTGTTACGGGTATTACAATACTAAGGGCCATTATAAATGAACACTGATGTTTGTGGAAGATATGTAGCGTTGTTCAACCTTTAATCAGCAATAAACTAGATCGTATGAAACATTTCCACAACACATCAATACGACATGTGTTCTAACTATACGTTGAGATAACTTACACACAGGATTGAAGACTGCAGATGCTCCAGCGATCACAAGAGAGAAGATTAACAACACTTTGCTCGTCATATTGTCGGCAAACTGAAAAATATTGAATTATGTAATACAATATCAAAACAATGATAATTATATTCACTAATTTCGTAGCGTACTAAATTGACAATAATGTACTATTAATGGTAACATCCGTCTCGATTTCTGCGGAGTGATAGGATGTATTCTTTATATCAGTTCTCATCGTTGTACAATACATACAATATATACAACACATTATCGTGGCAAAGTACATCATTCACTATAAAAAAATTATAAGAGATTATATGTTATATTTCGGGTTTTACGCCTGCATCAGCACCATTTTGGGCTATATCGCCGGCGGGCAGTTTACCTAACAACACATTTCCTGGGCAGGCTCCAGCGGTTAACCAGTACTTGGGTGCACCAACCTCCGTAAGAAACTGCCAACTTTTTCATATAAATGTGGCACGGCCTGAGCGGGGCTCGAACCCCAGTGATGATAGGTTACAGTGGTATACAAGTCAGCGACCTTAACCACTCGACCACGGAGGCGGACTTATAAGAGATTAATCTAATAACAGATAATCAAATTATCTTAGTGGCATATTAGTATATTTACATATTAAAACCGAGGATATGATTTCAATGTGGTTATTGGCAATAAATTGTGTCTGCTGCAGATACTAAATAGCATTTCTCAAATGGCATAAAATTATAATTGACTGTAATTAGCTATAATGGCTTAACCTATTAGTTCATACAAATTTATTTTAGCTCGATTGCGAAACAAGTTCTTTCAACTTATGTTAATCACTCTCGAGACCTCATTCCTGATGGAATCTATCGCCATGAAGGAGAGAGAAGAGGCAATGTGGAATTTAAATGCCTTGCCTAATGGCACAATCGTAACGGCTCCAGCGGGACTCGAACTCCGGACCTTTCGCACCTGAAGCGAACGCGCATCATCTGCGCTATCACGACTTCCAAATGACCTAAGCTAAACTATCATGTCGTTACTTGCAGATTTATGCGCGGTAACCGTAGTCATATTTCATTTTGACTGACTTGCCTGTATACTACAACACACAATAGTCCCACAAGCAAGTTGCTGCAAATGTTCTTTTGTGTGCTGGGAATTTCATTTTGCCAGAACTGATTTAGTTATACACATTGTTGTGCATAATTATGTAAATTTATATAGATACAAATACAAATACTTAGCATTTATATAGCGCACAAATGGAAACATATTCTATTGCGCTTCACAATTACAGATGCAATTTTAAACATTTACACATGACAATAATATATGGAAATATAAATAAAAATGTATACATATATAGATATAACTAGGATTCTAGTAATTTGATAAGAACATACTATATCATAATATCTACACCATTACAGTATATAAGTGAGAAAATGGCAATATGATCCATAGTCCCAAACACCGCCGTAAGAATGACAACCGTAATGTGGCCGGTACAGTGATCCACCAATCACCACACGACAGAACTCGAACCCAGCTAGAGAATGCCAATACAACACTTCACTCGTCAATCCACTATGGGATATGTAAACAACACTCTTCTGAACAATCTGCTATAGAAGTTTGTTGTAATTCACACATGTAAACAAAACGTGCATGCCATATCTATTTCATTACCAATTAATAATAAATTATAAATATTTTCTTTCACAACCATTATTTGTATAATGCATGTTTAGTTGTGACAGAAACACAACAACAAATAGAAGGCATACGTACTTAGTACAATTCGAACACTATAGAAACGCATGATCTTGGTGTAGCTAACGAAATTAGTCGAAAACAAAGAAGACGAAAAGAGAGAAAACATTACCTTGTTGAATTCCATCGTCTTAGGAAAACTGACGTATGACGTTCCGGGCAAGTGGGAAGGTTGTGGTAGAAACTATTGCCGAGGTCAGGTATTTATGCACAAAATCACGTTGGCCATTTCCCCGTAACTATAGTTTTTCGTTGATTTCATTATTGGTCTTAGCACCAGCATATTCTTTTTTAGATATATATATTACATGTTATTACACAGACCTCATCAAACATACATAGCACGCTCAATCATTGATACCACTCGTCAACAGATATTTGCTCAATCTATCTGGTTTTTCCACTTTGAATTATCATATTTCGATTCATAAGACCTGCTTCAGATTATTACAGTCCTGAATACGCAGAGAAAGAGGCCCCCGTGGCCAAGTGGTTAAAATGTCTGACTTCAAATCACTTGCCGCTTACCGCTGTAGTTTCGAATCACACTGAATATATCGAATTATTTCATGTGAGGAAGCTATTCAGATGACCTGCGGAAGGGCGGGGGTTCTACCTGGGAGCATATCCGTGCCAGAAAGACTGATTGTAGGGACAGCCGGGATCTTCATCAAGCAATAAAAGCTGGAGAGTCGCCATATGACCTTAAGCTGAAACAAACAAACAAATAATGGCGTTATTTTTAAATGTTAAATATGAAGACAATATAATATTAATGTAAAGTGTAACATAGTCACATGTGTGCATAAAAACAATGTACATGTATGTTGATTTATTTAATTGGTACATTAATAAGTTATGATTTCACCAGTGATATATTGCTATCCACTGTATATCTGGATTTGTACTCCATGACCGATATGACTACATTCTCGTTGATGGAGTTAGCTCTTGGTATACATGTGTTGTACATTGAATGTATTTGGGAGGCGTGTTTCCAAAATGCATATACAAATAGCTCAATGCATATGCCACAGACAGACGGATATGTAGTTCAGTGGTTAACACGCTGGACTGGTAATCCAGGGATCACCAGTTCGATCCCTCGTCTGACCCTAATACAAATTAACAGTCTTTCAGGTGGGACGTTAAACCGAGGTCTCGTGTCGGTGCTTTACACCGTGCACGTAAAAGAACCAGAGGAGATTCTGGAATGGGTCTCTATCTGTATCATGCATTATCATCTAAAATGACTAATCTCTTCAGGAGGCGTCGCTCATATGGGCAACCGGTAGCGACGATAAATAAACCTAAACTTTGAACACACACATATGTCGCAGGATTCTAAAATCAGCAGATGTGGGATTGGTTGCAGGATGAATTGACATTTGCTTAAGATGTATATTTCATTATTGTATCTAGTTGCAACCTCATCAGAGACAAACTGGTATGACTAGAACATTGAATGTCAGATTGTAATATAAAACAGCCGCGCATTTTGTAGGAAAATAGAGGTCTGACTGGTTATTATCTAACGAGACATCATGTTTCGTTTTTAATAGGAAATGATACTCGTCTGCTATGTCGTTCAATGGACGAAATTCACATTTACGTTGTTGGCTTCTTACAATGTACATGAATCCATTGGAAAGTGGAATTAAATTGGCATATTTTATTCTAAGTATGTTCTCTCAAGCTGAAGCAACATATAATAAATTAAATAATGATTAATGGTGCATGAAGCCACAACATACGATATCGTGGTCACAACATACACTCTACATTGCGTTATCGATCTGTTTTAAGTCGCACAATATGGACCGTAGGCCTATATTATATTTATAGATTATTTTATTTTATGTATCCAAAAAACGACATCGGTTATAATATCGTGATTTATGTAATTAATATAATCCAAGAAAATAATGAATCGTTACCTTAGTGTCAATTTCATTATATTGGTTTCTAATAGTTGTGTTTATTTTTCTGTTCAAATATAGATACGGTTATGTGGGTATTTGTAATTTACATGAAACTATATAGTTGTCTTACATTAAAAATTTATACAATACAACAGCTCGATTGCGAAACACGTTCTTTCAACTTATATTAATCACTCTCGAGACCGCATTCCTGATGTAATACATCGCCATGAAGGAGAGAGAATAGGCATGTGTAATTTAAATGCCTTGCCTAAGGGCACAATCGTAACGGCTCCAGCGGGGCTCGAACTCCGGACCTTTCGCACCTGAAGCGAACGCGCATCCACTGCGCTATCACGACTTCCACATTAATATTAATATGCAATGTCTTATCTGTAAATGTACACGGTGGTAATAATATGAAACATGCATCGACATATTATAATTCTGCTGACCCGTTGTACAACATATTGACCTTGGTATCCATATTTAATGAGATATGTGTAATAATATATAGCATGTGTCCAAAACGGAAAATGCTGGTGTTAAGTCCATTAATGAAATCATCGAAAAAGTATAGTTACAGAAAATTATTCAACGCGATTTTATGTATATATACCTGTCCACGACAATGGAATTCACCACAGCCTTCCCAACTGCCAGGAACGCCAGACGCCAGTTTTCCGTAGACGATGGAATTCAACAAGGTAACATTTTCTCGATGTTCGTCTTCTTTGTTTTTGATTCATTTCATATGCTACATCAATAGAATGCATTTCGATCGAATTGGAATTGCGCTAATGCTTTTTATTTTTTGTTTTGTTTATGCCAAACGTAAATAGACATGGTTCAATTCATGGATGTGAAAGAATATATGCATAGTGAATTATACCGGGTAATGAAATTGATATAACATGGACGTCTACAAGTTTGACTTGCAAGCAATTGCTTTCTTCGACCGCAAAATGTTAAGAAGAAAATGATAAACGTATGCACACACATAAGTCGAAATACCCATTATGTTTCAGGCTCCCACGAAAGTGCTCTGTTAAATGCAACACGCTAAATATAATATACGTTTTTGGGAAGGGCCGTTTTCTAATGTTGGTTATAACTTGTGGCCCGACCCTTTTGCAATGTTACACACATGTATGTATGCATTTTATGCATTGTTAATTTCTATTCTGTATCATGCATGTATGTCAACTGTACTGTTTAATATGCATATGCAATACAATATGGTTAAATCAAAGCTAAATATAATGTTCACGAACATGCTTTTGTAACTAATGTTATAGTGAAATGGAAACCACATGCATACATAAACCAGCTCTCAGAATAAACACACGTAGTGTTACCGCGCATACAACTAGCCGGTAAGGTACCAATATGTTAGATAAGTCCATTGTCACAATTAAATGTTGCTAGAACTTGTGGTTCGACCCGTTTGCCTTTCTTTAATGTGTCATATTTTGTATTCACATGTAGGCATATGTAAAACGAATCAAGTAATACAATATGATTAAACTAAATTATCATCATTAAGGATTCAATTAGAATAGTTTCCATCAAATAATATATACAAAGCAGAGATCTGACGGTATAAAGACGGATCTGTAGTCCAGTGGTTAACACGCTGGACTGGTAATGCAGGGATCGCAGGTTCGATGCCCCGTCTGACCCTAATAAAATTAACAGTCTTTCAGATGGGACGTTAAACAGAGGTCTCGTGTCGGTGCTTTACACCGTGTACGTAAAAGAACCAGAGGTGACTCTGGAATGGGTCTCTGTCTGTATCATTGCACTATCCTCCAACAATCTAAAATGACTAATCTCTTCAGGAGGCGTCGCTCATATGGGTAACCGGTAGCGACGATAAATAAACGTAAAACACACACACAAATAAGTGCGATTCGGTATTTGTAGACGGCACAATGTGATGTCGAATCCCACTAGGAAAGCCTATCACTCAGTAGAAAGCATGCCGATCGCATACGTACATAACTATATAATAGTATTATCACAATACTGTCAAATTAGTGCTTGGCGGCAATAGTAAATATAATTGTTATTGTTCTTAGATTTTATTCAATACATGAATATTTTTCAGTTTGCCGAAAATATGACGAGCAAAGTGTTGTTAATTTTCTCGCTAGTGATCGCTGGAGCATCTGCAGTCTTCAATCCCGTGTGTAAGTTACCTCAATGTATTGTTAGTTTTCACAGGAGCATCTGCAGTCTTCAATCCCGTGTGTAAGTTACCTCAATGTATTGTTAGAGCAGAATGTCCTGTCCTTCTCGCTAGTGATTTCTGGAACATCTGCAGTCTTCAATCCTGTGTGTAAGTTATCTCAAAGTATTATTAGAGCAGATTGTCCTGTCCTCGCTAGTGATTGCTGGAACATCTGCAGTCTTCAATCCTGTGTGTAAGTTATCTCAACGTATTGCTAGAGCAGATTGTCCTGTCCTCGCTGGTGATTGCTGAACATCTGCAGTCTTCAATCATGTGTGTCTCTCGGTATAGCTAGACTCGATTGGCCTGTCATATTTAGTTGTCGTACGGCATACAGGAGAGTAGCTTGGACATGATCTATATGTAAGCATCCATCCTTAGGATAGGGCGTGGGAGTATTTCCTCTGGAACATTGGGTACGTCTATTTCACCGCAGCTGCATTCTAGTTTAGCTTAATCATATTTATTTTAGGATTATGGAATTCTAAGGATCTGAGAAATTAGAAATAATATGTGTACCATTTCAATTTTCAATAATAATGTATTCAGATTTATAGCAAATCTTTTAAGGTCTTCCAGTAAATGAAGAATATTTGATGAACTGTTTATTTGTAAAGTATCTTATAGATGTTTCTTTATAAAATGATGGAATACCTCTATGACATTACTCAGGTTACTGAAATTGAATTGCCTATAGTTTGCGCTGCTGGCTCTGGCATGTAGCAAGTATAATTATCATATAATGATAATAAACAGTAAGATGTCAACAATCCAACTGTTACCCATTGTTATGGTACACGTGTGTTTTACGTTTATTTATCTTCGCTACCGGTTGCCCATATCAGCGACGCCTCCTGAAGATATTAGTAATTTTAGATTTTTGGATGATAGAGCAATGATGCGGACAGAGACCCGTGGATTCCGGAGTCTACTCTGTTCGTTTACGTGTAAAGCACCGACACGAGACCTCCATACACACGCGAGTCGCCATATGACTTTATTAACCCGGAGTGACATTAAACATGATTTTGCTAAAATTACATTGATCATACAGCAATGTCTGGTTAGGGAATAGCAGTAAAAACAAAAGATTTCGACTAAAGGGACCAAATGCAGGGGCATAGCTAACGATTTAGAATGTTCAGGCCCGACTAATAAATTGATCGATGTTTCTAGAGGGGTTGGTGGGGGCATGCTCGCCAGGAACATTTGGAATCCTAGAACGTCAATGGTGCACGCCCTGGTCGTACCACTACTCTACACTGTTTATGTATTGTTCATTCTGCGAGTATTGTTAGTATAGATTGACCTGTCTCTTCTAGAGGTCATACGAATATTCATAAGGCATAGCTTATTGTTGAAAATAAGGGAGTAAATGGTTGAGTAACGGTTGAGTAAATGTATCCACTCAGTTCGGGTACATTTACAATTGTTTATATTCCTATTATACCCGTATCAATAAAGTGAACTATGTATAATTGTATGCAGATAATAGTAACTCGAACTAACTATAGAACAGCGTATTGTAATGCACTATGTTTACGTATAGGATATAAGCCGAAAACGATCCAATATTTAACATATTGGACTGTGTGAGGCGCGCATTTTACATATTGGATTTGTTTGACTTAAAACACACACTTATATAACAAGATCCTACAAATTAAAACTGTTAAGTTCGTACATGTACGCGTAGGATTTAATATAATAATAATACTCTGGCCTTTTGACACCAGTCCACTATTAATAATAATGGACTGCAATTACAAAGGTATGACGTCACGATAGTGATTTAAACAAAAATAAATGACGCACATGTGCTCGGTTCGTGTTATATATGACCGTGGTACAAGTTCATCTTAATTCTAGTTTCTTCATTGGAGGAAGCTCGGCTAGAATATAAAGTACATATGGCAAGTGTCTCGCGATTGAGAGGACGTATGTAAAAATAAATGAGGCACATGTGCTCGGTTCGTGTTATATATGACCGTGCTACGAGTTCATCTTAATTCTAGTTTCTTCATTGGAGGAAGCTCGGCTAGAATATAAAGTACATATGGCAAGTGTCTCGCGATGGAGAGGGCGTATGTTGAATTCCGACCATTGTATAATTAGTTAATCCTTAAGCTAGACATTTTATTGTACTTGTTTAATGCTATTTAGTGCATACCCATTTATCTTAACTCGATTGCTACCCCTATAGACCAACCATCGTTACAAATGTAAATTGCTTTATAATGCTACGCTATATAAATCGTGTCTTTTATCTTAACTCGATTGCGATACAAGTGTTTACAGTGTTAGATTAATCACTCTCGATACCTGATGGAATTCATCGCCATGAAAGATAGACAAGAGACCATGTGGAATTTTAGGTCTCACACGTAATGTCTATAATAGGGCGCGATCTCCGGCCCTTTCGCGAATCAAATGTTATACCAAGTACCTCATATTCTCGTGGTTGCAACTGTTATGGAGCAGGTTATTCCCTTAAATTGACGTTGGTCCTATTTTCGTTGTAGTGGAGGTGACGAGTTGTACCAAGAACAAGCTAGAACTGACGTTGACTAATGGTTCCGCAACAGGGATTATTTACATCCAGGGCCAGGGAACGGCTTGTCGTCAGTTTACATCGATAGGCGTCTCCTACTACACCATCGACTTCGGTTCCTGTGGATTACAATGGGTTAGTGGATTTCAATTATCTTGAACAATAAAGACAATCCGATCAAGTAGATGTACATTTTCCACTACATACTATTGTCAATATTAATATATCATAGTAAGGAACGATTCAAGCAGATCCAGCAGAAGTCTCTGGTCCACACCGGACAAGACAAGCACATCCACCAGAAATGTATTTGCCACCACAGTCATATTGTTTATATAATGTTTGATGGTGATGATGAAGAATAATTATATGTAGAAAAGTGACGAATACACGGGGATCCATCAATGTTTATTTCCGACTACCTTCTAAATGATGTATATTTATCTGATAAATCCAGGAGGAACGTTTCAAGAATACTACCCAGAAGATATCTCTATAGACAAGTCGATCCATGTCATGTGTAATTTCACAACACATTAGTGTATATTTCATTATGTTACCAGCAGGAAAGACATCGGTTGTTGATTGTTCAGAACACGTCTACAGACAAGCAGACCCATCATATGTTTATTTTCCCGCACATGATAGTATCTATTTCATGTACGTTACCAGCAGGAACGTTCCAGGGTTCAGACCTATTATGGCAGTAGATCTATTTCATGTGTATATCGATAGCATGCTATTTTCTTTGTATTGTCTTTTACCAGGAGGAAAGTTTCAAGGTGATGGTACAAAAGAAGTCTTTGTACCAGACTGGAGACGACAAACAGATCCCTGTCATGTGCATTGCCGACCTCGGAGACTTGACGGTCAGCAACAACCTTAACATGGCGTAAGTTCACATAGATTAGATGGAACTAATACATTCTAAAATCGATTATGGATACAGCGCACTCATACAAAGCTTTGTTTCTTGTGTTCAAAAGAGTAAGTCTGCTAAATTATCATATCAACCTGTATCACATTGTCACTATGATGTACTTCTTTATTTATAATAACTTTTTGTCACCATTTATTTCTTTGTTTCTAGTGACAAAGATGATGATGCGGGTCTGAACAAGACAGTTAAGCCCACTGCTACCATGACATTGTACAAAAATGGCGAAAACATCAACGGTGGAACCGTCAAACTCACAGACACAATTTCTCTAGTCATGGCACTCGACTCCGAATTTAACGGTATGTCAGTTCATAGAGCTCGTGTTGTTATTATCATACAAAACTCCTTGCCGCGCATGATATAGTCATTTCTTTATATAAGATATCCAAACAAGTTATTTCATTGACGTTTTGAATCTTGAGTTTTCTAATATTTCGACATTAAATTCGATAACCTTTTATCTTGAATGTTTTTTTCAGAGGATTTTGACATCAAGGCAAAGTCCTGTTTCGCCGACAACATTGAAATTATCATCGATGCGTAAGTTATCCGGGTTTTAAATAATATTCGTCATTCACTTATTAGTAATAATATTCTATGGATTAATGATAACATACATGAACATTATATATTGTGCGTAGATCTATATTAGAAAACAATGTTTCGTTTTTATATTAGTTTATTATGTTTTCCAGACCTGTATCCAGGCGTATTACAACATTTGCGATATTGATTTTTTGTGTCAGATGACATATTCACAGTTTCAAATAATGAAAATAATTTGCCTAACCTAATCAACCGTGTCGATACCAAACCAAACACGGTATAATTATATTATATAGGGTTTATATCTCGTCTAGTCTTCCTCAGTTGTGTAGTGGCTAACGTCGCTGATTTGTATACAAATGTAACCTTTCATCACTGATTGTTACGGGTTCAAGCCCCGCTCAGACCGTGTCTCCTTATATGGAATTGTTGTCAGTTTGTTACGGAGGTTGGTGCACCAAATACTGGTTAACCGCTGGAGCCTGCCCAGGAAAGGTGTTGTTAGATCAACTGTCCGTCGCTTAAATGGGCAACCGGTAGCGACTAACTAAAAACAAATATGTCTTCAATTGTGTTGGTTAACGCTGTTAGTATAGGTGTTGCCGTTGTCCTGAATATAGTGGGTTAGTCCTTCACTTCAGAATAGCAGGCACCATAGGGTTAATCCTAACCTACTTGGTTTAGAGGACTTACTTATTGGCAACGCATGTACCGTGGGTGTCGATTGTATTCCTGAATAGTCCAGTCGCATTTGTTTTATTATGTCCTTATTGCCCTTTGTTCTCCCGTCGATACAAAGTTGTTACCTGCATCGGCATCGTGCCACATGGAATAATTCAGTCACTAATTTCGTTCAGGATTTATTTATTGTCTATTGTTGTTCAGTGGAAATAGAGTTGTTCCCTACATCAGCATAATGTCTCGTAGAATAATCCAGTCATATTTTGTTTTACACGATTTATTTATTTTCTATAGTTGTCCAGTGGATATTGAGTTGTTCCCCCACATTAGCAGCGTCAGTCAGGGAACAATCCAAGCCCAATTTGGAGCGTTCAGAACCACATCACTCGCCGGCGGTTCCGTTGCCATGCCGTTCTCGTGTACTCTACAGGTCTGCCTCGGAGCTTGCACCCCAGTAAGTATGGCATGGGTATTTTCTCAGTTATCTGCCGATTGAGCTAAGCGAAAGCTATGGCACTGTCAAATTCACAACTAATTGTTTATCAATATAAATATGATGCGTCTTATTAAAAGGGTCACAAGGGGTTAAACTTTCGAATATGTGATTTTGCATCCAGAATGGTCGTTTTCATTTTAATGATTTTCAGTTTGGTTTTAGAGATAACCGTTCTACAGCTGATGCTATATTTTTGCTACACTCAATAATTCAAAAGGTATTATCTAAAAATGCCACGCTTTGGTGCATATTTATAGATTATCAGCGTGCTTTTGATACCGTAAATCGGGATGCTTTGTGGGAAAAATTAATCAAATCTGGCGTAAGCTGTAAAATGGTTAACATGGTCAAATGTATTTATAACAGAGTTCAATCGTGCGTGAAAATGCTTAATACTATGACATTTTCAGATTTCTTTGATGTTACAATTGGGTTAAAACAAGGTGAGCCCTTATCACCTTTGTTATTTATTATATTTATTAATGATATTATTGAAAATTTGGATGTTAACTCGTTAACTGAAAAAGATCTGGATTTATTATCCATGTATTTGATATTATTTGCTGACGATATTGTTTTGTTCACGACAGATGCCAGGAGTCTACAATCTCAAATTGATAGTATTTACCAGTATTCTGTGAAATGGGGCTTAACTATAAATGTAAATAAAACAAAAATGTGTATATTTGAAAAGCGTAAACAGAATCATAATGTTATCTTTTATATCAATGGAAAACAAATAGATATTGTTGATAGCTTTACATATCTTGGTATTAAGTTTACATATACAGGAACTTTAACTGGTGCAATAAAATGTTTACAGGATCAAGCATTAAGAGCTTATCACAATTTATTGTCATTATTCGATAGAGTACATATGGATGTTAAAACTAAACTTAAGCTGTTTGATACAATGATTGTACCTATAATTTTATATGGTTCTGAGGTTTGGGGTGTCTACAACCTAAAGGATGTCGATAAATTACATTTGAGATTTTGTAAATATATTTTGGGTGTTAAGCTGCAAACACCTACCAATGCTATCTATGGTGAATTAGGACGATTTCCATTATCTGTTATATGTAAAGAGAGAGTAATCAAATTTTGGTTTAAAGTAATGAAAAATGTTGATTCTCCAATGTATAATATGTATGCCGATCTGTGTAATAACGTTAACGGTAAATGTTGGGCTAGCCGAGTTAATTCCTTAATTGATCATCTCGGTTTTACAAATGTTCGACTCAATTTTGATGCTAATATTAACTATTTACCTATGTTTAAAATGAGATTACGCGACCAGTTCGTTCAAGACTGGAACACATCAGTAAACACAATGTCGAAACTTGATTATTATTGTAAATTTAAGCTGACATTCCGTTATGAAGACTATATTGATCAAATCCCTAGTGATAGTTTACGTCAATGTTTTACATGTTTAAGATTAACATCCCATAATTTAGAAATTGAATTTGGAAGATTTAATGGTATTGATAGAAACAATAGGTTATGTAAATTATGCAATCAAAATGTAATTGAATCAGAATACCATTTTATATTATGTTGTGAAAAATACAGAGATATAAGATTGAAATATTTGGGCTACATAGCATGGCCATCAATAAATAAATTTATATCTATCATGTCATGCAAAAATAAAAAATATTTGATTAATGTTTGTAAGTACATCAAAGAAGCTATGTCATTACGTAGTAATACCCTGTCAATTATTACTGTTTCTTAAATGTATTGTATTTGTTTATATATGTATATATGTAACATGTTTTGTGATGTCTTTGCCATATTTCTATCATTGTAAATGGCCAAAGGCAATATAGTTGCTGATTATGCCAATAAATTTGAAACTTGAAAAAAAAAAAATTAATTTCTTTAAAAGATTTTCTACATTTAGTTTAATTCTGATTAGTCAGTTTGTGCTTTCAAGCATTCATGCATAGTATTGATATTGATGCTTTCATTGTCGTATCGACACTTATAATCACACATAATTACACTTATGTCATTTCTAAACATAGTAGCATATCCACCCTATGGGGTATCCGTGGTCTAGTAGTTAAGTGTGTTGACGTTAATTCGCTTGATCCTAACCGTTGTAGGTTCGAATCACACTGGGATGTCGAATTATTTCATATGAGGAAACTATCCAGCTAGCGTGCGATAGGTCGGTGGTTCTACATGGTGCCTATCCGTGCCTGCAATATTGAGGGTCTTCCTCCAATAATAGTCGGAGAGTCGCAATATGACTTAATATGTTAGTGCGACGCTAGCCCCAGCCAGACAGAAACAAACATATCCACCCAATTGATCCATTTTGATATAAATACATATTATAATAATACTATAATTGATATATAATAACCTTTTGGTTTAAAGCATAATTATTCATTCATGTGCAGTACAGTACATACACATTGTATACAAAAACGAAAAGCTGTTCCCATATATCATGTATTCAAATATGCATGCAGGCCGTCACAGTATTTCAAGCAGTTACTATTTGTAACTAAGCATATTATAATAATACATATAATACTAGCATTGCTATATAATTAACTTTTGTACAGTGTCGTAGAGTTGATTATATGTGTTTATTTGACAATAAACGATTACACGTATATAAGAAATTATAAATAAAATAAAGTTATCCCGCATGTCGTTTAATTTCCCACCCTTTAATGCATGTATTGATAGTCCAAGGGAAATAATCTAGAAAGTATTGTCCAGTTACACCGAACACATAATACATAATTATCCACATGACCAATACATGTCCCGTTATACATTATATTAATATCTTACTAACCCGTGACCCGTAATCACTACACGCATGTTATAGACTAATGCAATGCTTCGTTGCATTCGCCATCACCATGTTGATGTAACATGTATATTTTGTGTAGTTTGGTGGAACAACAAATAAATATATATATCTTTGATATAATGTTGCAGTGTCCTGCTGATCCGATAGGACCCAGGTCCTCAAAGAAAACAAATAGTTTGCCACGTACATCTGGCTGTGGCCCGAGCAGTAATCTCAACGACTAAGCAGGCCGTGACAACAGCAAGCAACAATTTCCGATATATGATGAATACATATATGTATGCATGCCAACACAGTATTTCAAGCCGTTATTATTTGTAACTAAGCATTCTCTATTCCAATAGACCACTTGCAATGATGGCATTGACAGTTACGGCAGGAAGAAGAGAGCCATCGCCAAACGTCAAGCAGAGGAGAACGCTATAGAGGATGTTAGCGTTGGTTCATCTATCACCATCTCAACAGAGGAGGTCGTTATCGAGAGTAAGTAGACAGGCTAACCTCTTTATAAGAAATGAAATAGAACACACCTAAATGCCCGATACATGGCTTGACCAAGGCCCAGCAATACCGACACTACTTAAGTTGCCATGGATGCATTTACTTTGTGTCCGTTTCTATCGTCTTACTGCTGCATTCCAAATGCTTCAACTATCTACGGGTTGATGGTTTCAACATACGCTTTATTCAACATTCAATTTAAATGACGTAAAGCATTCTGTGTCGGTAGCGTAGATCACGAACCATAATGTATTAGTGTTTGTTGCTATATTGATATATTATAGATGTATGCATCTAAACTTGTACTTACCTACTGCAGGTCCAGAGGATAGTAGTAACATGTGTATGAGCCAGGCCTTGTTTGCAGTCCTGATGATATTTATGGTCGGCGGTCTTACCGGCGCAACTGTCTCCTCTGTGATCATCTTCAGAAAACTCCAGGCAAAGACCGGAATCCTGAATAAACTGCACTCTGGTAGTCCAGTGGCATAATGATATACAATGTACACGGAAATGCACTCGCTGATATGAATCATCACAATGGTTATTGCATAGATGAAATGATACGTCACAGTTTGAAGTTGCTTCAGAAATGTTAAATCCTGTTACTACATCATTTGAGCCTGCTATAATGTTGTCTTAGACAATACTTTGGTATATACCATATTAATAATGCTACATTTATATATCATTTTCTTTCCTCTGGAAACAAGCTTCCACTTGACTGATATTTAAATAAAATTATTATAGCATTAAACTGTTGTGTTCTTTTGTAACATTTGGTTGAAGTAGTATGCATGTACACATGCAAGTACACATATTTAATTATCTGCAATGTGCATAGATGTATGAGGCTGTCGACAGCATGTGTAAGTAGTTTTCAAATCATCTACCCCATACCGCTGTAGCATCGAATTCAAGGACAACTTGTGGTTTCGGAATCTTTCATTTGATATATAACTGGCTTGCACACGGTCGATTGGTCTGCTCGAAGATCTACCTTCATCAGTAAGGAGAATCGCAGAGCAGAATTATATAAGACTCGGTCTTTCATTCTAATCCGTTTTCTGTATTTTGATTATGTGTGATGTATGTATTGTTCAATATGTATTATATTGGGAAATAAAGTATGCTTAAATTAAATAAACGACGGATATATGAGGCACTGAAGTTAGCGCTGGTGTAACTTTTTTTCATGCACGCCAATCATCGTTCAATATATTTCAGAGGTACGTCAAATATTACTAATGTCGAACTGGCTGCACATACACTTTTAAAATAAAATGTATGTCGAACTGACTACACATTCAATATTAACGTCGAGTTGACTGCATATACGAATGTCAATTATAACGAATTATGAATTTAAAGTAAAGTAATATCGAGCTGGCCACACATAGACGAAAGTCAATTATAACGAATTATGAATTTAAAGTAAAGTAATATCGAGCTGGCAACTCAGACGAAAGTCAATTATAACGAATTATGAATTTAAAGTAAAGTAATATCGAGCTGGCAACTCAGACGAAAGTCAATTATAACGAATTATGAATTTAAAGTAAAGTAATATCGAGCTGGCCACACATAGACAAAGGTCAATTATAACGAATTATGAATTTAAGGTAAAATAATATCGAGCTGGCCACACATAGACGAAAGTCAATTATAACGAATTATGAATTTAAAGTAAAGTAATATCGAGCTGGCAACTCAGACGAAAGTCAATTATAACGAATTATGAATTTAAAGTAAAGTAATATCGAGCTGGCAACTCAGACGAAAGTCAATTATAACGAATTATGAATTTAAAGTAAAGTAATATCGAGCTGGCCACACATAGACAAAGGTCAATTATAACGAATTATGAATTTAAGGTAAAATAATATCGAGCTGGCCACACATAGACGAAAGTCAATTATAACGAATTATGAATTTAAAGTAAAGTAATATCGAGCTGGCAACTCAGACGAAAGTCAATTATAACGAATTATGAATTTAAAGTAAAGTAATATCGAGCTGGCAACTCAGACGAAAGTCAATTATAACGAATTATAAATTTAAAGTAAAATAATATCGAGCTGGCCACACATAGACGAAAGTCGATTATAACGAATTATGAATTTAAAGTAAAGTAATATCGAGCTGGCAACTCAGACGAAAGTCAATTATAACGAATTATGAATTTAAAGTAAAATAATATCGAGCTGGCCACACATAGACGAACGTCAATTATAACGAATTATGAATTTAAAGTAAAGTAATATCGAGCTGGCAACTCAGACGAAAGTCAATTATAACGAATTATAAATTTAAAGTAAAATAATATCGACCTGGCCACACATAGACGAAAGTCAATTATAGCGAATTATGAATTTAAAGTAAAATAATATCGGGCTGGCCACACATAGACAAAAGTCAATTATAACGAATTATGAATATAAGGTAAAATAATATCGAGCTGGCCACACATAGACGAAAGTCAATTATAACGAATTATGAATTTAAAGTAAAGTAATATCGAGCTGGCAACTCAGACGAAAGTCAATTATAACGAATTATAAATTTAAAGTAAATAATATCGAGCTGGCCACACATAGACAAAAGTCAATAACGAATTATGAATTTAAAGTAAAGTAATATCGAGTTGGCCACACATAGACGAAAGTCAAATATAACAAATGTGGAGTTGACACATTGGAAATTCCAATTATAATGAATATCGAGCTTGTTGTACATACGAAAATCAAATATTATGAGTTGTCTGCATATATAATATCAAATATAACAAATTATGAAGTTAAAGTAAAATGATATCGAGCTGGCCACACAAGTCAAATATAATGAATGTCGAGTTGACTGCACATTGGAATTTCAAACATAATGAATATCGCGCTTGTTGTACATACGAAAGTCAAATGCATGTATGACTAATGTTGAGTTAGCTGCGCATACGAAGGTCAAATATAATTATCAAAAGTCAAATATACCTAATATCGAGCTGACTGCATATAAGAGTGTCAACTGTAACGGATGTTGAGCTGGCTGCACATAAGAATGTCAAATATACTGACTGTCGAGTTGGCTGCACATACGAATGTCAAATATACTGACTGTCGAGTTGGCTGCACATACGAATGTCAAATATACTGACTGTCGAGTTGGCTGTACACAAGAATGTCAAATATAATGATCTAATATCGAGTTGTCGGCATATAAGTAAAACTAAAATGAATACTAACTTCAGGCATTTAGACAAGTTTGGTTTCTATTTTATCGCAAAGTTATTATATTAAGACATGACTCGTGCTAGTACTATTTTTGCTGAAGTTGTTTATTGCCGTAATCAGAACTGTACATACAATACGATGGGAAAACGTTGGCCACCACAGTGCTCGTAAAATCGGACTAGCCTAGCGATTTAGCAGATTTAAATGACTATTTATTCCCTAATTCGCTCCGCTCAAACGTAAATAAATCATTTATCCCATACTCAAGTAATTCTAGGGGGGAAAGAATCACAAACAAGATTTTAGGATGAGCCATTTGCATTACCATGTTTATCATTTATTAATATATACATGTATAAACATTCTCTTCAATTTTAAACCTGCGACCATAAAAATAACTCTGTGCGAATATTGATGCATAAATACCTCACAACATAAATAAAATCAGTATGTGATGTAAAGTACACCATACTCTGTGTAAAAAGTATACATCTCGATATAAGACAGCCATGTAAATACGAAACTAGTGCCGGCTGCCCCAACCCACTCCCCTAATTATATTATATATAATATAATCTCCTCATCTGTTTCTATTATTTCTTTTTTGTGGAGGAGGAGGAAGGGGAGGTAGAAAAAAACCATGCAACTATCCAGTGTGAAAAGGCCTTCTTTGCTGCCCCGTGACTTTCCCAACGAGTAGTATAACAATAAATGGTATCATAAATTAAGAGGCTAAAAACTGTTAACATCTATTATATCATTTTAGTTTTCGGCTCAAATCGGTACCGCAACGTAGATTAAACCTAATATAACATGTCTGAACTAACAGTCTTAGAACTTAAATCACATACATTGTAATTGAGAGTAGCTAGGTGACAAAGTAAAAACATAAAGCTAAAGTCCGAAATTAATTTCCTAAGCCGCCATTTATGTAGATGCCATTCCTCTGACGATTCGTCTCTTTGTAATCAATCACTGGATACAAACGCTTGGATAATCCTGGTAAAGGGCGTCGAACCTGTCGATAAATAAATTCCGATTTTAATAGAATTACCAGGTACCCCAAGATCTGCAACGATCAATACTCTCCACTTGCTGCCATTGCAAACAGATTATTTTCATCAAAAACAGAACCTTAATCTTTCGAGACTGACGTATTCAATTCAGGGTGGGTGGGCGGGGGCCAATAAACTGACGTGTACAGTGTAATGCAAACGACTTCGAATGGAGATAACTATCTACATTCCACTATTTATACTAACCGAAAATGCACGAAATAATCGTGCATATAAACACAACACTTGATTACACACCATTACCCGAATTACTGTAAACCTAGGATAAATATATTTATTCCCTAATTCGCTCCGCTCAAACGTAAATAAATCATTTATCCCATAATCAAGTAATTCTAGGGGGGAAAGAATCACAAACAAGATTTTAGGATGAGCCATTTGCATGTTAATCATTTCGAACAATCACAAAGAACGGGTATTCTGGTTTTAAATTATTATGTAATTGACATGATTCTATATCATTTTACGAACATTCATGACAATAATATCAACGTAAAATTCATCATTAGGTACCAATACATTTGGTAACAAGTAAATCGTGTTTCACATAGCCATTCTTGGCTCTCTCGCTGCGCCAACGGCCGTGCCGTCTAAATACTTTTTGTAAACCGATAAATTAAAACATGCTGAGAAAATCATCATGTCTAGACCTAGAATAAGATAGAGGAGATCCTCTCAGTTTGGCACATTTCGTAGTCTTGAAATACGAAAATTGACGAAAAATAAATTCGTTGGACCCGTCAACAATAATAGCACATGTTAGATATTTCTGAAGCATTGCAACAGGGCAGGCAACACCGTTAGTTTTTGTTATCGAACACCAATTGTCGTCCCTATATATGTCGGTTTTACATTTTGCTATGAAAATAGCGATATTATTCATAATTTTATCAGACGATACCTAAATATATAAAAAATAAGCATATCCAACTATAATATTAAATGATACTCGCGTCAATCAAGTCGTACATATGAAACGCCTAATAGAATTACCATAATTCTGCATACATTACGAATTTTTAACAATCCAATACTCAAGTCGGATATCCTTCCTAAAAACGTAAACATTGTACACCAATCCATGCAAGATCCACATGTTTTGTCAATAGATTATCTGCCTTCAGAGCATCCAATATACTACCTGCCTTCACAGCATCCAATATACTACCTGCATTCACAGCATCCAATATACTACCTGCATTCACAGCATCCAATATACTACCTGCATTCACAGCATCCAATATACTATCTGCCTTCACAGCATCCAATATACTATCTCCCTTCACAGCATCCAATATACTACCTGCCTTCACAGCATCCAATATACTACTTGCCTTCACAGCATCCAATATACTATCTGCCTTCACAGCATCCAATATACTACTTACCTCCACAGCATCCAATATACTATCTGCCTTCACAATATCCAATATACTACTTGCCTTCACAGCATCCAATATACTATCCGCCTTCACGGCATCAATTAAAACTACCTGCCTTCACAGCATCCAATTATCTGCCTTCACAGCATCCAATAGACTATCTGCCTTCACAGCATCCAATAGCCTATCTGCCTTCACAGCATCCAATAGTCTATCTGCCTTCACAGCATCAATTAGACTATCTGCCGTAACAGCCTTCACAGCATCCAATAGTCTATCTGCCTTCACAGCATCAATTAGACTATCTGCCTTCACAGCATCATCAATAAGATTATCAGTCTTCACAGCATCCAATAGCCTATCTGCCTTCACAGCATCAATTAGACTATATGCCTTGGCATCATCAATAAGAATATATGCCTTCACAGCATCCAATAGCATATCTGCCTTCACAGCATCCAATAGCCTATATGCATTCACAGCATCCAATAGCATATCTGCCTTCACAGCATCCAATAGCCTATCTGCCTTCACAGCATCCAATAGCCTATCTGCCTTCACAGCATCAATTAGATTATCTGCCTTCACATCATCAATTAGAATAGCTGCGCTCACAGCATCAATTAGACTATCTGCCTTCACAGCATCAATTAGACTATCTGCATTCACAGCATCAATTAGACTATCTGCCTTCGCAGCATCAATTAGACTATCTGCATTTGCAGCATCAATATACTATCTGCCTTCACAGCTTCCAATAGACTATCTGCCTTGAGTTTTCACAGCCCCAAACCAACTATCTACAATACAGTGTAGAACTAACATTTATTCAATGAACAACTTTCACATCTCAAAATTACGTTGACATCTACATAATGTAATGTTTGATGTTGTCAAATGAAAACATCGGCTGTAGCATGTATATATACCCTCATATATCCCTGTAAATTAAAATAATCAAAAAATACTGGCGATCTGGCGATCAACTTCGACCCCAATAATTATTGCTTAGGAGGAAAATCATAGTTTTAGATCCCGATTCTTATCAAGAAATATATTGAATCGTAAACATTAAATTGTAATCTGTCGGGGCGGACAAACACGCCTACTTATGCAATTTGGAAACATGCGACATAAACGTGATGAATAAGATTACTATTGTTGCGCAGTGAATATATCTGCGCATGGGCAAAATAGATAGATGTGCTCGTCTGATTATAAAAACACATCCCAATGACCACTCAAAAATCGATATGAATAAGTGGGCGGGACAACTTAAACGGATTACGTATACTAATAAAACGTGCTACATTAAAGCAAGACGGATATGTAGTCCAGTGGCAACAAGCCGGACTGGCAATCCAGGGATCGCAGGCTCGATCCCCCGTCCGACCCCACCAAAACCAACAGTCTCCCAGATGGGACATCAAACCGAGGTCTCGCGTCGGCGCCTCACACCACGCACGTAATAGAACCAGAACAGACCTCGGAATGGGTCCCTGTGAAATAACTAATCTATTCAGGAGGCGCAGCTCACATGGGCAGCCGGTAGCGACGATAAATAAACGTAAAAACACACATTAAAGCAAAATCTAAAATGACTAATCTCTTCAGGAGGCGCCGTCCACCTGAGCAACCGGTAGCGACGATAAATAAACGTAAAACACACACACACATTAAAGCAATCCACAGACGGATCTGTAGTCCAGTGGTCAACACGCGGACCGGCAATCCAGGGATCGCAGGCCCGATCCCCAGTCCGATGCCAATAAAACCAACAGTCCCACAGATGGGACGCCAAACCGAAGTCTCGCGTCGGTGCCCCACACCGCGCGGACGAAGGAACCAGAGGAGACTCCGGAATGGTTACACGTCTGTACCACCGCACCATCCTCCAAAATCTAAAATGACTAATTTCTTCAGGAGGCGTCGCTCATATGGGCAACCGGTAGCGACGATAAATAAACTCAAAACACACAAATTAAATCAATCCGAGATTTTTTGCAATCTAATCTAATAGCCAAGACTTTACTATTAAATTTTACTAGAATTAAAAACACTTTGTTCATGTACTTTTGAGAAAAGTCCTGTCCGGCTGAAAATTCAAAAATATCCACTTTTATTGCTATTAAATGCAAGCTGGGTTTCATACTTCCAGCGTCTACAATTCTGACACAATTTTGGTTGTCCATGTACCAATGAACGTTCTGACCTTCTATGAAACAAAAACTCCTCAAAGCAAATAAAGTGCGTACAGTACCCGCCAAGTAATACTGTCCGTTCAACCGAGGACTAATTTTGTATGGCAAATCAGTTTGTTCTCGACTCAACGTATGATGCGCAAGCTACATTACTAACGTCTGAATAAATAGTCACTGAATGTGTATGTTTTGAAAACAATTGTTTAACTGTACTAGAAGAAGCTGCCTTTTCCAAAACATCAATTATTCAATGCACACATCGAACTCAGAAACATTTAGTAAAATATCCCAGCTTTGGCCTTGAATAATAGTACGGTGCAAAATGTCATAAGTTTGCAAACGTTTCCTAAACTGGCATCATGGACATGACCTTTCATGTGACCTGTGCTAATTTCCCTAGGGGTAAAAACGGCAATTTCTTCGACAGATTGTCTAAAAGTACATTTACACTCAAAAAACATTTTTCCGATATCCCTAAATTACTTTCTTCCATATTTCAAACCAAACCTAGCCATTCTAACAGCTGAGTGGGAAGTAAAACCGAATGTTTATAATTGCTAATAAAACCAGCATTTATCAGCACATTGTTCACGAACTGAGCGTCTGTAAGAGCCAGATCATAAGATCAATTTATTCCCCATCCGTCATCTAGAAATAAAACTAGACGTACGCCATTTTTTCCTATATATATGACAATGTACCTTGAGGCACTTGATGAAATGTAATGGGCCGAGGTCAAACCGAATAGTAAAACCTTGAACACGAAATTGGATTGCACTCCATCAATAGGCCAAGAAAACCCTAGAAATGTGTGTTGAAACGCTGCAATGTCTATATGGTGACCTTTAAAACAAATAATGTACTGGTTTTGCCCACAGTGACTTTGATACTCAAATAACTGCAAAAACGGAATTAGAAACTGCAGATTTGAACAAATAACTGCTCGGAACATCTAAAAAAGGGAATACTATATCCGTTTTGATAATCTCTAAAATAAAAGAGGGGGTTTAATTGTATCTTTCCAAAAATCGAAATGTTCTCTTATTCTGCCTTTAAAACAAATAATGTACTGGTTTTGCACACAGTGACTTTGATACTCAAATAACGTTCGTGTGAACACATAATGTCTTCTTCGAAATTGTACAATACAATTCACTAAACTTATACTCATCTTTGATATTTTTCGCCAACCTCTGTGTTTGCAAACAACCCTGTTGAAGTGATTGTCTGAACTCCCCTCTTCGTGTGAATCTGGGAACGGAACCGAACAAGCGTGTTGATTCCCTGTTCTGTTTGGGGGTACGCCCGGAGTGACCTGATAAGATCCGAAACTGTATCCAAATCGTCAAGAATGTCGGCGTTGAATTAGAACTGCTTTATTAATTTAAGGATTCGCCACGTGGCATATGGTCGCCTAAAATATCGTTAGAAGCCATAAATCCAATAAACTGACGTGTATCGTGTAATGCAAACGACTTCGAATGGACATAACTATTTACATTCCACTATTTATACTAACCGAAAATGCACGAAATAATCATGCATATAAACACAACACTTGATTACACACCATTACCAGAATTACTGTAAACCTAGGATAAATATATATAAAATGTACTTTACTTCCTTCTGTTGGAAATCGTCGTCCTCTTTTGCCTACAATTGCACGTTGATCATTTTATGCGGCTCGTTCCCATTTGTAATAACAATCAACTAAAGAAGTAAAATACCTTTGGTTTACAGAAACTGTATTCCTGCATGCAGTTGATTGTTAATTTTGTATAATAGTAACCATAGTTACAGTGTAATACCCCAGTATTTGAGATCAACACTTTATTTACGTATGTTATAACAGACGGATCTGTAGTCCAGTGGTATCACGCTGGACTGGTAATCCAGGGATCGCAGGTTCGATCCTCCGTCTGACCCTAATGAAATTAACAGTCTTTCAGATGAGACGTTAAACCGAGGTCTCGTGTCGGTGCTTTACACCGTGCACGTAAAAGAACCAGAGGAGACTCTGGAATGTGTCTCTGTCTGAATCATGCACTATCCTCCAAACATCTAAAATGACTAATCTCTTCAGGAGGCGTCGCTCATATGGGCAACCGGTAGCGACGATAAATAAACGTAAAGCACACGTCTGTCGTACACATTTATCCATGCAAGATTGTACCCCTACATGTTGGTTAATTTACCTGGACAGTTGCCTAGTAACAGACTTTCGTTTTCATTTCGAAGCTAAAATGCCAGTGAACTTTGACCAGGCTCTCGGGTTTTGCCTCACAGAAGAGGTACTAGTCCTTGAGTTAAAGCCTTCTTTTGTTGATTAGAATCATCAATTATTGCAGACCCATTCAAGTGTAGGCATTTTGCACTGTTTATTGTTAGATGGTCAGCGTCAGTTTTATCAAAAAATCAGAATTATTTCCCAATATGAATTGCATTGTTTGAGAGTGCACACTGTTTGCGTTCTCTGCACGCTTTAGACTGTGAATTGAACACTTTAATCTGTGAATCGCAGTGTGTACGTTCACGAGTTAGAGAGGACATAATGGGAGTGAACATATGTTATAGAGTGAGACATATTTTAAGACGGATTTACATATGCTGTTAATTTCACCTACTAGATGTGTTTGAAATGGTGTATTTTCTTTATTAGTTCGATTATAAAATATTCTAGATAATTGTAGTAACGTTATATTTTACAGCTGTGTCAAACTATGTACATAATTTCTGAAGTTGAATTCCTTTTAACTATTTAAATAAACTGAAAGCTCTTTTCGAACGCATTATGTTTCTGCAATATAAATAGACATGGTACTAATTCTTGTTGGATGTAGACATTATTCTCAACAGCTACGAGGGCCTATCATGAACTACATATTTTACTATTTCATAACGCTTTCACATAGCGTAATGTCATTTGTATGTTCAAAGATTACTCATTCTCCAATTAATGTAGCATGCGCCGACATTAGTGACGTTGCAATTAATGACCGTCGTCATATCAATAATCTGATGTCACATCAAAAGCGTTCGTTGTAAAATGGCGTCGCACAGTGTAAACGAGCAGCGTGTTGTGATAAGTTTTACACATTGCTCTGACAATCTTTTTCCGAAAATCAGGAGGATGTGCATACAGTGTATGGGGACTCTTGTTTATCGAATGGTGTTATTTCAAAGTGGGTGAATCGCTCTAAAGATGGTAGAGAAACAACCGAAGATGATAAACGTACTGGCAGACCAGTGATTGCTACAAATGAAACGAAAGTGGCTGAAATTCAGGAATACATTCTTGAATATAGAAGAGTAACTGTTGAAAATGGTGCGGGACAATTAGATAGTTCGTATGGTACAACTCAGGACATTATGTCTAATAAGTTTGGAATGCGACGTGTTTCGGCAAGATGGGTACCTTGCTTGCTGCTTCCGGATGAAACAGATACCACGAATACTATCAACTGTACAACGACGACGGTGATGCCTTTCTCAATCGAGTTGTTACATATGATGAAACATGCATTCAATTTTTGAGCCGAAAAGTAACAACATAGCCCAACTTGGATGCATTCTTCTTCGCCTTCACCGACAAAAGCGTTGATTTTCATGTCTACCGGTAAAGTAATGGCTATTATATTTTGCAATATACAAGGTATAATTATAAATCGCTTTGTTCATCCAAAAACTAGAGTTACTGGAAACAATAAATAAAACAGTAATTAAACATGAGCTATTAAATGAAAGCGCCCACAGCTTGAACGGTCTGGGATTCTGCTGCACCATGATAACACGCCAATCCATAACAGCCACGTTGTGTCGGACACAATCAAGGAACATGGAGTAGAACCGTAGACATCTTAAAAACATGCTGCGTTGTAAGAAATATGAGTCCCGATGGGAATTGAGGTGCGCCGTAAACAGAAAGTTGCGGGAGATATCACGTGATGGCCTGCAGCACGTGTTCCGGTCATTGGTCGAGCGGTGGAATAAATGAAAACTATGCAAGGAACGTTGCGTTGAAAAAGAGTAGTGGTTAAAAGTATGGTAGATTACATATACTCATAAAATAATGATTGATGGGCCTTCATTTGTTATGGATTTGGTGAATACAATAACTCTTTTGATGAATTTATAAAGGTTCGCCGGAGGCGAGGGTAAATAAGCTCAATCATCATCAATTACAAAGGATTGGTTGTATGTGCTAGACTGGTATCTGTGGTCTCGACAATAGTCGAGCTCTGTCCATAGTCGCTTAGCAAGATCATAACAGTTGGTCTTAGAAGAAATATGACCCCGGCATGCTTTTACTGTTTGAGTTCAGATGCCTCTCTAAGAAATAAAGCACATAGTTTAATAGCAAACAGAGCTATTTATGGATTAACGTGATTATTGTTGATTTTACATAGCCAAATTATTAGAGTGGTGGAACGTATGCGCGGCGTATTCCTATGCTCGGCATATTTGTTCATTTAAATCCGTATTTAAAATATTTATATAATTTTAGGCTAATTTCTCTGACAGAACTGAAGCATTCCGTTGCGTGTATCGGTAGCCTGATGCAACTGTCACGTGACTGGTCTAGCAAACGAATATAAACAAACAAACCATTGGGAGAATAATTCCACCGAAACTGATAAGGTGTATGTGCAATTCAGGTAGCTATCCGAATTTAAAAAATCTACACCAAACCCGAAAAATAATTTCTATACCATTTCTGATTAAGACCAATAAGTGTTTTTATTCAATGATGTATTATATCAAAATTATATTTTTAATGAGTTATGGTGGATAAATAAAAAATAACAAGTACGCCGTGCATCGGTGCCCTTGAGTGTCTCATATAAACGGGTGTCGACCCTACACTATTGCGATATCTGTATTGAGCAGCAAGGTCACATGATGAGTTTTTGAAAGTTGTGTCCAAGACTTAAGAGAATAATAATATACGGCAAGTGCAATTAACATTTTATACTGGTCATTATATGTGGGATTTACGCCGTGCATAGGTTCCATCACTCTATTATTATTCACGCCCCATACACCTTATCTTGCGTAGATGAAATTTATGTATTCTTTTCCAAACATAAGCTCTTCATTCTCTATTCTGTTAAGACAAAATTCAAACATACGAAAATTAACTTGGTCTAACCGATCTTAAATGTTCCCTTCCCTAACAGAAACTGGCTTGAAATATTCTTATTTTACGCAATTCTATGTCGGTATTATTGTGTGAACATTGTTTATGATAGTAGCGTTGTATCAATGGAGTAGTGAAACAATGGAAGGGAAATAAATCAAGTACACATGTTGCAGTTAAGCCTTCCATCTTGTTTATTGAGTTCAGCTTGAAAGGTACCATGTAGCATAACAAATGAACTAGGCATGCAAAGGGACATACTTCTTTGTAACAAGAGGACCATGCACTGGATCGCTCACACGAGGTCAAAAACTCGAATTGCTATAAAACATATGTTGATAATAGAGGTAACCGTTAACACATATTTTACTGTACATTGCAGTATATCAAAGCTCGGGGCATTGCGGTTTCTGACAAGATGTTGTACTATATAAGTCTATTTTAAACTATCTCACCCTACCGAGGGGTCAATTATTACAATGTGAGCACATGTGTGGAAGTTGTGATAGCGCAGTTGTAGCGCGCTCGCATCAGGTGCGAAATGCCAGGAGTTCGAGCCACGCTGGAGCCGTTACGATTGTGTCCTTAGGCAAGGCAATTAAATTTCACTTTGCATCTTCTCTCTCCCTCGTGGCCATGGATTCCATCAGGAATGATGTCTCGATGATGATTAGTATAAGTCGTAAGAACTTGTTTCGCAATCGAGCTAAAATAAATGTGTATAAACTAATGTGAGCAAACTCAGTACTGGTTTAGTAAGTGATGACACACGTAAAACAGCAACGCCTTGAACATTGTTGTTTCTGAGAAAATGAATTGTAATGGTAATGAGCTTTACTGTATAAGTCATTGCAAATTATGTCACCAGCTACATGTCAATCCTCCATGGAGCTTATATCATCAAGAAAGTCGCATAGTTCATGCCCTTGTCTAATAAGCCAGTTGAGCCAACTGGACATTCACATGTATTGACGTATTATGTCGTGTGTGGAGCCAACATACGCTTTCATCAGTCCAGTCATTGAAAGTTGGGTTTAATATTGCAACGATAGCTTATGTCGTAGGTCGATTATCCAGCTACATATGATGTGGGAAGACCCAGTGTGCATATGTGAGTAGTATTTCATGAACGGACTGCTACTATGGTAGTATCACCGACCTTCCACAAGCCAGCTGGACAGATTGCGCACACGAAATAGTTCGACACCACATGGAGCCAATATACATCCATCTATATCAATGCTTCATATATACACTGATAGCTTAATATGTCATTGTTATATGTGCAATTGTAATAGCTTTCTGACGAGTGTAAGTTGATGTTTCTTTAGTATATTTGCTGAAAAGGGTTATAATTGTTGATGTTGGCTGTAATTCCGGAGGACAATCCCGGGTACCACTTGGATAGTATATAATGCACAAGTTACAGACACGAGGGGCATATAATTTGAAGACAAATATCGTATCCACATGGCCAAGTGGGCCCAAGCCTCATATATTTCTGTATAATACTGATATGAATGTGTACATGGATGGTACTTCTTAGCCTTGGAACAGGCGTCGATGTATTTTGCCTGGTCAGTCAAATAAATATATTTTAACACCGAGACTATTAATTGGGCCGTATTGAGTTTCTGAACATATCAACGCCAGGGGAAACTGGCGGGGTTTCCCGTAAAATTATTAATCCTATTAATAGGCCTATTAGCATGTGACTTAAGTAATGACGTACTTGAATCGAAAGCGAGGCACTGTAATGCTGATAAAACTATAGACCGCTATTGTTTATGGGTCAACGGAACGATAAATAATTTTAAAAAGTACAATGTGCGTCTGATTTGACATATTTACTCACTATTTAAGTCGTCATTAGTTCAATTACGCCGAATCGATCCATTACCATCTAAATATAATAATTATTTAAAATCCGTCATCTCGTCGATATAGCACAGAAACGGGACATTATATGTAAATGAGTCTACGGAAACATTCGTGTATATTCGGAAATGATCGTGTATAATCGTGCCTGTTCTGCGATGTCCGCCATCTCTTCGATATAGCACAGAAACGGGACATTATATGTAAATGAGTCTACGGAAACATTCGTGTATATTCGGAAATGATCGTGTATAATCGTGCCTGTTCTGCGATGTCCGCCATCTCTTCGATATAACACAGAAACGGGACATTATATGTAAATGAGTCTATGGGAACATTCGTGTATATTAGGAAATAATCGTGTATAATCGTGCCTGTTCGGTGATTTTCGATAGAATTCCGTTTCTATATTTAGCGATATTATCTTGTAGAGAAGAGTTGTCGTTTTTAAAATCTACACCCTCAAAAAAGTGGGTGTAAGTAGATGGCGCTACGATCGGAAATCCAGTTTCTCCAGGCTGTCATTTGGCTAGAAGTTAAAAAGTGAAAAATCGACAGACTGGAAACCAAGCTAGGTACTTCTAGCAAATGTGGAGAAACAACACAATATAATATGCAGTAGTAATTTTATTTTAATATTACTCAAGTGGTATCATAATTTGTCCGACGAAAGAAGCAATGATGATCTAGTAATATTGGTAGGGAGTACACTACAGCCTGGTCAAAGACCTAGTTAAAGATATCTCACATGATGCAGAAACAGCATTTAACATTTCGGAAGTAACAACACAGAAACGTAAACTGCACCTCCAATTAATACACCAGTCATTGTGATAATTTATAACAACGCATTTCTGTCATAATTATATGATTATGCAACTGGACTACCAGAGTTCAGTTGCTTCAAGATTCCTGTCTTGGCCTGGAGTTTTCTGAAGATGATCACTGTAGAGACAGTTGCACCCGTGAGACCGCCGACCATAACTATCATCAGGATTGCAAACACGGCCTGGCCCATACACAGCTTACTGCTATCCTCTCGACCTACAGTAAATAGATATACGTATATATAAATGTGTGTATGTATGTATAATGCAGCTACTCACACTGAGAAAATACGGTTTATAATATACACAGTAGACATACAAAGTTTCAAATAACTTAGAGTGCAAGTTTAATAAAACCGACGTGTGCGAAACAATCATTCCTAAGTAAGTTCAAATGATTCTAAGTCAAGGATCGTACCTATTGGAGACCCAGCCAAATGCACCTACGTACAATTATATGCTTGCTATGCAGTATGCACTAATTGCCATGATACAAGCAGAGAGAGAGAGAGAGAGCATACCTATATACATCCATATGTATCGCACGGCATTAACATAAACCTGCATATGAGAGTCGGGCATGTTGGTGTTTTCCATTTCATTATAAGAAAGATGTTAGCCAATCTACTTACTCTCGATGACGACCTCCCCTGTTGAGATGGTGATAGATGAACCAACGCTAACATCCTCGATAGCGTTCTCCTCTGCTTGACGTTTGACGATGGCTCTCTTCTTCCTGCCGTAGCTGTCAATGCCATCACTGCAGGTGGTCTATTGGAATAGAGACTGTTATATTACCGATAGTATTAACTGCTTGAAATACTGTATTTACATGAATGCATACTTGTACACAGTATATATCGGACAATGGCGCTTGCTGTACAAAAGTCTTATAATATATTAATACTAGGATTATATCTTTATTATAACATGTATTGTGTCCAGAAGCGATAAGTGTTGTTGTATTAGACGTCATCGAAAACAGCAATAGTCCCGCTATGCTAGCATATTTAAGCACAGCTAGACTAATCACAATTTATAATCTTATATAGGAAAATGTCACCCATAGTGTCTTTTTTGTGAAATAGCATCATAAATCCATACTTACTGGGGTGCAAGCTCCGAGGCAGACCTGTAGAGTACACGAGAAAGGCATGGCAACGGAACCGCCGGCGAGAGAGGTGGTTCGGAAAGCTCCGAACTGGGCCTGGATGGTTCCCTGACTCACGCTGCTGATGTGGGGGAACAACTCAATATCCACTGGACAACTATAGAAAATAAAACAAATCGTGTCAAACAAAGTATGATGGGATTTTCCTGGAGACACACTATAGTTGTATTACCACGCTTTATCATCTTGCAAGGGTACATATTAGACGATTTGCTGACAACATAGCTTTACGCACTCAATTTATGGACACTAGCCTGGGTCTGTCGATTTTTCACTAATTTACTTATGGCAAAAAGCAGTTGACATTATGAGAAACTCATTGCGGCCCAATTAATGATATCGGTATTAAAATATATTTATATGACTGGCCATATGAGCGACCATAACTATGTCAACGCCTGTTCCCAGGATATACGGACACAACAATAGTTGTATATGTACAGTCAAACTTGTGTTTGTGGTCACCTATATTAAGCAGCCAAACTATATTAAGCAGCCACTTTCCAGATTCCCAATATGTTGTTTTATTATACATTTGACCTGTATTAAGCAGCCACCTGTGCTAAGCAGCCACTTTCTGTGATTCCCTTGGTTGGCTGCTTAAGACAGGTTTGACTGTATTGACAACATAATATCCATGAATAAGATTAACGAAGGATAATAAATAAAAACGCTTAGTGTATAATAGTATCTAGCTTGAAATAATACCGTTGCTGTATGTGCCATTTATTGAAATGGCTTGCTAGCTTTGGGCCACTATGCATTATTTGAAAGTATGAATGCTTCTTTTGACACACAGTCAAGATCGCAGTTCTAATTAGAGTGAGTGTATGCAAGTCTGAAAATTCAATAATTCGATACAAGTACTAATGTTTTGTTTTAATCTACTCACACTTTTTATCATTACGTGCTATTATTAATACAACGATTATTAATATTAATAAGTGAATGAAGGATATTACTCAAAACCACCAGAATAACTTACGCATCGATGATAATTTCAATGTTGTCGGCGAAACAGGACTTTGCCTTGATGTCAAAATCCTCTGAAAAACATACAAGTTAATATATTAACAAATATACAAATAATAATTCGAAAAAACACGAAAACAAATGTATGTCGATAATTAGAAATTTCATGATTTAAATATTTCAATGAAATACTTTGTGTTTGGATATCTATATATTACTTTTACATGATAACAAATATAGCTGAAACTCTTCCAACTGACATACCGTTAAATTCGGAGTCGAGTGCCATGACTAGAGAAATTGTGTCTGTGAGTTTGACGGTTCCGCCGTTGATATTTTCTCCATTTTTGTACAATGTCATGGTAGCAGTGGGCTTAACTGTCTTGTTCAGACCCGCATCATCATCTTTGTCACTAGAAACAAATAGATAACCAATGTAAACAGGCTAGTATAGATATTGAATAGCATCCGTGTTAAGTTTTAGATATGAATTCACTATATCCATAATCGATTTAGAATGTATTAGAGCGATCGATATTCAAGCAGAACTTACGCCATGTTAAGGTTGTTGCTGACCGTCAAGTCTCCGAGGTCGGCAATGCACATGACAGGGATCTGTTTGTCGTCTCCAGTCTGATACAAAGACTTCTTTTGTACCATCACCTTGAAACTTTCCTCCTGGTAAAATGCAAAAATAACCAATAGCATGATATCGATTTACACATGAAATGGACCAGTTTGACCCTTTATGAACAATCAGTCTGAAACTGTCCTCCTGATAATATGAATTAAACAGACAATAGCATGTAGTTTAAAATTCATATCTGATTGATCTGCCTGTCGTCTTCAGTCTGGATCAGACACTTAAGTTGATAGTATGCAATACATGTTAATGCTCCAAAAAATGCACACGACACGGATCTGTCTGAACCAACTCGTGTGGACCAATACTTTGTAACATTCTTATTTTAATCCAGTTCTTAGCCTAAATATGATGTATTGCTGGATTCAGTTTACATGTAAAGATAAATAAAAACATGTCAAAGCAAAGAAAGGTAAACATGCAAAATGATCGCAAGTTATAGCGTTAGTTACGCCCTTTCTGATTCAGTTATAGAATTAGTTACGCCCTTTCTGATTCAGTTATATCATTAGTTACACCCTTTGTGATTCAGTTATAGCATTAGTTACGCCCTTTCTGATTCAGTTATAGCATTAGTTACACCCTTTGTGATTCAGTTATAACATTAGTTACACCCTTTGTGATTCAGTTATAGCATTAGTTACGCCCTTTCTGATTCAGTTATAGCATTAGTTACGCCCTTTCTGATTCAGTTATAGCATTAGTTACACCCTTTGTGATTCAGTTATAGCATTAGTTACACCCTTTCTGATTCAGTTATAGCATTAGTTACACCCTTTCTGATTCAGTTATAACATTAGTTACACCCTTTCTGATTCAGTTATAGCATTAGTTACGCCCTTTCTGATTCAGTTATAGCATTAGTTACGCCCTTTCTGATTCAGTTATAGCATTAGTTACACCCTTTGTGATTCAGTTGTAGCATTAGTTACACCCTTTGTGATTCAGTTATAGCATTAGTTACGCCCTTTCTGATTCAGTTATAGCATTAGTTACACCCTTTCTGATTCAGTTATAACATTAGTTACACCCTTTGTGATTCAGTTATAGCATTAGTTACGCCCTTTCTGATTCAGTTATAGCATTAAGTTACACCCTTTCTGATTCAGCTATAACATTAGTTACACCCTTTGTGATTCAGTTATAGCATTAGTTACGCCCTTTCTGATTCAGTTATAATATTCGTTACGCCCTTTCTGATTCAGTTATAGCATTAGTTACACCCTTTGTGATTCAGTTATAGCATTAGTTACGCCCTTTCTGATACAGTTATAGCATTAGTTACGCCCTTTCTGATTCAGCATCTGATAACTATAAATTGGAATGTGGTTGGCAATACACATGACCGGAATCTGATTATTTTCACCAGTTTGACACATATATTTCTTCTTGACAGCTACAATCTTACACTCACACATAGCATTATTCATTGAAGGATGTCTCCACAGTTAAAGTCATAATTCTGGTTTTTTTTAAACGAAATTGCACTGTATGAGAATGTCCCTTATGTTATATCAGCAATTTTTATAAAACATACTATTTAATTGCTATTATGATAAGGAGATACGGAACTAGGAAAGGAGCAGAACGAAAAAGGCTATCCCAGTAAAAAAAGATTATAATATTATATTTTTCAACATTTTGCAAGTACATCATACTTTCTCTCGACAATTTCTTCTAAAACATATATTCATACAAACCAATCCTTACAATAGTGTAAACGAAAACTATGTGTATTCAAAGCCATTAATATCCACTCACCCACTGAATTCCACAAGAACCAAAGTCGATGGTGTAGTAGGAGACGCCTATCGATGTAAACTGACGACAAGCCGTTCCCTGGCCCTGGATGTAAATAATCCCTCCGGCGGAACCATCAGTCAAAGTCAGTTCTAGCTTGCTCTTGGTGCAACTCGTCACATCCACTAGAACGAAAATAATATCCCCGTCAAAAGAAACTGTCACCCCCCAACAACCACACACCCAGTGCAGAGTTCGAGATACGTATTGTATAATTGATTACTATTACGATATACCTTTCAAAACAAGTTAGTATTGCCAATATTCAATTAGGGAGCTCGCTGGCTTTCCTATTACCTCCCTTGGCAGATAAAGTTCGATTTATCCCTAAATGAAGAGCGGTCCTTTCAGTTGCAATCTTTTGTTTTTACAGTTGTTCCCTAACCAGATGTTGTGTTATGCTAAATGTGATTTTATCCAAATCATGCTCGTTAATTGATAAAAAACAGATGTTCTACTCATTGGATATACGATAGGATATCTGTCGAGATATAGTAACGCACACATTATAATATGAGACAGTAGAAGACAATTGATACATGTTGTACCAAAGAAACAACGATAAAAACAGGAAACAACGTAAGAAGACCTACATACTTTTAGGGAGTATTCAAAGGCAGTAACTCACCGATGTCTATCATTGGATATTTTGAAATCTTTACCCCATGATTTTGAAATCAATAGAGTATTTCCAATTCTATTTTGGGTATTTCACCACATGTCATGTCACCAAGCAACTGTCATAATCTAGCCCAGTAGACACTATTTAATTCATACTCTAATACAGGTATTCTTTATCAAATTTAACAGATTGTTGACATCTACATTAACACATTTTCCACTAGTTCAGCTCTCACTGAGATACGATAATTTGCCGTATAGGGTATTGGCTATTTTAATTGGGCTTTTGGTACACACTACTGAACATTGTAATTGGAATGGTACATGATTTAATTTGGCATTTACTCAGATATGCAGATTATCTGGAGTACATTATTACCAGGGCTTGAAACTCACGCCAGCACAATTTTAATACGGGCGTGTTCATTCAGACGCCATATTAGCCGTGTGAGTAGCATAGGTTGGCATCATGAGGACTACAAAACCTGGAGGGTGGCATTTAGAGACGCCTTTCATCATTTTTGTGATTAAGGGGACAAAGTCATTTCGGCTATCATGGGGACACAGTTTGACATTGGGACACTTCCGCCTCAGTATGGCACTCTGGGGACAGTGTTAAACGCAGGGTTGGTAAACTATGGGGACACTATGATGTACAACCGATACGTCATTGTGAAAAAGTTCAACAACATAAACCACATAATTTTCTTGTGCGAAAGAGTTGGGTGCTAGTCCTGGCTATGGGCATGTAAATGTACACGGCAAATGAGTGGGAAATGGAAGAATGGTGACATTTATTTAGCTATAGTCAACAACATTCACTTTCGTATGGAATATTCAAGTGGCACGTAAATACGACAGGTCAATGTGTTCCACCTATACATTGAGATAACTTACACACATGATTGAAGACTATAGATGCCCCAGCGATCACTAACTATACATTGAGATAATATACACAGAGGATTGAATACTACAAATGCTCTAGCGATCACTACTCTAGTTTGAGAGTACCTACACACTGGATTAAAGACTGCAGATGCTCCAGCGATCACTAGCTATACTTTGAGAGAACCTACATACTGGATTGAAGACAGCAGATGACCCAGCGATCACTAGCGAGAATCACAGGTCATTGTGCTCTAACTATACTTTAAGATAACTTACGCACAGGATTGATGAATGCAGATGATCCAGTGATCACTAACTCTAATTTGCAATAACTTACACAGCGGATTGAGTACTACAGATGCTCTAGCGAACACAAGCGAGAAGGACATGTCAACGTGTTCTAACAATTCGTTATGAGGTAACTTACACACAGGATTGAAGACTGCAGATGCTCCAGCGATCACTAGTGAAAAGATTAACAACACTTTGCTCGTCATATTGTCGGCAAACTGAAACATATTCAAGTATTAAATACAACCTCAAAATGATAACAATTGTATGCACTAATTTCGTCGTGACTAAAATGTAAATTAAGTACTATTCATGGAAACATCTGTCTCGATTTCATTGGAGTGATATGCTTTCATCGTGATTCTCCACAACACATTGTGTCTTCTACAAATACCGAATCACACTTTTCTAAGGGAATAATATTATAATGGACTTCCAATTGGCGTTAACAGATTAATCTAACATATTGTTTCTTTACTTGCAGTTTTGTGTGTTGTACAAGTACGTTTATTCTTTATGAGAGCTGGTGTATGCATGCATGTGTGTGCTTGTATTCTACAAACTAAATGAGTTGCAGAAGCAAGTTCGGGCAAGTGTTCTTTTATGCGCTGTAGATTACTGATGACAGAACACTTTCGTGTGGCACTTAAGCGGATATTGTCCTTCGTCTGTAGAGTAGAGGTGACCGACAAGAAGATATAACAATTACTATCATGGATTTAGTTATATATGTGTAAGCTTTGTATGTACATAAGTTTAGCACTTTCTTCTCAACAGTTTGCTGTCGAAGGAATGCAATTACAAGACACGCATGTAGATGTCCATGTCATATCTCTGGCATTACCTAGCGTAATAAATGATGTATATTTTCTTTCATAACCATAATTTGTACAATGTATATTTAATTTAGACATAAACAAAACCATATAGAGAAAATAGTACAATTATAATCTTATGGAAATGTATAATATTGATGTTATGAAATTATAAAAGTAAAAAAGATGATAGGATAAAATAAATTACCTTGTTGAAACCCGTCGTCTATGGAAAACTGACGTCTGACGTTCCTAGCAGCAGGGAAGACTGTGGTAAATCATTTGTTGTGGTCAGGTATTTATAAACAAACTCGCGTAGATAATTGTATGTAACTATGTTTTCCCGATGATTTCATTATTGGACTTAACACCAGCATCTTCCAATTTAGACACGTGTTATATATTATTACACATGTCTCATCAAAGATACATAGGAATAATATACACCCGGTAAACTATTTCTATATGGGGTTATCCCTTCATATTCTCAATCTAGTCGCGTACTTTTACAATGGCGATATATTTAAATGCTAAGTATAAAGACATTCATTTGTATAATATTCTATATAATATAGAACAATTATTGTTCTCCTGAAAATAATAAATATATTGTAGCGCTTTTGTATTTGCACAGATATACACTATTATTAGAAACTAATAGTATGCAATTGGTACAGCTTTATGTACTACATAAAAGAGCGATTCGTTATTTTATTAAAGTAAGTAAGTAAGCACGCAAGCAAGCAAAGGCAAGCAAGCGAACGTTAATTATATTTTATATACACAAATGAATATAGCACCCGACCCAATGGATATATAAGTCGCCTGCATATTAAATCGTTATGAAAGGTAGATCATGGACATCAACAATAAATTACTCTCGATCCACCGTTTGACCCTAATAAAATTAACAGTCTTTCAGATGGGACTTTAACTCGAGGTATCGTGTCGGTGTTGTACACTGTGCACGTAAAAGAACCAGAGGAGACTCTGTGATGGGTATCTGTCTGTATTATTGCACCATCCTCCAAAAATCTAAAATTACTAATATAGCGACGATAAATAAACGTAAACCACACACACAAATAAATTACTCAGTCGTAACATGGTATTTATGATAGTAATGTTAGAAATGCTCATGAATTTAATAACATGTGAACCGGTAGGAAAGCTCGTAAATGTGTTTTTTATTTTTATTTTATTCTTGGCCATTTCTGCCAAGCCTAAAATATTTGGAAGGTATTCACGTCCATCTAGAACAACTTGACACCTGTGGTTCCATAATAACACTCTTATTGAACACATATGATCATTCACAATGCAAGTTTCGTAAATGATATGTCCTATAATTACTGTGGTTGTTGATACATAGATCATTAACTTGTGCATTTAGGGCAGTAAATGACATGAAATAAGTAATACTAATAGTATCCGGGTGTTTCTATCATATCTATTGTCTATTTACTTGTATTTAGTAAGCATCTTCAACTTATTGGTTTCTTAAACACAGTACAATAGTTTGGATTCGTAAATGATATGTAGTTTGGGGATATGTATGCATTATATATAATTCAAATGACATTATAGTGTGTTGCTTTAATATCAATATTAATAAACAATATTAATAAACAATATTAATAAACAATATTAATAAACAATATTAATAATTATCTTGTTTTCCAATCCTTTGTTATCTTCCTGCAACCTGTGTGTTTATATAATTTCGATGCATATATGCCCTTTGTACAAAAGAAGAACAATAAATAAAGTTTAAACTAATATTAATAAACAATATTAATATTAATAAACAATATTAATAAACAATGGCATACCAAACGTGTAATTGTTGTAGAATATGTCAAGATGAATGATGTTAAGTGCTACAAAATCGAGCATATTTTACTTAATATTGCCCGGAGATATCCGGGTTTTATAATAGCACTGTGATATAGAATAGGTTGTTCAAAATCTTGATTTAGAAGTTATCTTATTAAAGCTATGGAAGCATATTCAAACAATTCATATGTCTTGTTATCTTTGATGTGGAGCTTTGAATGCAAACAGCAATTGTCGCACTTTAATATACACTGGGTAAATACAATAATTATTTTCTATTTTGTTTGTTACTGAATCCATTGAAAAGTGGATCTAAATATGTTCTATAAAACTGAAGCACGAATGAAATAATGACTACTGTTACACGAAGCCACGACTCACCATCTCGTACCCACAACACCCATTACCCCCATGTGTATTACCCGAGGCTTGGTTACATACATATCTCCACTGTATTATGGAGCACATTCTAAAACATTCAGCCCAGTATTGTATGCATAGCTTACTGTGTATTCTGTATGCTATTAAGCAAAATAAAACGTCATCGATTATAATATAATTACATGATTTGTGGAATTAATTCAAGTAAATAATCAATCGTTATTATGTTTTAGATAAGGCTACATTAGTTTCTAATAATGTTATCATTTTCCTTTCAAAAATAGATGCAGTTATATGGATATTTATTATTTTCATGAAAATTATAATTGTTCTACGCTAATATTTTATTATGTCTTCATATTTAACATTTAAAATAACGTCATTGTAATTGTATACAATTGTAATAATATGAAGAATGAAAAAAAACTGTTATAATTGAGTGGGCAATATGCTGCTGACCTATGGTACCAATTATATTGTGCTTGCTATGTATATTTGATGAGATATGTGTAATAATACATAAAACGTGTCTAAAATGTAAGGTGCTGGTGCTAAGACTAATAATGAAATCATCGAAAAACTATAGTTACAGAAAATTGTCCAACGAGATGGATGTATAAATACCTGACTACGACAATACTATTTACCACTCCTCTCCGACCTGCCCGGAAAGTCAGACGTCAGTTTTCCGTAGACGATGGAATTCAACAAGGTAATGTTTTCTCTCTTTTCGTCTTCTTTGTTTTCGACTAATTTCGTTAGCTACACCAAGAGCATGCATTTCTATAGGATTCGAATTGTACTAAGTACTTATGCATTCTATTTCTTGTTGTGTTTCTGTCACAACTAAACATGCATTATACAAATAATGGTTGTGAAAGAAACTATTTATAATTTATTATTACTGGGTAATGAAATAGATATGGCATGCACGTTTTGTTTACATGTGTGAATTACAACAAACTTCTATAGCAGATTGTTCAGAAGAGTGTTGTTTACATATCCCATAGTGGATTGATGAGTCAAGTGTTGTATTTTTGTCTCTTTTCATCTTCTCTATTTATAACTAATGCTACATTAATGTCGTGTATTTCTATAGGATTAGAATTGTGCTTATGCCTGTGCTTATTGGAAAAGTGTGAGTCTGTATTTAATGTTCCGCTTTTGTACATTGTACACATCTATGTGAACATCAAATTAAAAATAATTCTAACTTGTAATGGAACAGACATGACCTATTTCTTGTAATTGTTTTCATCTATAGCGGATTTTCTGTATACAAACGTTTACACATGTATACCTAAATCAGTCATAGAAATTGTTCTGTCTGCTTGTCGACCGTCACTACAAACGAAGTAATCTGCTCATAAAAGAACATTTGCACGAACTTGATTTATCATTGTAATTTGATTTACTTTTGTATATTATATACAATCAAACACGCGCATGTATAAGCCAGCTCTCGGAATGGGCACGTACGGTACTGCTATACCGCGATTAAACCTGTCAGTAAAGCAACGATATGCTAGGTTAGTCCATTGCTGCCAATAATGAGTCAATTATAACATGATTCCGTTAGTAAGGTGTGATTCTGTATTTGTAGAGGAAGACAGACATACTATATTGTCGAAATCCAATGGTAAAGTCTATGACTCAGCACAAACCGAGAAATACGTTTCAATTCCATATCGATCACCTATCCTATATAATAGTACTTTACTATCACCTTGTCAACTTAGAGCAAACGTGAATATAATGTTGTTATTGTTTTGAGGTTGTACTTAATACCTGAATATTTTTCAGTTTGCCGACAATATGACGAGCAAAGTGTTGTTATTTTTCATGCTAGTGATCGCTGGAGCATCTGCAGTCTTCAATCCTGTGTGTAAGTTATCTCAAAGTATAGTTAGTGGTCGCAGGAGCATCTGCAGTCTTCAATCCTGTGTGTAGGTTATCTCAATGTATAGTTAGTGATCGCTTGAGCAACTCTAGTATTCAATCTTGTGTGTATGTTATCTCAATGTATTTTAGTGATCACTGGAACATCTGCAGTCTTCAATCATGTGTGTATGTTATCTCAATGTATAGTTAATGATCGCAGGAGCATATGCAGTCTTCAATCCTGTGTGTATGTTATCTCAAAGTATAGTTAGTGATCGCGGGAGCATCTGCAGTCTTCAATCCTGTGTGTATGTTATCTCAATGTATAGTTAGTGATCGCAGGAGCATCTGCAGTCTTCAATCCTGTGTGTATGTTATCTCAATGTATAGTTAGTGATCGCAGGAGCATCTGCAGTCTTCAATCCTGTGTGTATGTTATCTCAAAGTATAGTTAGTGATCGCAGGAGCATCTGCAGTCTTCAATCATGTGTGTAAGTTATCTCAATGTATAGTTAGTTATTGATGGAGCATCTGCAGTATCCAGTCATGTGTGTATGTTATCTCAAAGTATAGTTAGTGATCGCAGGAGCAGCTGCAGTCTTCAATCCTGTGTGTAAGTTATCTCAATAGTTAGTGATTGATGGAGCATATGCAGTATCCAATCCTGTATCTAAGTTATCTCAATGTATTATTAGTTATCGCTGGGGCATCTGCATTCTTCAATCCTGTGTGTAAGTTATCTCAAGGTATTGTTAGTGATCGCTGGATCATCTGCAGTCTTCAATCCTGTGTGTAAGTTATCTCAAGGTATTGTTAGTGATCGCTGGATCATCTGCAGTCTTCAATCCTGTGTGTAAGTTATCTCAATGTATAGTTAGTGATGGCAGGAGCATCTGCAGTCTTCAATCCTGTGTGTAAATTACCTCGTAGTATAGTTAGTGATCGCTGGATTATCTGCAGTCTTCAACCACGTGTGTACGTTATCTCAAAGTATAGTTAGAACACATTGATCTGTCATATTTAGGCGGCCTCTGTCTCTCCGTCCATCCGTCCGTCTGTCTGTATCAATAACCTTTATAATATGTGGAATGACATGTGTACCATACAGAGAGAATGTATTGCAATGTTCAGTCTGTTGCGCGAGGCGCACCAGGTTTACACAACTATTAATGACTTGTGTGCTCGTGTCGTGTTAAATGCCCGTGCTTAGGATTTTAGGATTGGTGCTATTTGCCTTGTTCCATGTACATGTAAACAAGTTGACAAGTGTCTCTTGATTGGGAGGACGTAAGTTGGATCACGACTATTGCATTATTAATTGGTTCTTAAGTCGGGTATTTTACTTGACATCGACTAATTCTATACCATCTCATCATAGTCTCGTGTATGTAACTGCTATACAGCAGTATGACGGTTATTTCTTTCTTTAAACGTGGCTCATAATTTCATTGTAGTGGAGGTAACCAGTTGTACCAAGAACAAACTAGAACTGACATTGACTAATGGTTCCGCATCAGGGATTATTTATATCCAGGGCCAGGGAACGGCTTGTCGTCAATTTACATCGATAGGCGTCTCCTACTACACCATCGACTTTGGTTCCTGTGGATTACAATGGGTTAGTGGATAATAATTGAATTGAACACTTATCTTTGTTTACCACTTAGTGAAGACTTCATTCAATGGAGATATTTAAGCGTGTTGGAAACGTATGATGGTCCAACGGAAGTGCATGTATATGTACCAAACTTATGAAGACACGCATATTGTGGGCATGTGTATTGCTGAACACATTCCGTACTACATTTATGTGATAGTTCCAGGAGGAACCGGGAATGGCCGTAACTATTGCCACTATAAATTGTGATCTGATTAGCTTTGCTCTTCTTTGCGTTCACGTGTTTTATACTAACCGGTGTATGTACTATGAATGCAGCAACAAATGTTTAAACTAAAGAACCACAAGAAGAACGATTCAAGTTGGTGTTCTAAAAGGAGCAGACAGACACGTGCATTGTGCATTTCCTGGATAATAATGTTGTTGATGTACATGTATTGTATATTACCAACATGAACGTTTCAAGATACGTGCATTTCCTGGATCATAATGTGTTGCTGTATATTACCAAGTGCTTGGGTTTCTTTGCTATGTAATCCAGCAAGTATCTATGATTTTGCTATAGCAAACTTCAAGTAGTACGTATCAAGATGAGTATCTGCAGGCAGACATACAGATCCGTTCATTTCCTGGAACATACTCTTGTTAATTTCTTGTATATTACTAGAAGGAAAGTTTCTAGATGATGTCCCTGCATATGTATCTGGTCAAGACTGCAGAAGACAAGCAGATCAATTAGATGTGTATATTACACCACATCAAAGTGTCTAATTATTGTACATTAACAATAGGAACTTCCAGGGTGATGTTTCAGAAACATCTGCGAACATGTCTATGTTATGTGTATATCGATACCATACTATTGTCTATGTATTATATTTTACCAGGAGGAAAGTTTCAAGGTAATGGTACAGAAGAAGTCTTTGTATCAGACTGGAGATGACAAACAGATCCCTGTCATGTGCATTGCCGACCTCGGAGACTTGACGGTCAGCAACAACCTTAACATGGCGTAAGTTCATCTTGCATAGATGAAGCTAACACATTCTAAATCGAGTATGGATCTAATTAACTAAGTGTTCTTTTTGTGTTCAAAAGATCCGAAACGACGGTTTATGGATTTGACATCCAGACAGTTAGCCACTATGATGTTGTGCTTTGCTTATTTTGACACGATGTCATATCATTGCTTTGTTTGTTTCTAGTGACAAAGATGATGATGCGGGTCTGAACAAGACAGTTAAGCCCACTGCTACCATGACATTGTACAAAAATGGCGAAAACATCAACGGCGGAACCGTCAAACTCACTGACACAATTTCTCTAGTCATGGCACTCGACTCCGAATTTAACGGTATGTCAGTACATACAGTTCAAGCTATATTCATTATTATACAAAATACCTTACCACACAATATTTATTAATTTCCTTATATAAGTTATCCAAACACATGATATTTTAAATCATGAATTTTCTAATTATCGACAGTAGGCCTACATTTGATAATTGATTTGATAATACCGTATATGTGTTTTCAGAGGATTTTGACATCAAAGCAAAGTCATGTTTCGCCGACAACATTGAAATTATCATCGATGCGTAAGTTATTCTAGTTTTAAATAATATCCATCATTAACTTATTAATATTGATAAGCAATAAATCATAAATATAAATTACGCAGATTAAAACACAATTTATTTCGTTTACTATTTGTATTGATTGTTAGTTTATTGAGTTGCATAGTTACACTCCTGCGAATCAGAACTGCGATCTTGGTTGCGTATATGAAGAAACATTCACAGCTTCAAATAATGATTAATTGGTTTAAAGCCAATTAGCAGTGTCTATGAATGGCATATATAACAACGTTATTATTTAAAGCTATATAAGTTTATTTACAACATAACTTTGCTTGTATTCGGTGAAATACAGTCATCTCATCAATGCTTGTATCACTACTCGTTTAATAACACCTGGAAGGATTCTGATTGGTCGCGGCATGACATTCACAGCTTGCAATATACATTACATGTTGTTTTCAAAACAATGTTTTGTATTAGATAGATACCGTTGTTTGATTATCAGGGACTATTTACTACGGCGTAAGGATGCAGCTTAATGTTATAAGGCTCAACAATATACTGGCAAACAGTTCCCTTCAAATGTATTGTTGTCGTTACTGTTGTAGTGTGTGATAAAAAGGCTCGCTTAATAGCAACATTCCAAAACTCGTTTCATAAAATATGGTATGAAATCACCACTCATGTAAGATCATATATTTATCAATATTTATTAATTTTATTCATGGATATTATTGTGTCTGTACAACTAGTGTTGTGTCCGCAAAACTAGTTGTCAGGAAAACATGTTAGTATGCCAAATGATAAAATGTGTTAATTTCATTCTGGCTGACTGTTCTTAGTACAGAGATAAATAATAATAAAATTACCAACTTCAACCCCTTTAAAATGTAATTTAATTCGTTATGTAAAAATAAATATGGTGGTGTTGTCCTAATCCTACATCGTATAGTGTATCCGTCCTGATTGCTAGTATAGTTTTGACATTAAATGGCAATGTGCCCGAGGTTATAAAGCTTTGCTCAGATCTCAAGCTCTAGTGATTTGATTGGATGATTCTGAGTGTTATTGTCAGCTGAACCAATCAGAAGCTTGAGACTGAGTTTGAGATTTGAGAAAGTTTTATAACCCCCATGCCTGAGTATCATTATTGAGTTAATCATCCACTTCTGGATAGCATGCCTTATGGATTATTACTAAATGATTTGCTTAACACCATTTACTTAGTGTCTATAGTTGTCCAGCGAATACAGAGTTGTTCTCTATACAGCTATAATGTGTTGAGTGTGAGTAGAGGGAGTGGTGGTCCAGTCCTAGTTTGTTTTATACGATTGGTTTATTTTATATAGTTGTCCCGTGGATATCGAGCTGTTCCCCCACATCAGCAGCGTCAGTCAGGGAACCATCCAGGCACAGTTTGGAGCGTTCAGAACCACCTCTCTCGCCGGCGGTTCCGTTGCCATGCCTTTCTCGTGTACTCTACAGGTCTGTCTTGGAGCTTGCACCCCAGTAAGTATGAATAGGCCACTGGTATTTTATCTATCCGTTTTCTTGAGTTGTAGCTAGGTGAACGTCATGGCGTTGTCTAATTTACATTTATAATTATGATGCGCTTTCTCAAAAGGAACACACATGGTCAACTTATCGATTTTGAGAGTTTTCAAGAATAGCCATTTTCATTACATTGTTTAATAGATCTTCATTATTTAGGTTAATTCTGCTTTGTCTATATGTATCTTAAATATGACGTCAAACGTAAGACATTCATATACGTCATTGTCTTGACACAACGTCATACATTCAGTGGACTCTTTTTCTTTTGAGATGACGAATATAATAATACATATATAATCCTAGTACATGTGTTGATATATAATAAGTGTTTGTACAGAATGCAACAGTTTCACATATATGTCGTATACAAATATGCATGTATACCGTCACACTATTTCAACAGTTAATATTTGTAACTAATCAGTCTCTATTCGAATAGACCACCTGCAATGATGGCATTGACAGCTACGGCAGGAAGAAGAGAGCCATCGCCAAACGTCAAGCAGAGGAGAACGCCATCGAGGATGTTAGCGTTGGTTCATCTATCACCATCTCAACAGAGGAGGTTATCATCGAGAGTAAGTAGACCGGCTAAGCTCTTTATTAGAAATGAAATGGAAAACATTAAAATGCCAGACTGTCCTATGCAGGTTCGGGCCCGAAGGTTATAGCACTTTTCTGCAATCTCAAACTCGGTCTCAAGCTTCCGATTGGTTCAGCCGAGTTTAAATTACAGAATCTACCAATCAAATTAATCGAGCTCGAGTTTGAGATATGAGGGAAGTGTTATAACCTCGGGCCCAGGCCTCAGGCCTGCACTAAATATGAATGTATATTGGATTTCTCTGCTTGTAAACGTGGCAGTGTTGCATAACAAACATAGTATTATACAGAGATATATGAGGATGGAGCTTCAGTGGCCAAGTGGATAAGATGATTGACTTCAAATCTTTAGAACTTATTTATGAATGCTGGTTTTAGTGGCCTGAAGTTATATCTAAATAATTGATCACAAACCCTAAGGTATCATTGTTTGTAGCCATGAAGATAGATTATTCATACATGCATATATAGGTGTACGTACTTACATCTGCAGGTCCAGAGGGTAACAGTAAGCTGTGTATGGGCCAGGCCATGTTTGCAGTCCTGATGATAGTTATGGTCGGCGGTCTCACGGGTGCAACTGTCTCTACAGTGATCATCTTCAGAAAACTCCAGGCCAAGACCGGAATCTTGAAGCAACTGAACTCTGGTAGTCCAGTTGCCTAATCATATATACCTGACAGAAACACGTTGATATGTACATCATCAAAATGATCGGTGGATTAACGGAAATGAGCTTTCTGTATCATCTTCATTTCATTGATGCTTCAGAAGAGTTACATCCTGTTTCTGCATCATGTGTACCTGCTTCAATTAGGTCTTAGACAAGGCTGTAGTGTACGCCCTACTAATATTACTAGATGATTCTTTTCTTTCGGCCGGTAACAAGATACTACTTGAGTGATGTATAAATAAAATTATTACAGCAAAGAAATGTTGTGTTGTTTTGTGACATTTGGTAAAAGTAATATGCAATGCATATATACACATATATATTAGTATTATACAGATATATATGAGGCTGAGACGTCCGTGCTCAAGTGGCTATGGTCCGTGACCTCAAATCACTTGCCCGTAACCTCTGTAACGTGTGCATGAAATACTAGCCGCATGAGCAACCTGGGCCTTCCTTAACAGCTGGAGAGTCGACATAATTATGACATATGCTATTGGTGGAACTTTAAACCCAACAGCAAACATACAATATATGAAGTGTCGAAGTAAGCAGTTGTGCGTTAACTCCATGAGGTGCGGATTTATTTCATGTTAGAAAGCTATCAATCAGGATTGCGTAAGGTCGATGCTTCTACCCGAGTAGCATCACGTGAATGGGCACCTGGGGTCTTCTTCCACCATTAGTAGCTAGTGCGTCAACACGTGACATAGACTGGCGCTGCGACTTTAATTTTAAACCTTGCATACAATGATATATGTGGTAAGTTGGCTCCAAACATGACATCCTGCTTTCAATAATGTCTAGCTGGCTCACCTTGCTGATTAAACAAGTACATGAACTATACGACTTTCATCTTACTATCAGTTCCGTAGACAATTGAAATGTCAAGCTCTCTCGATATACGACATTTACATTAATTGAATGTCGAGCAGGCTGGACATAAGAAGGTTGGCAAAACAAACAATGCCAAGTTGATTGCTCATACGAAAGTAAAATAAAATGAATATCGAGCTCAGTTTTCACACCATTACGACCATTTGCAGTTATTTAATTAACACTCCTTTACCGGACAAGATCTTCTAAGCTCCACTCCGGATTTAACATCCGGAACCACCTAAATCCCTAGCCAGACTTCAATGATACTTGCACATAATAATCAGCACAAAACACCTAGATCAAGCTCAATGTGAGCTGTTGTGGTGGCCTTTTTCCGGCGTCCGTATTCGCACGTCGTTCGTCATTATGCCACTATGGCTTAAAATAGGTCACTAGATCAAATGAGTGCCAACATTTCAAACATCTTCTCCTCCAAAATTTGGTTTGATATAATGCCAAATATCAAACATATGTGTATTGCAGTTTATGAGAAGATTTACTACATAGTGCTATGCAAACGTACGATACGCTACAGAAATGAAGCAAACATCTTCCCCATCCCCTAATAAGCATGCATTTTTCTTTTGACGAATTAATACGGCTTGAGAAATATTTAGAGAATCTAAGTTTGCTAAAATCATACTCATGTTTGACCACACTGTAGGGGTCACATATATTGCATTGGTTTACTAGTACGACTCTTTCAAGCACATCTTTGGAAAAATCACAATGTCCATAGCTTTGATATTTTTCTTGTACCATCACTTAGTGGACCACTACCAAGTGTGCTCAAATGGTGATCCTCGGGTCATAACTTACCCAACGCTAGAGGTGACATAGTATACATAAACTCCTTTTAAATATTCTTCTCAGAAACCAAACTACCCAGACCCTTTGATATTTGGCATGTATCACCATCACTTAGTGGACCACTACTAAGTTGAAAGTAAGTGTGCGGAAATGGTGATGATGTGGTCATCATTGACATCACGTTAGTAGTCGAATAGTTGTGTTGATTAGTTAGACTTTTATAGTGGAACTCTTACAAGAATCATCTTCTCAGAAATCACAATGTATCAGCGTGTGAAGCTCCCACTAGAGATGCCCAAATTGTGATACAGTGGTCAAATTAGACCGCACTGTAGTGTCACATAATTTGAATTGACCTGCTCAGTAAAACTCTTTTACAATCTTATTCACAGAAGCCGCATTTCCCAGATCATTGAAGCTTGTCATGTAGCTTCACTTAGTAGATCACTACTATATTTGCTCAAATTGTGATTCTGGGTTAATAGCTGGTCCCACTGTAGGGACAAATACTTTACATTGAATTTACATAGGAACGCACATCATAATTCATAATCTCAGAAACCACCATGTCCAGAGCTTTGATATTTTGTATGTAGTATCATCTAGTTCTCCAGTACTAAGTTTGCTCAAAAGGTAAGTATGGGGTTATAACTGGCAGCACCGTATATCTCACAATGCTTACATAGACTTATATACATGTGCATGATATACTCCCTTCTTCAGAGAAACCGCAATAACTCCCAGATAATTGATATTTGGCGACTCTTACGTGGTCGAGTGTGCAAGGTCGCTGAGTTGTATACAACTATAACATCATTGATGGTCACTGGTTCGAGTCCGCTCAGACTGTGTCTCTTTATATGAAAATGTTGGCCATTTCTTATGGAGGTTGATGTACCAAGTGCTTGTTAACCGCTGTAGCATGCCCAGAAAAGGTGTTGTTAGGTAAACTGCCCGCTGGCGATATAACCCTAAATGGTGCTGATGAAGGCGTAAAACCGTTCAAACACACAGATAATTGATCTTTGTCATGTAGTATCACATAGTGGACATATTTAGCCCACTACATGGGTTACATAGTTATGTTACATTAATGTACACATGTACACAGTAAATCTAATTAAAATTCATTTTCTCATAAACCACAATGTCCAGAACTTTGAAATGTTGTATATGGCATCACCTAGACGACCGTAAGTGTGCTCAAATAGTAATACTCGGTTAATAATTGAGCTCACGATAATGGTCACATAGTTTACATAGACTTATAAAGTACAACTCTTTAAAACCTGTCTTTTAGACACCATAATGCTCGGAACGTTGCTACATTGCAATGTACAGTAAGACCTGTGTTGACGTTACCTCTATTAAGCATTGCATGTGTGTATAGCCATTTGAGCTTTTCAACTCGGACGAATGATCCAAGGCCTTCGTGGCCATCTTGTTTCAAAAAGCGAAGGAACTTTGAATGTTTAGTTCATTGGTTGTGTCACATGGCACCTTACACGTTTTTTTTATTTGTTTTTTCTAAACTGTATTTATTTTACAACGATTACGAAGCAAGTTTTAACAACTTATATTAATCATCACTCTCGTTGGCACGGATGAAAGTGTAAATGTGGTCATTCGTATGGGAGGAAACCGGAGTACCCGGAGAAAACCCACCTGTCCGATCTGGCGACAACCGTACCTTGCACGCTGATCACACATAATAAACACTATTGAAAGTTTCATTGCAACGGGTGAACTTCGTTTACCGGTATTTCACTTCTATGATTCCATTACATAACTGACGCAATGCTGCTGGGAAGACATGCGTTGTTCCACATATTAAGTAATGCATTGTCACAAACAATACTTATAATGGTGTTGATATTTCATGTGCAAATGCCGACGGAGAAAATAAGCATATTTCCATCTAGTTGCTTTCTGGAAAGGGATCAGTTAGCCCAATGCCATTATTTTTGCTTAGTTTTTGTCTTAACAGGATAGTGAATGAAGAGTTTGTCTTTGGAAAATAAATGCAGAAAATAATACCTTAATCTTTTCTACATAAGGTAATGTGTAAGGAGTCTAAATCATAATCTTTCTTTTGCAAGTCGTAACTAATCATGTTAATACGCGTGGCTCAATCCAGTTTCTTAAACATATATATATTGTAACCACAAATTGAATGGTGTTTTAAATTGATAAAAGTAACATAGGATGGTGTTTTAATAACTTTTATTACATACATTTGACCAATAAAGAGGATACACATGCTTATTGTTTTGTGTTCCTTCACCATATATTATTTAATAAGCACATTTAGCGACTTAACAAATACAAATAATTTTAATTGTGTAATGAAGTTACTTTCTTAGTAAATTTGCAAAGTAAATAAATTTGGTCAGTTTTAATAATAATTATTTTGATTCGGCTGTTAAAAGGTTGGTTAATTTTTGTAACGTAGGCCAGGTATAGTAATATCTTTTAAAATACTTGTGTCTTAAGTCAGTATATTAACAAACGTGGTTCAGTTATTTCAGTTTCACAGTATACCTTACTTACAGGTAAATGAAAGGTGTGAACATTGAAAGTGGGGAAAGTGAGACAGTCTGCACTGGCCAAAAATCAAAAAGTGGGGAAAGTGAGATACAACCTAAATATCGATAATGCTTGTGCAAACAATGCAACGAATAGTATAGCATATATAATTATATAACTTTAGTTTAAACATGATTTATTTCAGTATTTGTACATGTAATCAAGAAATGAACATGTTACATATAATTTAACAGCAGTAGACTGAAAGGGATTAGAACGAAAGAACACTTATATAATTCTTCTCCCTTCTATATAACTATGTTCATTTGTTTTGCATTGTACATTGAATATGAAGATTGTGATGTTGGTTGGGTCCCGTCGTAGGGTGTGCCCAACCCACCGTCACTTCCGCTCCTTGGTGGCATCTGGAATTGGTATATGTAGCTTAAACACCATCATAAATCAATCAGTTAATGTGATCCAAATACATAACGACACAAGCATATGGAATTACAATCACTATATAGCAGCTTACCGATTATTGTTATTGTTGTATATATGCTTTACATTTTGTCTTGAACATATGAAAATACTTGGACGTCTTAATTTCAAATGGTAAACTATTCCATGTATATGAATCAATGTAACGTGGCGTGGTTCTGTATTTCGTGGCCCTCCGATATCGTATAGTGAGATGAAAATTCAATTAACAACTAACAGATTAACAGAATATAACTTTTAATTAGCTATTAATTTCAAAATGCATCGGCCTAAATACACGAATTAACCAGTAAGTGAAACATTGTGTCTCGTTAGGTAATAACGTAATGGCCGTTATTTCCCTACATAATGGTAAACTGTTTTTTATTACAAAATGACCTTCAAATTATAGTCACACCAGTTTGTCGCTGATGCGGAACCGGCCGAAACTAGTTAAAGTGATGCAATATACATATTAACTCTTTCAGCGCCGAATAAATTCAGAGCATGTGCAAACAACATAGACCCGCCGCGTCTGATCAGGATCTATGTTGTTTGCTATTCGGACAGGTGCTTCAGCTCCACTGTCTGATGAGCAATCAGCATATAGCCTGATCAGACGACATGTTCTGTTCTGTCCGATCGGGTTCTCTACTTTTTTACAAAGTCGCTTTTATGCGACATTGGCGGTGAAAGAGTTAAGCAAATGCCAATAATTCATCCTGTAACCAATCGCCCCATCGACTGATTTGCAGAATCCTGCGACATATGCATATGATCAACATGTATTTAATTTTAATTCTATAACATTGAGCTATTTGTATATTCATTTTGGAAACCCACCTCTTAAATAAATTCATAACACATGCATATCAAGTGCTAACTCCGGCGACGAGAATTTAGTAATACCGGTGAATAATAATATCTTACTAGTGAAAGCATAGCTCATCAATGTACCAATTAAAGAAATGTGTATGCACACAAGTGACTATGTTACACCACAGTATTCTAATTATTTCAATATTTGAAACTTATCTCAAATTCATATCTGAAGAAACTGTTTTGGAATGTCTGAATTGACAAATGTTCAATCAAATAATTCGATACAAAATTGTGCATACTGTCATCATAAATAGAACTTTTGCCTTGACTTTCAAAGCTTGGTGCAACAATTGGTTTTTCGAAATATACTTTCTCCGATTGGATATCACATAACGTAGTATCGTCTGCATATAGATCAGTGGTTTATTTGAAAACTTCAGATGTAAATCATTAATAAAAAGTAACACCAAAAGATGTCATAATATTGAGCCATGTACGTTGGACTCCACGCGTAAAACTTCAGATAAAACGTTATTTATAGAAACGGTTTGCTTTCTATCACAACGTTATGATTGAAACAGTTGCCAAGTATTGATGCTACATTTGTATAATAATAATAATGATTTCTTTAACATAGCAGTATGATCTACTATATGAAAAGTCTATCGTTACAATTTCAAACAATTTACCAACATTTGCGCTCGAATCCATTATCTGCATACATCATATAAAGTAAAGCTGATTCAGTTGAGTGGCCAGTTCTAATTCTACATTGTGTTTTGTGAAGTAAATTGAACTGATCTAAAGTCGAAAAATATTGTAAAATTGAAGTAGTTCTATATAGTTATTGACGTCATTTGTTTTTCCACATTTGAACATCAGTTTAAGTTTTATATATTTCAAAGCAAAATGAAACGTTGCAGTTTATTATAGCAGTTAAATGAAGGCCTAGTACAGCTGGCAGTTTCAACAGCTTTGGTCCAATACTATTCGATTCCTGTAGCTTTAGAAACATCAAGTTCAAGTAATTGCGTTCTAATATTATTCTGTTAACTTCAGGTATTTCTAATACTGTATCTGCAGGTACATGTAGATCAATGGACTTGGATGCTAGACGAAACATTGACAAACAATTCATTACATATTTGCCAGTTCAGATTTTGAGAGTATTCAGATCATTGGTGGTATATTGAGTGAACTTTGTTGGCAGCTAGATTGTGTTGATGTCCTTGAATACAAAATTTTCAAAATATTCCAAACAGTACGAGGGTTGTCATTTCCAGACTCATTCCTTGCCATAGTAATCATTACTGACACTCTAAGTGCACGTGTTTTATATTGATAACCCCCTGTGTTTGATTTGTCCTGCTTCATTTTATAGCATTCCCTCATATATCATCTAACTTTTCTGTTTTTATCAATTCTTGTGTACTGTTGTTATTAGAGCATGCTCATGTACAATTTCTAAACCATAGATGTAGTCAGCTAGACATTCAATTTATGTGAATGATGTACATAGAGACAGCTCCACATATCAAGTGTCAATGGAAATGGTAGCATGACGAATGTCGTATAGTTACTTACATGTACTTATATAATCAGCTCCACATATCAATTGTCAATGGAACTGGTAGCATGACGAATGTCGAATAGTTCATTACATGTACTTATCTAATCAGCTCCACATATCAATTGTCAATGGAACTGGTAGCATGACGAATGTCGTATAGTTCATTACATGTACTTATCTAATCAGCTCAACATATCAATGGAACTGGTAGCATGACGAATGTCGTATAGTTCATTACATGTACTTATCTAATCAGCTCCACATATCAATTGTCAATGGAACTGGTAGCATGACGAATGTCGTATAGTTCATTACATGTACTTATCTAATCAGCTCCACATATCAATTGTCAATGGAACTGGTAGCATGATGAATGTCGTATAGTTCATTACATGTACTTATCTAATCAGCTCCACATATCAATGGAACTGGTAGCATGATGAATGCTGTATAGTTCATTGCATGTACTTATCTAATCAGCTCAACATTCAATTGTTTCTTTCATTGTTATTACATGTCTAAACTTGAGCCAGCTCGATATTCAAATATATCGATATCCGTATGCCGTTCATGAAGCCAACATACAACCGCTAACTGCGGTGCCTCATATATCGTTTGTTTGTTTGCTGGGTTAAAGCCACACCGGAAGTGTATGTCATGTGGCGATTCTCCGGCTATTATTGAAGAAGGAAGATACTACCCGAGCAGTATTTCCGGCACGGACGGGTACACGAGTAGACCCACCGACAGACAAGTTATATATCTTCCCCCAAACGAAAGAATTCAACACCCCAAGTTGGCCGAGAATTCGAAGGGGGGTATATGATGTGAAATCAAGTGACGTATCCACATGTACATGGATTATCCAGCCTCGTGCATCTCACAATACAGATATATATGTGTACATACATACAACTGCAACCGAATATTAGAAAGAAAACACAACATTTCAATACTGTAATAATTTTATTTCAATATCACGCAAGTTGAATATGTTTGTATGGTATATACTACAGTATTGTCAAAGACCTGACAATAGCTGTCAACAGATGTAGAAACAGGATTTAACATGTCTGAAGAGTAAAGTAATTACATATCAGAAGCTTCACACTGCGACTGATCATTTCATCTATGCACAAGCTGTGATGATTTATAACAACACATTTATGTCCGTATATATGATTAAGCCATTTGACTACTAGAGTACAGTTTATTCAGGATTCCGGTCTTGGCCTGGAGTTTTCTAAAGATGATCACAGCGGAAACAGTCACGCCAGTGAGCCCGCCAACCATAACTATCATCATGACTCATACACATAATGCTGCTATCCTCTGGGTCTGCAAATATACGAATAGGTAAGTACATGTATGTATAATCTATATATATATATATATATATATCTTCTTCCTGTCGTAGCTGTCAATGCCGTCATTACAGGTGGTCTATTGGAATAGAGACTGTGTAGTAACTGCTTGAAATACTATGACGGCATACACGTATGTATATATGTATCATAGATCGGAAAATGTTGCTTGGTGTACAAAAACTTATTATATAGCAATAACTAATAGTATGTATATTATGATAATATGTAATCGTCAAGCGATTTATCCAAAGGGATACACTAGGTGGATCTGGCACTGTGTCTCGAATTGACATATATTTATATATATGCTTCATTACACTTGACGTCAGTCAGGACAGCAATGGTGACGCTATGCTTGCATATTTAAAACACTGTTAATCATTTAAACAAATAACAGACAAAGTTATTTCTGGAAGCAAGAATCACAAATACGAAATTTTCACCAAGTTTGACCATTTTAATAAAACGCATCATATTTATAAAGATAAACAGTGCCATAACTTTAACTTAGCTCCAGAAAACTGATAGAGAAAATACCATTGCATACTTACTGGGGTGCAAGCTCCGAGGCAAACCTGTAGTGTACAAGAGAAAGGCATGGCAACAGAACCACCGGCGAGTGAGGTGGTTCTAAAAGCTCCAAACTGGGCCTGGATGGTTCCCTGACTCACGCTGCTGATCTATATCCACAGGACAACTATAGTAAATAAGTAAATCGTGTAAAACAAAATATGAATGGCTTATTTCCTGAGACACACTGTTTAGAGATAGGGAACAATTTTGTATCAACACTAGTCTGGGAACAGGCGTTGATATATTTTGCCTGATCAGTCAAATAAATATAATTAGTTTAACACCGTTACCATCAAATTGGCCATATTGGGTTTCTGATCATATCATTCGACAGACTGGAACCCAGCTATATCCACACCATACGCAAATCGTGCAAAGCAACGTGTGACTGGTCATTCCATGAGTCACGTCGCTGACTCGGGAAACAACTCTAGATACACGGAACAACTATACACACTATATACAATAAGGACAGCGTACAAAACAAATGCGACTGGGTTATTGCATGAGACACAATGCTGATGCAGGAAAGAACATAAAGCATAGATCATGTGTTAATGTATCAACTATATCCACGGTACAACATTGACAATAAGTAATTTGTGCATATCAAATATATTAGCATTAACACATGATGTGTGCTATTCTGAAGTGGAAGATTAACTCAATATACACGTACTCGTCAATGGCAAAAACTATACGTTAACTAAGAATACTGATACAATATAAACACGATATATTATTTTTATTTTTTAATTTAAGTTTATTTAACGTCTGTACCAGTTGCCCATTTGAGCGTTTGGCAGTTTACCCAACAACACATTTCCTGGGAAGGCTCCAGCGGTTAACCAGTATTTGGTACACCAACCTCTGTAAGAAACTGCCAACTGTTTCATATAAAGAGACATGGTCTTAGTGGGGCCTTAGCCACTCGACAACGGTGACGGATGAGTATAATATATGTTCCATCTGACACAAAATAAAGATCGCAATTGTAATACGTGGGGAATGGATACAGCTCTGAAACCACAATATACTAAAATTATCAGTAATTAGAATTTGAGAAATATCGTTTAATCTAGTCACAATATGTATTGCCGTGCTATTCACAGCAGTACAGAAATGTATCAAGCAATCAAATCGTTTTAAATGAGTACTTTATATCAAGTTCACGTGGATCATGCAGACTAGAACCTTTCTTTAGAAAAGTCAGACTAATACTACATATAATCATACTATATAACATTTGTACGTGTTTAAGCTTCTGATTGCGTAATAACGCCTTTTTCATTATGTAGTGTTCAAATCGTTTCTATGGGGAGGGCCAATCACTAATGTTGTCAGAACTTGTGGCCCAACCCATCTGCTAATTATTTATCGGTTATACGATTGTTATTGTTATATACATGTATATATAGAGCAATAAAATATTATCAAATCGTGCTATTAATAATTCAAAGAATATTAAGATTAATACGTCAATAATAGATATTATTTAAAACCCGGATAACTTACGTATCGATGATAATTTCAATGTTGTCGGCGAAACAGGACTTTGCCTTGATGTCAAAATCCTCTTAAATACAAATCTATTGTTGATTAGAATTAGAAAACTCATGGTTTTAAATGTCAATAAAATGTATGGTGTTTGTATATCGTATACAAAGTATACGTATATCATGCACGGTGAAGAGATTTTTATGATAATGGTTATAGCTGGGACTCTATGATCTGACTTACCAGAATTTACCTTATAGAATAGACCTTAATGTCGTGTGCACCTTGTGTGCGCCACGGAACGAACAATACAACAGTATATAGTGTAGAGTAGATTCACTTACATTTGGTGGGAATTCAACTGACGCCTCCGTTAACTATTATTTACGTTATTGTTTCGGATGTTATAGGATTAAACACAAGTGTTTATGTACCCGAACGGAGTGCGCTAAGCTTACCGTTACTTTATGTTGTTTACCCGAACGGAGTGCGCTAAGCTTACCGTTACTTTATGTTGTTTACCCGAACGGAGTGCGCTAAGCTTACCGTTACTTTATGTTGTTTACCCGAACGGAGTGCGCTAAGCTTACCGTTACTTTATGTTGTTTACCCGAACGGAGTGCGCTAAGCTTACCGTTACTTTATGCTGTTTACCCGAACGGAGTGCGCTAAGCTTACCGTTACTTTATGCTGTTTACCCGAACGGAGTGCGCTAAGCTTACCGTTACTTTATGCTGTTTACCCGAACGGAGTGCGCTAAGCTTACCGTTACTTTATGCTGTTTACCCGAACGGAGTGCGCTAAGCTTACCGTTACTTTATGCTGTTTACCCGAACGGAGTGCGCTAAGCTTACCGTTACTTTATGCTGTTTACCCGAACGGAGTGCGCTAAGCTTACCGTTACTTTATGCTGTTTACCCGAACGGAGTGCGCTAAGCTTACCGTTACTTTATGCTGTTTACCCGAACGGAGTGCGCTAAGCTTACCGTTACTTTATGCTGTTTACCCGAACGGAGTGCGCTAAGCTTACCGTTACTTTATGCTGTTTACCCGAACGGAGTGCGCTAAGCTTACCGTTACTTTATGCTGTTTACCCGAACGGAGTGCGCTAAGCTTACCGTTACTTTATGCTGTTTACCCGAACGGAGTGCGCTAAGCTTACCGTTACTTTATG